>BFEA01000235.1:1456198-1472065 GCA_003427395.1 Chara braunii
AAAGGAACTTGAGAGCGCAGAGGGGTGATAAAGTGCGATCAGAGCAAGACAAGGGAACCGTTTTTTTTTTTTTTTTTTTTTTTTTTTTTTTTTTCGATCTTCTTGTTGAGTGGAACTGGCACAGATTGCGCCCAGATTCAACCAACTTCTGGTGAGGGAGAAACGGATATAAATTCGTCTGTTGCGCGCAGGTTGGGAGATACGTGTCTGAGCGTGCGTGCCCGTAGGTAAGAAAAGGGGAGGGAAAGAGAGTGCAAAGGAGAGAGAACGTGGGAGGACACCCGTCTGAGAGAGAGAATGTGAGATGGCTACAGTGGGGGGAGGAAGTGAGTAAGAAGGCGTAGGGAAGGAAGGCAAGTCTAAAGTGGGAAAGACGGTCTGAATACGCATACATTAGTGAGAGATCGCAGACGCACGAGCCTAAATGCGTGAAAGGGGGGGGAGTGACGACGAATGAGCAGAAGGGGTCTGGTGAGCCTGGGCGCGGTCTAATTAACACGCGCGCCCTCACCGAGAAAAGGAAGGGGGGAAACTGCGAAAGACCGGCCTTGCGATTCACTTGAATGGTATTGGAGGATGCATGCGGGGACGAGTTGTCGCTGCTTGTGCAGTGCCCTTTTCGAACGTAAGTCCCCGAAGGCTGAACTCGCGAGAGTTGAATAAGACTATGAACACGCTGCCAGAGAGGACCACGAGTAAGCTTGGGAAGCCCCTCATTCTACTCGGATATTGGAGAGTACAGATACGACAAACAGCTACTAGGCATTGAACAATCAGCTAACCCCTGCAACGGACAAGTTCGACAGAACATGAACGAGACCGTCAACCACTTCTCATTGGGAAACTCAGAGCTTGAACAGAACGAACAGTCGCCCCCTTAGCGATACGCCGAGTACTAGCTGAGCAGACGTGTATCCCTGCTGCAAGCGAGACGAACCTCCTTCATCTGCTGATTGGCTAGCCGAGTTACACCGCGGCAGAAGGGTCAAACACATCACAAACCGTTGACGGTGAGACTGATACCCACGCCTGTCAGATGGCTAACTGACTCCTCTCACTGGAGGCAGGACTGTCTCATCACACTGGTTGGATGAGCAACATCGAGCTTCCCGCTGGAGGCGGGTCAAAACTCTCACACTCGGTGAACAACTAAACGATCGTTCCTGTGGCAAGCGGGTTGCTAAGCCGAAAGGGGTTAAGGGAACAGGTGAGAGGTAAGGCCGACCGTTCAAAGGGAGCTAATTTGGTATATGCGAGGACTTTTCTTATGTTTTGTTTTATTCTCTCATTTTGCTTGCTTTCATTTAACTTAACGTGACTTTAAAAACAACCGACTCCCTGGGATGGAATGAATCACTCAGAGGAAGGAGAAGATAATGAGTGAGGCTTCAAGGACAACAAAAGAGTATGAGAGTGTGCGAAGGAGAGAGAGAGGGAATACAGGGTGTAAGAGAGAGAGAGGAGAAATCTTGACAGTCCGCTGTGGGAGGGTGTAAACTCAGTGAGCTACCAGCTGCCCTGATCACTCATTCACAGACTTGGGATTCCCGAGGCTCTCGCGGTGGTCGCTGCTCGAATCAAATTTGTACTCTCTCGAATGGACGTGGGGTATTATATTGCCTGATTCGGAAAAGAGCTACATTGGTTTAATATTGCGTTAATCTCATCAGCTCGAATGACTGGAAAACTCTCGTTACCAAGTAACTGACTGACTCGTCTGGAACCTCTCTCTTTCACTGTCCGCTCGCTGGTTGGACGGGTGGTACTCAAAATTGAGAAATTTGAAAGTTCATTGCATACTGATCAATTAAGCAGATATCGCCCAGTGACTGTTGGACCCTTCGATGCTACTATCATTGTGTGTTGGTAACTGATCGCGGGCTGCTCATGTGATTAGTACAATCAAGTTCCAGGTCCGAATATCAGCAAAGGGATTTCCTCAGAAAGTTGGGGGCGGGGGGGGGAGAAACTCTCCAACTCTCAATTGGTTGTCCCTGTCACATCACCCCGCCCCCGAAACAAGTCAAACCATCGGAACGTCGTCCTTATGTTATGTCTCTGAATTAGGAGATATCATCTGTGCTAAGTTGGAATATAGCATTCAGCTGCGATCGTCAAAAGTCGGTGGGGGTACCTCCACTGTCGCCCTGCCGATCGCTGAGGACCTCGAAGCAGGGCGCAGCGAGTGACAGGCGTTGTTGCCCATGGCTTCAGCGAACGGTAGGTAGCCCTCCCCGAGTTTCCTCACAACTTTGGCGACGTTGCCAGGGAGGGGAGCAGCACCCCTAAGGCCGCGGCCTTCCCCAATCAATGGGGGTGCGCGGGCTGATTAGTCCAAGTACTAATTAGTTCGTTTTCTTGATTAGTTCTGATTCTGATAATTTTTTGAATTAGTTTTTTTTTTAATATCTTGCAATTCGCGCATTTTCGCGCGAAGTACGCAGGGAACAAAGTTTGTCCTCTCGACGAGTCGAACGTTATGAGACATTTCTTGCTGAAATCTAACGGTCATATTTTGAGATAACGAATTTTCTTCAATTTTTTATTTATTAATTTGAAATTTTCAGTTTTCTTTTTTTAATTTTTGCGAAAAATTGGTTCATATTTTTGGAATAACCCCTTAGACCAGATTTATTTGGTTTATTTTTCCCGTCGTTTTGATACCTTGGACGGGGCAAACGGAGGTAGTTAGAGGCAAGAACGGTACGTAACAGCAAAGAAAAATGAAATAAAACCAAAAATTAAATATATAATTTCTTTAGAATTTCGTGTAAAATACCGTCAAAGGGATTAGGAAAAAGTGATCTATCAAAGTTTTTGCAGATTTTGAGAGGAGTTGACGGAAAAATTTTGGGACGAAACGAGTTTTGGAGGAGGGCGTGCGGTTGCGCGCAAAGCTAAAAAAACCTAGCTAGTTAAACCCTAATTAGGGGAAGTCTTATTCAGGGTTTTGGGGTCGGATAACAACCTCGAAGAGGAGGGATAATATACAGGAAATACTTTGCCTTTTGTTTTCCTCGGCGTTTTCCTTCTTTATGTAATTAATTTTAAAAAAATAATAAAAATAACGAAAAAGAATTAATTAAAATTTGTTTTATTTTATTTTAAAATTCAGGGGTCTTTTCTTTCAGGTTATTGAGACAGGGGCGGAAGCCCCGAACCCCATCGCAACGGGGGGAGAGGAAATACTGCCAAAATTTTCTTGAAATTTTGTATAATATTTCGAATTAATTAGGAAATAATTAGAGAAAATATAAAAATTAAAATTTTCTTTTGAAATTGTTTACCTTTTGCTATACTCCTTCGGCGGCTATTTTGAGGCCTTCAGCCACACCCCAACCCAACGGGGGGAGGCGAAGTGCTGCCAAAATTTTTAGAAATCCGTTAAAATTCGCTGGGGATCTTCTTGGACCAGGAAATTTTGAATAAACACACGTATAAGGAATATATATATAAGAAAAATGAGAAAGGAATTTAATCTTGCATGAGTGAATTTTCTGTAAATTAAATACAGTAAATATAAAAAATTCCCTAGATAGCAAACGGAAAGGAGAATCGGAGCAGTAAAGAAGCGAGGTAGATCACCTTACCCCTCATAGGGGTTGGGCCCAGCAAAAGGGATTTTCTTTAATTAAATTTATTTATTTGCCATTTATATACTATAAATAGCTAGGGTGTGTAAAGTTTAGAGGCGCGACTGCCGCGCTACTCCCTAAGGGCCACCTAGCGTACCCTTAGTCAGTAGGGTAGAGCTAGTTGATTTCCTCTACTTAATAAGTTTTTTTTTTTTAATTTAAACTTATTAAAATTCCTTAAAAATATAAATATGGCTTAGAAAATAGCCAAAAAATGAGGGTGAACCTTTTTGCTCTTTACTTAGCTTGGGAAGGGTTACTTATTCCATAGAGGCGGCCGCAGCAGCTACGGGCAGGGTCCCCTCGAACAAAGCACTCGCTTTGTAGACGAGGGAACTCGAACAGTCCATTGCTTCTTCAATGGAGATCAGTCGGATGTGGATATTAGAGCCGATCGAAGTCTACGAGGTCACCCGAGCTTGAGACATAGAGCCTCCGGAGCTCATAGAGGGAGGACAGGTAGAGCTCACGCTCCCGGGGAGGCCTATTGAGTTGCACGACAGGGGGTTCGGGTGGAAATCTGTCTTTCTGACTTTTGATGCTTGGCTGTGGGTGTACAGACAACATGTGACGGAGGAGTATGGGAGTCAGACGCGAGGAGTAGTACGGGCCTATCTTTACTTAGGAGAGGAGGTAGCCAAGGGGGCTGCTTTGAGTCTAGCGATTAGAGGGACCAGCCCGATTATCGACAGGGCCCAGGGATTTTTTCAGCAGGAGGTCGGCGGGTTTCGTGCGGACGACGCACAGGATCCGTTAACCTTGTTACACGACCGACCTCCTCTGGATATCACGAGCGATCTGTTGATAGCTCGGGACGACTTTTTCCCCTATTCGTCGACCTCCTTAAGGACTATCCTCCCGTCTTTTGTCGTAGACTCGCTCTTCGGAGGCGTAGGGGGTATAGTGGAGACATACTTGGTCTATAGAGAGCTACAGACGTTTGTTAGGAGCAGTCTAGATGAGTACTACTTGCATTACTCCCTCACGACAGGAGGTCTTCGTTGGGGAGACGAGAGGGTTCAGCTGATAGAGTTGATCCGTTCGTTAGAGGACGATATTCAGAGAGGGGTGCCGCCGCCCTCGTACGTCCAGGAGTGGCTGGATAGGGCACTTAGGACAGGACCGGAGTACGTCACCTGCATAGGCAGACTCTTTTGGGAGGACTGGGAGAGTCTGTGGAGTGACGCACCTGCCGGACCCCTGATACGTGAGTATCAGCTGAGGCGTTATTATCACGCGATCGGGCTCCCGCCATATCGCGTCGAGGACGAGAACGACTACGAGGGATGGGAGCGAGAGGACGACGAGGACGCCTGGAAGCCGGACTGGGTCGACCCAGAGAGTGAGGTTGACGAGGAGGAGGAGGACGACACAGTGGACACTCACTTCCCGCGCATAGGGGTACCGGTTAGGGCCTCGGCGGAGTGTGCGGTGGGGCGAGTGCGAGCTAGGATAGCCGTTAGATTCGGCAGTAGAGTGAGAGAGAGGGAGAGGAGATCCTGTGGGCAGATGGTAGAGGAGATAGAGAGAGTCGACCTACCCTTTGGTGATTTCAGATGGCCTAGACCACCCGAGATCATAGCTCCAGACTTGGTGGAGCTTGATCTACCAGCCAGATGCGTCAATGAGCCAGGGCTGATTGACCATTGGTTGTCGACTCGGCTGGGGCTAGACGTGCACCTATGGTCATTTACCGTTCAGACTTACGAGTCTGATCCGCAGAGGTGGCGGACGCCTGGCACGACGTCCATAGAGGCCGTATGGCATATTTATTACTCACGTGACGTGAGCAGCGTCGTCTATATCCAAGGTTTGGTGCATGGGTTCTGGCGGTATGAGAGAGAGGTTAGGGAGATCCTGACCGGCGTGATAGAGAGTGCACGAGAGGGGGTTGAGGATTTGTATGGGCCTGTCAGGGAGACGAGGATTACGTTTCGGATAGGAGGGTTTGTTTTTCCGACAGTCCGACTACGCGCCAAGTTCCCGGTCTTTGTAGTGGAGCAGCTTTGGGGCTTGAGGCGCGTCGGGGAGAGATATTTCGCGGCTCTAGAGCTCGACGGATTAACTAGAGGGCAGATGGACCGGGACTGGATTGCCTACGCACAGTTCGTAGGCGGGCCTCTTACTGGAGAGAGGGGGATACAACTCATAGAGTTCTTACGTGCTCTAGTGCCTACAGCAGACCCCCACTCTTCCTTCCCGGGCCGGCCCTTTGAGTTTTGGCTGGCACTAGAGAGGGAGGTCCAGAGTCCAGTGGATAGTTTGGAGGGGGTCGGACGACTCTTTAGCGAGACTCCCGATGATAGGCCTGCTTCCCTCATCTCTATCTGGGAATTGGAGGAGCATTATCAGAGTATATACCCAGATAGGGAGGAACTCGGTTGGGACGCCGAAGACAGAGATTGGGTACATCATAGCGACATAGAGCCTTGGGGAGAGGACGTGAGACCGTGGAGAGACGTGCCTGACGCAGGGCAGGGCGACATTGGCGCTGGTATAGACGGACCGCAGGAGGAAGGTTGGGGACATCTCCTTCAGGCCAAGGGACAGGAGGATATCCCATGGGGTCAGGGGGGTAGATGAGGATGGAGATGAGGATATGCCAGATGCGCGAGACGATTAGTGGCTGGGCATATCCGGGCGTAGCTTAGAGAGGGAAGTAGGGGATCGATTAGTAGGCACGGGGAGATAACTTTAGGCAAGGCGAGAGTGGCAGTAAGAGCAGGAAGGGATGACAAACATGGATACACTGAGAGTGACTCTTTCCCTACGGCGAGATAGGACGGGCGACTGGGAAGAAGAGGCGTTGGACAATGTTGAGCGACAGATCAGACTCATGACGGAGCATGCCCTGGAGATACGGAGAGACCAGAGATACGTCGAGTTTACTATCTACTTCCATGGAGCTGACGGGAGAGTGCACAGCACCTACTCGACCATACTGGACCTGAGTGGGAGAGTTGTCTGAGGAGTTAGCAACATCGTGAGATAGGGAGCGTCGAAGGGAGTAGGATGACACAGATCGAGTGGCGAAGTGGAGATGAGGAGTGACTCGGTGGCTTGGCTAGCTTATGGTCTCTCACGAGAGTCCGAATCCTATAGCGTGAGGAAACTTGTAAGACCCAGAGAGACGGCTGTTGGATATAATATTTCACTTCCTGTGAGGTTACAGGAGACTGGTTGTGTCCCGATACGTTACCTTGGGACGTGGTTGGCAGAGGGACTTTTTCTTTGGACGGTGATACTAAAAGATAGACGACCCGAAAGGACTCATGACCTAGAAGGGGTCGGACATCTGATAACGGACAAAGCTCGTGATTTAGACATAAGACTGACACTCGCAGGGGCTAGGCTAGCTTGGTGTAGAAACGGGTTGTTGGCCTGAGTGATCGTTAATCAGCAACTGGCGAGACTCTCTTGAGGAAGGTCGTATTGGAGTCGCTTGGTATACGGAACTCCGCATCCAACCCTCTACCCGAGAGAGGGTTGACGATTTGGACTTCCTGCATTCGTAATAGGGCAGACCTATGGGAGCCTAGATCGTCTGAGTATAGCAGTGGACCACACACTTTACGCGCTTTGGGAGGGCTTAGCTCCCCGCTTCAGGGAAGCATACTACGCCATTTGTGTGAGATGGGGGTCACCCAGCAGAGAGACGCTTGACGACATCATAGACGTTACTTCCTGGGTGGACCGTCTGAGGCCAGTTGATCTGATTAGGTACTGCAGGAGACGAGCGGAGATTGATTATATTGGGCTGGAGAATGTGAGATTTCTCTTCGAGGTCGCAGCTTAGGGATTGCCGGGGAGTGATGCGCTTAGATAAGCAACTGGTAAGCACAGGGTACATTGTGACGGTACTTCTTCGAGCATACATAGATGAGGATTTGACGGTGAGGGAATGCCGACTACGAGCCAGGGATTTGATCCGCGAGCATAGAGCTGATCTATTGGCGCAGGTGACCTTCCAGACCTCGATTTCCTATGATGTGATGATATGGTCTCATGGTTATATGCGCGCGGAGCACTACCACGATGAGACGATAGCGGAGGCTAGAGCGAGGGTATGAGGATGAGCTGGAAAGAGATGTGGACAGAGTATGGAAGAGGAGAGTGAGGCGGTCGGAAGAGTGAGAAAGTGCATTAAAGAACCACTCTTGAACCAGGTAAAGGAGTTGGGGAACAAGATAAGGGAGATTGGGTCGTGTCGGAATGAAGGCAAGCTGCGTAGGGTTGAGCTCGTGACGAAAGGGTTAGAGAGTCTGTTCAGGGAGGATAGAGAGATTATCCAGGCGTGGAGGTCAGACTTTCTGGAGAGGGTAAAGGCTAGGAACCTATCGCACAAAGGAGCTAGGGAGAAGTCTACAGAGGACGTGATAACGGAGGACAAGGTAACGCAGGGGGATAGCAACAGGACATGAGCGGGACTGTGCTACACACGATGGACAGGTACTCGTTGCATGTGGTGGGGAGACTGGATGGAGCATTGGTGTTAGTGATCGCAGAGCTCCAGCTCCATACCAGGTTGTGTATAGTTGAGGAGGCAGAATGTGTTCGCCGGACACTACGTGAGGCTAGGGGAACAGGACTTTGGATTGGAGTCGAAGGAGGACGAAGGATAAAATACGTACTTCGAGTAACACCTTTCGAAGGGCAGTCTCAGATAAGGGCGTGGTACGAGACGACCAGAGAGGCTGAGAGAATGAAGATAAGCGAAGCCAGGAGAGTTAGGGAGCTAAGGAGAGTTATAGTGGACGGAGCGATACTGAGGGTGCTAGCTGCTCACGATCGATACTGGAGGGAGTCGATAAAGATTTTAGAGGCTATAGAGGATAGTGGAGATGAGGACAATTTTGAGATGTTCTATGACATATTGGAGTTGTCGGCGATGAGATTACGCGCAGCTATAGCACTGACTTCCCTCAGATACTAGACAGATGACCTAATAGCTGTCTGGGGGTTAGAGGAGATGGTTAGATGGCAGTAGGAGGAGGGTTACCTCCTTTTGCGGGCTACCCGATTCAAGAGGGACTAGATGATCTAGCAAGGAGGACGGAGTTAGACGCTCGAGGACTCTTGAGGGGTGCAAGTCGGGAGACATTGGTTAGGCTTGGGACTGCGATCTGCAGCAGGAGTAGAGATCCTGTCACGGGTGTAGCACAGATCAAGAGAGGGGCGACCTTGTTGGCAGAGCCCGAGAGAGAGGTTTACATAGACACTGGGATTCTTGGGTTAGAAGGAGAGCACGAGGTCCGCGACGGGAACGGAGTACTGGTGGCGGTAATCAGAGCGGTCGAGAGCTAAGACTGGAGACAAGCGCGAACCGTGGCAAGGAAACAGGTCCGGGCTGCGAGTTTTGTCGCAGGTCCGGGCTGCTGCAACTGTCACTGGTCCGGGCTGCGAGTTCTGCCACAGGCCCGGGCTGCGGCAACTGTCATAAGTCCGGGCTGTAACGCCCAGCGTGAGTGCCCAACTGCAACTTCTGGTAGCCTATGGAACCCGACACGATGGGGCCACAACCGACCACGGGCGAAACAGGAGAGGAGTACAGGACATCGCCCGACCGAGCACTGAGGGATTTGAAGGAACGAATTAGGCAGGGAGCACCGCTGAGATAGGCTGACCAAACCAATGACGGGGAACCCGACGTAATGGACGAGTCGGTCGTGACGGAGCCGCAGGGGACTTTGAAGACTGGGACTTCGAGCGCTCGACGAGAAGCGACGACACGACGTTCCCCCGAGTATGAATGGAGGGAAACCAGGGCGGATAGGCGCGGGGACGACTGGAGAGAGAGTTCACGAGATTCCTATTGGAGGGACAGAGACAGGGATAGAGCACCGCCCCGGCGTGTCTTCGACCCCCAGACGGGGGAGTCACACCCGCTCCCCTAGGAGAGCAAGGATCGCTATATTATTACGCACAAGGCCTCGGAGCCTCCTACTTTCAGGGGCTATGGTATCACAAAATATCTGGAGAAGTGGGAGCTTCACACAAACCGGAGTCAATGGTCGGAGGAAGAGATTATAGAAAACTTCCTATTTAATGTGGATCCAAGTCTTGGCAAGGAAGTTAAGGAAGCCCGACCGAAGGATGGGAAATGGACTACGTATAAGAAGAACCTCATTGAGTTTTACGAATTAGAGGATAACAAGTACTCCATCAAGGACCTTGAGACAATGACTCAAGATGAAGATGAGAGCGTACGGACATTTGGGATGCGTTTCCAGAAGATCTTCGACGTGCTGATGAAGAAGGGGAAAATCTCAGAGGTCGAGCGTTGTACTATCTTCATTGGACACCTGTCCAAAGGCAGACAAAAGAGTATACTTAGAGATCTCCCGCGCGACAAACTTGACTTCCCAGAAGTCCTAAAGCTCGCGATAAAGGCGGAGGCAGACGACTACAAGGACTTGGTATGGAGAGGAATGAGGAGGCGTGACTTCTCTCGCTATAAAGAGTATGTCACTGATAGGTATCCTGATTTCAAGGACTACCCCTGGTCGGAGAAGAAAGAGGCTGTGGCTGAGGAAGTGAAGGAAATAAGGAACATGGTGAAGGGATTGACTAGGCAGGTTACAGAGATTGTGACCAGCACAGGAGCCACGACTTACCGGGACAAACCCGGAGGGTCCTATTCACTTCGCTGGGACCGTAGGAATACCGATTCCTAGAGGAGTGTCGAGGATAGAAATCCTCGAACGCTGACTAATTATCGTGCGAGGGAAAGGGAGAGAGGCGATGAACCATGGCGACATAGGGATGATGAGATAGACCGAGACCACACAACTCGCGAGACGTATGGGCGAGCTAGGAGACTGGATGATTACTCGCGTAGCCCTCGCTATGAGGCCGATGGGGGTAGAGGCGACTCTCGAGGCCGGTGGGATATAGGGACGACATATACGAGAGGACGGATCGATATGGATACAGGGGTGGCAGGTATGAGAGAGGAGATCGAGACGGAGACCGACGGGATGACTCGCGCGGACGGTATGACCGCGGGGGATTCGCGAGGGCGCAGCGAGACGATTCGCGGGGGTGGTACGACCGAGGAGATCGACACGATGAGTCGCGCGGGCGATACGACCATGGGGACCGCCGGAATGACTCGCGGGGGCGATATGAGCAAGGAGGATCCGGAGGAGACCGCCGCAATGATTCGCGCGGCCGGAATGAGAGGGGGGGATATGGCGCGTCATCCGATCCGCATACAAAGTCCCCTGACCCTAGAGCAGCGAGAGGTTCGACCTCCAGGGGCGCAGACGACAGGCGACCCACTCTCAGGAACTCTTGCGTTTACTGTAGAGGGGATGATCATATCAAGAGAGACTGCCCGGATCTCAAACGGACAATAGATGAGGGACTTGTCGTGCTTGATGACCGCAAGTACGTCAAGTGGGAAGATGATCTAGGAGACGTATCGATGTTCCCTTCGATGAAGGAAAATGTTGAAGCAAGGAGAGTAAAGTCGAGTAAAGGAAAGGAGTCGGTTAGGAGCCAGAGCATCAAGATAACTTTCGAAGGAGATATGGCAACCACACCCATAAGGGTGACTGCTACCAAGTCGGCGAGGGGGTCTACCTCGAAGAAGACTGACACGGATTACGTGATGGCGGAGAAGGACGGACAGTGGATCGATGGAGAAGAGGTTATTCTTTCACCACGAAAGCGGGGAGTAAAGAAGTTCTTGATGAAGAGTTCGTTGGATGAGATTGGCACGGTCGAGCCACTGAGACGGGCCCTTCGGCAGCCCATGCAGTGCTCAATTTTGGAATATCTGGCGGCATCCAAGACGGCTCGCGACGAGTTACAGATGATCACGCGGAAGACTCGCATACCTCTATCAGAGGAGGTTCAGGTGGCCCCTAAGACGGATGCTTCTACTGTAGCAGTATCGGAGGTGATAGCTAGGGCAGATCGCATAGTGACAGTTCTTCTTGATGGGATGGAAGGTGTGCCTCCAGACAAGTTTTACATACTTGGAAGTGGGACCGTGGAGACGATCCTAAACGATGGTGCGGTTCTGGATGCTGTGATCGATAACGGCAGTGAGGCTGTCATTATAGACGAGGATCTGGCAGTGCAAGTTGGACTGGGCCTCGATAGGTCATACCTATTCGAGATAGAGACGGCTGATGAGAGAAAGCAATAGATCACCGGGGTTTGTCACAAGGCAGCCATAAAGGTCCAACGGGTACGAGTGACCCTGGCAGTCTTTGCAGTCAAGAACTTCAGCTCTGACCTGCTCTTGGGATGGACGTGGTTGAGCCACGTGCATGTGGTGATGATAGAGCGACCGGACGGGAGCCAGACATTGTTCATTAAGAAGCTAAATGGGGCTCGGATTATGATTGAGACAGTGGAGCCTCGAGACCCGAGGAACAGAGCAGCTCTCGCTGTGGGTGCGGGACCCGGTGATCAGATTAAGTCATTACCTCTCTCCGGCCGCGTGCGATTTCGCGAGAAGAAGTATGAATCACTGCTCAGAGAAGAAGAAGGCCGGATTGTAGAGGTGGAAGATTTAGAAAGTCGGCTGATAGTGGACCGCAGCTCGTATCCAAAGGAGGCAGATGAGGAATTTGGCAGTGTGGTATCTCTGTCTTTTTTAAGGGCACGGCCCCCTATGGGGGGCTACCCAAGCGACCCAAGCGAGTAGCTCAGAAAGTTAAGCCAGCAGCGGTGGGCCGCGAGCGATGTGCACTGGAAGGGATATCAGAAGAAGAGATCGCAAAGGAAATCAAAGGAAGGAAGAAAAAGGGGCCGCAACGCCTAACGGAAGAGAGGATAGCAGGGATGGAAATCGGAGATGGAAATCTGACCCCACAGGAGCGAGAACGTGTGATAGAAATCCTAAAGACATGCGATAAGGCTATAGCTTTCAGCGACGCGGAGCGCGGTAGGGTTGACCCTCGATACACTAAGCCAGCAAGGATTTACACGATTCTACATGTTCCATGGAATGACGCGGGATGAAAGTACGCCCAGAAGGAGAAGGAAGAGGTTATCGCTTTCCTGAAAGAAAAGGTGGCTTCTCATGTTGCAGAGTCATCTGACAGTGCTTATGCTAATCGATGGTTCTTCCTACGAAAGCCGAATGGCAAGATCCGGTGGATCCAAGACCTTCAGAAGGTCGCGGTGAAGATTCGAGACGTAGGTTATGTGCCTCACGCCGACTTACTGGCTGAAGGCGCCGCGGGCAGGTCGATTTATTCGGTCTGTGATCTGTTCTCAGTCTATGATGAGATACCGCTCGATTCTAGGGACAGACACCTCACGGCTATGCACACGCCTTTGGGATTGATACAGATGATGGTCGTCCCTATGGGTTGGACTAATGGAGTAGCCGTTTTTTAGAGAGCTATGGTAGCCGTCCTCAAGGACTTCATCCCTGATAAGGTTGAAGTTTTTCTGGATGACTTTCCTATAAAAGGGCCGGTAAAGAAAGATGAGACACAGGTCGTACCAGAAGTTAAAACATTCGTCGAGCAGCACCTAACAAATATTTGCGCGATACTTGAGCAACTGGACGATGCAAATTTAACGGTCAGCGGAACAAAGAGTCGGTGGGCCGTCTCGACTATTGAGATCTTAGGGTTTATCTGCGACTCGAGAGGACGCCGACCGGATCCTGCAAAGCTAGACAAACTCCTAAATTGGTTGTCGCCCTTGCATAGTGCTACCGAGGTCCGAGAATTTCTGGGAGTGGTCGGTTACTGGCGGATATTGATACGCAGGTATGCGGAGAAGGCTGCGTCATTGAGGGTACTCCTTCGAAAGACTGATAAATTTTAAGGGATTCTTCTCAGGAACTCGTCATGCAAGAGCTTAAAGACGAATTTAAGGAGGGCGGATGTGTACTGGGCGTGCCATTCTTTGACGATGAGGCTGGGAGGCCCTTCATAGTATCCACGGATGATGGACCTTGCTCAGTAGGTGGGTTGTTATCTCAGAAGGACGCTGAAGGAAAGGAAAGACCATTAAGATTTGGGAGTAGAACGCTTAATACTGTTGAGCGTAATTACAGTCAGTTCAAGAAGGAAGTGTTAGTTGTTCTGCGGTGTCTAAACACGTTCAGACACTATATCTACGGACGGCGGTTCATCTTAAGAGTAGATCCCATGGCGGTTGCCTCTGTCCTCCAGAAGGACTTTAGTCTGACGGATCCGACCATCGCACGATGGTTAATACGGATTCGACTCTATGATTACATAGTTGAAATAATATCGGGTACTAAAAATATCGTGGCGGATGGGCTTTCTCGAATCCCTCTTGAGGCTGAGCGCCCAATAGTAGCTGGAGCCCTGACAATGGCGGAACCAAGACGCTCCGATCGATTTCTGGTTAACCTTTACGAAGATAGATACCAAACGATTGGGTTACATTTGTCAGGTGGGGAGAGTAGATTCAAATATCCGGAGACAAGCAGCCCAACACTGCCTTAGAGCGGACCATCTATTCCGTAGACCAGTCGGGTCGAGGATGCCTCTACGAGTAGTCCGTGATCCTGAGGAGAGGCAGACGATAGTTGCGGAGCTTCACGATGGGGTAGTCGGAGGACATAGAGGAGTCAAAGGGACCTACGAAAAGGTACGCAGGCTGTACTGGTGGGAAGGACAGTATAAGGACATCGAGAGATACTGTATAACCTGCGAGGACTGCCAGAAGAGAGTTCTTGTGAAATACAAAGAGCCACTTCATCCATCCTATCCAACCAGGCCAGGAGAGAAGGTACACATCGATCTGGTGAAGATGCCGAAAGGAGTAGGCAATATGAACTACGTTGTGAACATACGAGACGACTTCACTAGGTTTGTGGATGATAGACCTATCAGGAGTAAGACGGCAAGGGAAGTAAAGAACTTCGTCCTAGAGTACTTATCTAGGTATGGTTGTGTCAGCAAGATAGTGATGGACAGAGGGGCGGAATTTCTAGCTGACGAGGTGCAGAGTGTGTTCAAGAGAGCCGGGGCGAGAGTTTTGATAGCCACCGCCTACCACCCACAATCGAACTCTCCGGTAGAAAGGGGACACCGGACTCTGATAGCGTCACTATCCAAGTGGTGCAAAGGTAAGGACAGTGATTGGCCACGGTATTTTCAATTCGCAATATGGTCGGACAACGTCACGGTCCGGGCTAGCACCGGATACCCACCATACACCTTGTGGTTCGGACAGCATTGTCCGCTCCCCATAGAGTTTCACGTCGACAACTGGACAACCGTCGACTGGGCGGAAAAGATGTTCAGAGAGGAACTCATAGCTGCCCGAACAAGACAGATAGCCTACGATTTGGAAGACGACCTTATGACAGCGGCAGATCGTCTGGCAGTGGAGAGGGACAAAGGAAAAGAGAGATGGGATAAGAGCGTGCGGATCAGGATAGAGAGGGTGAGCGTAGGAGATATGGTCCTTCTCTACGACGCGACACTGGAAAGGACCTGGACCGGAAAACTCGCCAACAGATGGATGGGACCTTACAGAGCGATTGAGGCGCTCGACTGGGGTGCCTATATGATAGCAGAATTAGACGGATCCAAGTGGAAGGACCCAGTGGCAGGTGCTAGGTTAAAGTTGTTTAGACCCAGGCCTGCACCCACCTTATCGCTTACATGCCCAGAAGGGAAAGGGAAGGCCAAAATGGAGGATGGAGCCCCCTCGAGACGATTCGATGCAGGGGAGAATTCCAAGAAGAGGAAAAGAGTGGAAAGAAGAAAGGTCAAAGGGTTGGCATTAGGAAGAGTGAAGAAGTGGTTATTCGTGCTCAAGACGGCCAGACGGAGAGTTCGCATTAGACAAACTCGCGGGTCGGCACTTTTTTCGAGCCAACGCCAGAAGAAAAAGAGGGTCCTACCAAGGCCAAAATCCCGAAGGAAAAGGAAAGTCAAGAAACGTCTTCTTAGCCCCAGAACTCATAACAAACCGAAACTTAAGGCAATTAAAGGCCGACGTGGGCGCCCTTTATGGGCAATCACCCTGAAGCTCGTCCGCTTCGTTTGACGCAAGTGGTTAGGGCTCGACGGGGGCGTCGAGAAGTGGTCCGGGCTAACTGTCAGCCGGCCACAAGCGGTGCGCCGCCTGAAATCTGCGGCTTTGGAACTTAGGCTCAAAGACAAGTCCGTGTTTTGACGGTACTCTGGTTTGACCAGGCAGCAAAAATTATGGAAGCTCAGGGCACCCCTGATTTTGGGCGCACTGAACCTTACGAGTAACCCTCAAAGATGGCGAAATG
>BFEA01000235.1:1481835-1496105 GCA_003427395.1 Chara braunii
GTCGTGCAGGATTCGAACTCGTGATCTATTTACTGACAGTTACACGTGTGTACCATTTAGCCACATCGGCTTGGGTAATTCCCTCTTTTTTTTTTTTTGGTCCCTCGTTCAGCAGCCTAATCAATGCTGTCTGCCCTGCACTATTCAAAAAGAATCAAATGTTGTTTTCTTCTCCCCCCCCACCTCCTCCCCCCTCTTGATAATGGAGAGCCGACAGTCAATCCCCTCCCCTCTACCACTCCCCCCTCCTGGGGACCTGCACGACTCAAAGAAGTATGAACGGGACTGCTTTTTGTTTCCGTTGATTTTTTTTTATTTTTTTATTTTTTTAAGAAGCAAGCATCCATTATATTGCAAAAACTGAAAAGTTATGCAGGTTGAGGAGACTTTCTTTTTTTCTTTTTTTTGTCTGCTGTAAATCTCTGGAATCAGGTTTTGGCCGGGGGCGGGAAGTACTTTAGGCAGAATCCGGTCTCCAGCACGTTTTTTTTTTTTTTAATGTCTCCTGCACTTTTACAAACTGCAGACATAAGAAATGAGTTCGCCTCTTGCTTCCATCTCAGGGCATACGCACACGCGCACTTTGCTAAAGGTATCTGACTGCAATTACGGCCAAACCTGAATGAATCTGACTGCAATCACGTGCAGAGCTTGGTATTAAAAAGTCCCCATACGAGTATGCTCTCAGAGAGAGAGAGGGGTCCATAGATGACGGGGTCGCGCAAAAGAATAGCAGGGAAAGAGCGCGGTAAGGAAAGAAGAAGTGATGAAGGAGACTGGCAAGGGGGGGTTACAATACTGATTGACGCGTGTGTTCAACTGATGTCAATGGTAAGTAGAGAATCAAGCAATCAATTATCGATTAATCAATCAATTAATTCTCAATCAATCAATCAATTATCAATCAATCAAACAATCAAATTATCAATCAAACAATCAAATTATCAATCAATCAATCGAATCAATCAATCAAATTATAAATCAATTAATCAATCAATCTTCAATCAAACAATCGATCAACTGATAAATCAACCAATCAAACCAATCATTCAATCATCCGATTGATCATTTGATCAATCAATCAATCAATCAATCAGACAGGAAAGCAAGCGAAAGTGAGACTTCTTGTAGGCAACCAATCAATCAATCAACCAATCAATCAATCAATCAATCAACCAATCAATCAATCAATCAATCAATCAGTCAATCAATCAGTCAATCAATCAATCAATCAATCAATCAATCAGTCAATCAATCAATCAACATCAATCAATCAATCAATCAACACAATCAATCAATCAATCAACCACTCAACACAATCAATTTAACCAAACAATTTAACCAATCAATCAATAAAATCAATCAATCAGACAAGAAAGCAAGCGATTCTCCTGCATTGATTCTCCTTTATCCTCTCTTCCCGTCCAGATACATACCAGAAAAGAGAAAGGAGAACCAATGACGAATGGGCAACCGCGAGCTGCAGGAGGAAAGAGGGATGGCTATGGCGCGGCGGCGACCCCCACGGGGAAGAAGAAGAAGAAGCCACCAATAGCAAATGGATGGAGATTGAATGATAGCTTAAGTGAAATCGAGTGAAATCGATCGCTCGATTGCATTCGGGCTTTTACAAGATTCTCTTCCTTTCTCTTGTTTTTTCTTTTTTTTTTTGTTTTCGTTTCCCCCCCCCTTTTTGTACCTCCTTTCATCAGGCAGAGTTCTTAGACAACACACACAGGGAAGAAATTTGGTTAAAACTTAAAAGTTAATTAAAACTTAAAAAGTTATTTAAAACTTTAAAGTTAAAAACTCCCTCAGTATTAAAAATCATTTTCCGGTTTTTCGTATTTGCTACACATGTAGCGGCGGGGATCTGATACTTAAACCTCAACTTGAGGCAGTGCAGATGTTTGGAGACCAAGCCCCTCGTGCGTTTTCCTTCCTTTTTTTTTCCCTGCTACTTGTTCTGTATTTTTTCTTGTTTTTTTCTTGTTTTAAAGTCGAATTCTTGGAACGTTTCAAAGCTCTAGGGTTTTAAGATACTCTCCTTCCCCATTCCCTTCTCATCGGAGAGAGAAAAAAAAAAGAAAAAAAAAGAGAGAGTATCTCTAGGGTTTTAATCCTCTATTCTATTCACATCACACAGAGAGAGAGAGAGAGAGAGAGAATGGAGAGAGAGAGAGAGAGTGGACAAAGAGAGAGAGAGAGAGAGTGGACAAAGAGAGAGAGAGAGAGACTGGACACAGAGAGAGAGAGAGAGAGTGGACAAAGAGAGAGAGAGAGAGTGGACAAAGAGAGAGAGAGAGAGNAGAGAGAGAGAGAGAGTGGACAAAGAGAGAGAGAGAGAGAGTGGACAAGAGAGAGAGTGAGAGTGGACACAGAGAGAGAGAGAGAGAGAGAGAGAGAGAGAGAGAGAGAGAGAGAGAGAGAGAGAGAGAGAGAGAGAGAGAGAGAGGTGATCGGATGAAGTGAGTAAGAGCAGATCATTCCATTCACACCAGGACTTCTTCGAGGGAATCTGGTATAGGTAATTGGCGTCAGATACACTCAGTACAATCCAAATGCACAGAGGGAAGGAGGGGGGAGAAACGGGAACGCAGGGGATAGAGGCGCAACCAAGCTGGTGCGGGGAGTTCCCCACAAAATGGACCGGTCCTTCCGAGGGGCATCCGCCAAATTGGAACACGACACATAGACGCTTGATTAGCACGGCCCCTGCGCAAGGATGATGACACGCGTTGATCGAGAAATGGTCCACATTTCAAGAAACAAAACAAACCCTAAAAGAACACAAAGGACGGGTAGCTTACATTTAACTCCATGTTGTCCAGCTTTACGTGACAGGTTCGTTGCAGTGGCTGACGAGCTGATGAAGACTCTTCCCTTGGTCTGAACTGCACACGCCGTCCTAATTAGCTTCAGCGACAGCATCCTCGCTGCGACGTGGCTGTGTCTCACAGCTGGCATGGCGGACAACGTGTGGATTGCTTTCTAATCACGTGGGATTGCGTCTAAAATCACGTGGACTGCTGCTGGCACAGAGATTGCTCCTTCCACGGTACGTGCTTCTGCCAAACGTATGCCACGTGGGATTGCGTCTAATCACGTGGACTGCTGCTGCCACAAAGGAGATTGCTCCTTCCACGTTACGTGCTTCAGCCAACGTATGCCACGTGGATTGCTTCTGCCACGTGGATTGCTTCTAATTACGTGGATTGCTTCTAATCACGTGGACTGCTCTCTGCCACAGAGGAGATTGCTCCTTCCACGTTACGTGCTTCTGCCAAACATATGCCACGTGGATTGTTTCTGCCACGTGGATTGCATCTAATCACGTGGACTGCTCCTGCCACAGAGATTGTTCCTTCCACAGTTACGTGCTTCTGCGAACGTATGCCACGTGCATTGCTTTTGCGAACGTATGCCACGTGGATTGCTTCTCATCACGTGGACTGCTCCTGCCACAAAGAAGATTGCTTCTGCCACATGGATTGCTCCTTCGATCGTCACGTGCTTCTGTCACGTGGAGCGGTTCTGTCACGTTGGTTGCTTCTGCCACGTGGATTGCATCTGCCTCGTCGATTCCGGCACGTGGCTTGCTTTTGCACGGTTGATTGACTTGGTCTCGACAACCCAATCCCGGCCGGGGACCCCGACGGTTTTCAATGTCTGTCCTGGCTTTTCTCAGACAAACCCAGCCCAGACCGGAGTCCTCCTACGAGAACAAGTTCCGTGGCCGCTCCACGTGCCTCGCTGTGGTGAAGTACAGCAATAAAAAATTACGATCACAAAGAACAAGGAAAGTTTTTCCTCCCATCCTTCTCTTCATCCTTTTTTTTCTTACTCCATCTCTTTCAGCTCTTGTCCTGCTCGCCTAGACGCGGGGCATCCTAACACTAGGGTGGTAGTACCGTGGCACTTTTGTGACTGAATTTTAGACAGAATTGCGGTCAGATCCGTCCCAGACGGGCCGTCACTGCAGTCAGACACACCCAGAATAGCCCTACCATAGTGCGAGTGTGTGCAATCAATGGACACAAACCGGGGACATCGACCAGCCAGCACCTCTCCCTAACCCAAGGGTCCAATTGCACCATAGCCGCCGACCGCGAGAGCGAAGCGGTACCGGTCCCTCATCACGCCGTTCTTACCGATCCCTCATCGCCCGGAAGCACAACTGTACCGGAGACCGGTCCCTCATCGGCCGCGATGAGCCAAGCTGTACCGGACCGGTCCCTCGTCGCCCACGATGGGCAAAGCTGTGCAGAACCGGTCGTCCCTCATCGTGCGGGAGAGCAAAGCTGCACCGGTCCTGCAGTGGGACTTGGCGTGAGATGCCAGTGAGGGAACAAACGCTACTGTAGCCTGCCGGTAGCGCCTCCCCTTTGCTCCCCACCCACCGTGCACTACGTAGGCCTGTCTAACGGAAAGGCCCCACTTGTTGTGCTATGTGGATGCTAAGAAGTCCTGAACCGCGCTGTAATATTGGGAAGGTTCGTGGTTTCCTAGCATGAACATATCACGAGCAGGGCATGGCTCTGACAGCCATGGCTAATAAGGTGCTATGGGGGTTGGGACCCACATGCTGGGCCCGTGGGGGTCCTGGGTCCCTTGTTCCCATTTCCTCACTGTGTTCTAGCCGTTCTGGATCCAGCAAATTTTTATTTCTTTTTTTTCCAGCAAATTTTGGCCCTGCAAATTTCTGGACGAGCCATGCCAAAACAAAATTGTCTTTTTTGTTTTTGAGAAAACTATGGCGAAGTCAAGATTTGAGTTTGGAAAAGGCACTTCAGGCAAAAGGCCTGAAAAAGACTGAAAATGTCCAATGTATACAAGCTAGGTTTCGGGTCCTGCACGGTAGGGTCACGTGGGACTGTGTTATGTTCAGGGGAATGCTTGAAGTGCATTTTCAAACTGTTTTTGTGACTGCGCCGTAATTAATTACCCTTTTTTTTTTGTGTGTGTGTAGAGGTGGGAAGCTAGACATCCCACAGTTACTCTCAGGGCATACTCACACTGGGCACACAAAGTTGTGGAATCGCAAAATCAGCCGCCTGATCGAGCCCTTCTCAAAGGAGGAAGGGCTCGATCTGGGCGCTCATTTTGTGATTCTGCTATTCTGAGGTCCTAGTGTGCGTATACCCTCAGCAGTAGACCATTGTATACCCTCAGTAGTAGACCATTGGGTTATCCGGACGATCTATAGAGGTAAGAAAGGTTCAATTGCAGGTAGATCCCACACATTTGTCACACAACGCAGGCATTACAAACAACGCATAGTGACAGCAAAGATTGAGTCAAAGCGCAAAATCATAAGATTAGAATTAACTCGGTAACATTCCTGAAGAGCAGCTCCCCGACCAGTTTCGACCACCGGCAGGCGAACGACCAAAGGGGTCCCTCCCTACGACGGCTCCCTCCCTACCACCTCTCAATGTTTCCTGGGGCACCCCCACTATCCTACCTCGCACGAGGACATCACTCTACTTGGAGCAATCTTGACCAGACAGCGATCATGGGCACCACCGCTAGTCGGGAAACCCCTTCCAGCCCTGGTAGCACTATCGCACAGACATTGTCGCACGGATACCTCGGGAGCTAGGCCTGGATCTATTATTGTACCAAGTTGTCTTCACGAAGAAAGAAACAAAAGAAGGGGCGCTGGGGTGGTGAGGGATCATGCCACAGGGCCCATACCACACCTGTCCTGCTTGCCAGAACTTGCTGTTGGCATAGGTGGAGTAGCGGCCCTAGCTATTCCTGGTCTAGGCTAAGGTGGCGGAGCAATACCGGGAGCGCTCCGCCGCCCGGCGTTTGGACACGACGGCGGGCCTCGCGGAGAGAGCGAGAACGAGGAGCGGCGGGAGCGCTGCAACGGCAAGATTGACGCGAGGAGGAGGCGGGCGGACGCGACGGCGGGTCTTGCGGAAAGAGCAGGAACGAGGAGCGGCGGGTGCGCTGCGATGACAAGATTGATGTGAGGAGGTGATGGGAGAGGGTGTGTCTGGACGTCGTTGGGCAGTGCATCTCACATCAAGGTCTTAGTGGAGAGGAAGAATCCGGTGGGTGGGAGAATAGGGGAGGTAAGGGTTTCATGGGCTAGAGGGAGAGGGATACTAGGAAGAAGGGGGAGGATGGCATTCGCAACGTGGACTCCCCCTCGTCTCTTCGGGCTACCTGCGAGGGGCGGCTGGCGGGCTTAGCGGTTTAATCTCGCGACGTGGTTTGGTATGCTGCGACGGCAATCCTAGCTGCGGTCTTATTATCATCATCGTTCGGTCTATTTGGTTGGTTGAATGGTTGTCAATCACAGGCGGTCGAGTTGCTGAGAAGTCGATGAAGCGAGGAGGTGAGGTTTGGAGAGAGGGGGGGTGTATTTAGGGTTGTCAAGGGTAAGTTGTTTTTCCTCTTCAGTTTGATGGATTCTTAACGTGGAGACTCTTAGATAGTGTTTGTTTGTCTCGATATCTGTCTGGTTTGCTACGCACCTACAACTAATATTGCTGAACTTGTAGTTCTTATTTCTTCTTCTGGATATGGAATTTTTGATTTTGTATTGCTTGTATGATCATTCTAAGTCGATTCATCCAATGATGATAATCCAATATTGGTGCCATTGGTTCATCTTTTTACGTTGTAATCCTTGTTATTCAAATGATAATTTTTTCTGTTTAGCATCTTCTTGATCCACAGTCTGAGAGTTTTTCTGATTAGCATCTTCCTTATCTACGGTCTGAGCGTTTTTCTGAATTCTATGTTCGGGAAATCAGTGTCGAAAGTCTGGATGGACATCAGAATTGTTTCTCTATTGCATTTTCTTCCCTATTTGGATTTTTCAAGACATCCAATCTATATTTGATCTGAGCGATTTTCTTCTTCCCAATCTTATTTGTAGCTCGATGGATTTTCTATATTCGACCTGAGCGGTTTTCTTTTTCAAATCCTATTTGTAGCTCGAGGGATTTTCTGATTTCAGTGGTAATTATTTTTTTCTCAGTCAGTCCTGGCGCTTGTTTCAAGTTTTTGTCAACACCTTTTAATCTGTTTAGGGGGTATGAAAATTTGAGGCTCAACGTAATCATTGTTGGGTTTTGGGCTCATCAGTATTGATCGGTTTTTTTCCTCAGGTTCAGAGTTTCTCCTTGCGAGGGCTGCACAAGGTGGGAGATGTCGTCTTTTTAAAATATGTTAGTAAGAAGTGCACTCTATACATTGGTGTGGAGTTTGGTTGAAATGACCTTATGGTTTTCTTATAAATTGACCTGAAAAATGGGGGGTCGGTTAACCTTCTGTCCTCAAGGCACAATGACCAAAACTGAAATCAGGGTTTGGGGGTCAAATTTTTGGTTTTTTGGTTTTTTGTTTTTTTGTTTTTTTGTCTGTTTTTGTTTTGGTTTAAGGTTGCTGTCTGGCAAATTTGGTATTATTTGGAATATTAGAATTTGTGTTGTTGGGAGGCCTGAAAATCCTGAAATTTGGATGACGTGTTTCATGCCAAAATTGCATGAAAATGCACTTTTGGGTTGCTGTTTTATATGTTTTTAATTTTTAATTTTTTTTTTTTTTTTTTTTTTTTTAAATATGTTAGTAAAAAGTGCACTCTATACATTGGTGTGGAGTTTGGTTGAAATGGCCTTATGGTTTTCTTATAAATTGACCTGAAAAATGGGGGGTCGGTTAACCTTCTCTCACGTTTTGAGGGAGGAGTAATCTCTGTTTTTTATTCAGAGTCCTTTATGAACAAGTTGAGCCTCGAATGGACACCGAAGCCACCACAGGACGAGGGGGATTTTCCCTCCCTTCCTCTCGTCTCGTGGAGGCAGAAGGATTTCCTCTCTTTCTTGGGCTGAGTCAAAATTCATTGAAGGAGGGTAGGGGGGTTAGAACTGTATGATGAATTTTAGTCAAGAGGCCTCTAATAGAGGAATGGTCGTTAGGTAAGTAGGTCAGAAGAACGAAGCTGGAACGACATAGGCCGGTGCTAGAGCTGTGGCTCTGTGACCCGGGGGGGAGCTTGAGGCTTGTGGAGTTATGCCGTGAGTGGAAGGCATAACCAGATCGTTCGACGTAGCGATGCGCCATGGTACTAACCCTGTAACCTTAGGGGCTTGCCGCTAGGGGAGGTGTCGAGGGAGGAAGGCACTTCCTGTCCATCAGAGCTAGGTTGGTTGATACTGGGGAAGGTTGCGGTGCCCTGTTACCCTAGCATAAAAGGGGGTATGAGACCAAGTGAGTTCTGGTACGAGGAATGAAAGCCTGGACGGACTTTCCGTCTGTTGAGGGGGGATTTTATGATAGTAGGTTGTTTTAGGTTTTGACCCCCCGCTCATATTCCAAGCTTTCTAGATATTCTCAAAAATAAAAAGACTTAGTCACTTCTATGGTGAGGTGAGGTGGAGAAGGAGATGGTGGGATATCATGCGTCCTGCTAGTGAGGGGGCTAATTGGTAGGATGAAAATAGGGTACAGCCGCAGTCGAGATGGTGACTCTGTTGTAGTAAGTCTTGCGGAGTGGGGATAGGGGATCGACTGGGTGTCTGAGTATTTTCTTGTAATTGTGTATTTCCTTTTTCCTGAAGAGGTGAATGAGATAAGTAGATGGCTGGATAACAAGCGTCCTTCTAGTAAAGGAGCTACGGGAATAGGGCACAGCAGTGGCGGAGATGGTGGCTCTGCTGCAGTAAGTCTTGCCGGAGGGTGGTGAAGAGGATTGAGGGGGGGGCTTGAGTCTTTTTCTGAATTTTTCCGAAGTCTGATGTAGTAACTTTCCAAGTATTTCAATTTCCAAATTTTCTTAGTCAAGTCGGATGATGGCCTCGGTATCTCAATTTCTCAAATTTCTATGTAAATTTTCATATAGGACGCTGGGTCCAGTTCCCAGGACGTGTTGCTCCCCGCGAATAGATTGGAGTTTTGTCCCCCCCCCAAAAAAAAAGATGACATGTGTCAGGAAGCTTATGTGTCAGGAATCCCTTTCGCTTGTGGATGGATGGCGCGTGTGGCGCATGTGGGGTTAAGCGAACAGCGAGATCTGGGCGCCAGCAATATACCTTTTGTGAACTTGTGGAACTGATCGGGGCGTTGTCCCTTGGTCCTGGATACAGAAGTTTCATGGGGGGTTTCTGCTCCTGCTGCCCTAAAGGGTGCAGCCCTCGATGGCTGGAGGGATACTATCGGCTCTGTCAATTTAAACGAGCATGGAGGTGCAGATGAGCAGACAGACAAGATCGCAAGGTCTGGAAGCTTCAAATCTCCACGAACGAGGGCGACAAATAGAGGAGGATGTCGATTGACCGTTCCGTTCCTGCTCGCTTTCAATTGGCTGGTTTCTTTTTCATCTACGTTTAGGTTTTGTTTGCACTCGCAGTTGGTGCATCTTTTATAGACAAGCATAAATTGTCGTGGTGTTGTTTTGGCGACTGGTCTCAGATAGTTGCTGGTTCTATAAAAGTTGGCATGTGAGGTGATTAGATTGTTCGATGTTTTCCGTGGATTGTTTACTGTGGTAAGTAGTGGTAGCTGGGGGAGCGTTGTTCTGTGAAGGCACCACTAGGGTGGGCAGTGAGCAATCTTGTAAGGAGCGATAGCGGGAATCAGTTACGTTTTAACCTGAATCCTAGGTGATGGTTTGGGCTATGGGGTCCGCCTAAGGGCATGACCCTGCCGCATGGGTGGCAGGGTAGTTCCATTCCCATGGGTCGAACGGGAGAGAGGAGATGGGAGTGGAAATCTCGTAGGCCCACCATCCCTCTGCCTCGTCCCCTGCAACCCTTATTCTTGTTAGCCTTGGTCCTGTATGTACTTTGTCAAGTTCTGCGTTTCTGGTGAGGTGGGATAACCGAACTCCCGGAAGTGCTGGCTCGTAGGCTTCCAGTGAGATTCCGGTGTCTGTACACGTACTCACCTGGTAGACAACCATGACGGTGAAAGGTGGTGTGGCCATCTCTACTTGCCAGTCCCCTGATTCGATGGTCGGACCCTTCTTCAGTACCTCGGCCCAGGTGCTCAGTATGGCAGTCTGCAGTTCTTGCAGTTTTGTTTCCATGGTTTTAATGTGTCAGAGTTTGGGCTTCAGTTGGTCTGCGGTCTTCCATTGACTTGTTGGTATATCCCACAGGTCCCCTAGTATGATAATCCTCCTTTTCACCGACGCCAGCCAATGTGAGTCATGCTTTATGGAGAACGACTGTCCCTGCCCATTAATAATGTAGGGGGGAATTGCCAAACTATAGTTGCCTCCACAGCTCCTGCCGCCTCAGCGGAGGGGGTAGCTTGTCCGGACCTATGGCCGTTTTATAATACTGGTCCAGAGCGGATCGTTGGGGAGGTCTGCTCTCGCCACTGTTGCTGGGGAATCTGGATGTATGGTCCTGGGTGGGTTGGGGATGGACCATTCATGCTACGGTCACCCAAATACCACACTTTGCGGCGCCTTGTTATCACGAATTCAAGATCAAAAGTTTTTGGACTTAATAGCATTTTTCATCAAACGAGATGCCAAAATGTTCAGTCAAATTATTCTGCTGGATCTTTGAGATGAAATTATTGAATCGCGTGCTTCCCCAAGTGCACAAGGCCAAAGGGCTGCCGCCGCGAAGCAGCGGCCTATTTAATTTCATTTGGTGATCACGGGGGGCACGCAACCCGTGCCGCTGGCCCGGCGGAAACATCCAGGAGGCACGCAGTGTTGGCCCGTCTGGGAGTGTTATGTGTTCGAGACGGAACGCTGATGGAGAGCTGTATGACGGGAAACTGTCACGTACGGTTCGGAGGGCAGATTACACATATTCCGGATGAATCAAATCATATTTGATTTGACCGATTCATTCTGTTGCATGAAATCCTTCATTGGCGAAGCAACTAATCATGCAAAACACGGCGGGACGCCCATCTATGTGTTTGATTTTTTTTCTTTTTTTTTTTAGTCCTGGTTGTTGTAGAGGATACTAGACATGACAGTCACCCACAGTAATCGGCCATTCGGTTGTCCATGGGCAGATGAACCCCTCTGAAGACCCCACCCACCCTTTCCTACCCTAGTGCACCCAGGACCACCGCCCATCACCATTTTGGCGGGGTGACCTGACCAGACAGCGGTTGCAGACACCTGGGCTAAGCAGAGACCCCTACCCCCTGCTCAGCCCCGGTTGAAACAGACGCCGTGTAAGCCCAATTGCACGGGTACTTCGTGAGCTAGGTATGAACATTCTACGACAGGTCTTCATCGGGGTGCACAACGACTCCCATCTAGCACAATAGCCTTAAGATCGTAGTTGATAGCCTAGTAGATAGCCTAATTGATAGCCTAGTCGATAGGGGGATCGATACCCCTAGCTGATAGGAAGTTGATATCCCAAGTGATAGCCTAGTTACTAGGCAAGTTGTGGTATGAGACAGAGAGCTGAAGATCCTTCATTCCTCTGTAGAATCTTATTCTAGTACTAGGGTGACAGCTACGCCAGCCACAGTACTTTGGACCCTGGACCAGTACCTGGAGCCCGTTCCAGTACCTCGATAAGTATGTCCTAAGGTGACAGTTATGCCAGCCACACAACAAGAACCCCCTGGACCAAAGGGGCACTCTAAAGCCTTACCAGAGGCAATCTTTGATAGGCTGAAAATATGGCCTTAGAGTTGTCCTTCGGTGGCTGGAGGCAGTCTTCGATAGGCTGAAAATATGGCTTGAGAGTGGTCCTTTGGTGACCGGAGGTAGTCTTTGATAGGCTGAAAATATGGAAGTCTTTCAGGGCTGATTGTGTCAGAACGTGCATTGACCATTAAACCACCAGCACGCTTCCCAGCTCAGAAATCAAATATGCATCTCCAATGCAGCTGCAACTTTCAGGAAGTACTGGCGTGTCGTTGCGCTGGACATCCATCCAGGCAAAACGGGCCTTGCGCGTGACCCGTTCTGCCTGGATGGATGTCCAGCGAAATAGCGCCCAGGTACATCCTGAGAGTCATGACTTGCGGTGCTTCTTGAGAGTCGCGGCTGCATGCACGCCGTGACTCTTAAAAAATGGCTAGGAAACATATTGGTGTTTTGAACCGCCCTTACATCGCCCAGACAAACTTGAGAATCGGAATCAAGCCAATCTGGGCGGCGTGGCGCAACCGGGAGCGCTGCACCGCTCCACTATCAAAATGGGCCGGTTCGTGAGTTGGTGGCGCCTTGTCGGCATGACTCCCTGCGAAGAATA
Source organism: Chara braunii (assembly GCA_003427395.1). Lineage (NCBI taxonomy): Eukaryota > Viridiplantae > Streptophyta > Charophyceae > Charales > Characeae > Chara > Chara braunii. Next base: position 1,494,036 of record BFEA01000235.1, read on the forward strand.
TCGAGGAGTTGATGTGGGCAATGGGCATTACAGCGGCAAACGATGACGCGAGGTTCCGTTGGTTTTGTCTGGCGTGGCCATTGACGCGATGCCTCAGCTGAGGGTTCTTCCAGCCTTGATAACCTAGGCTGAAGAGGTCTCTTGCTCCGTGCTTCGTTTATGTGGTGTCGCGGGTTGACACGCTAGAGGCAGGGGAGGCTGTCGGGGTGATTAGGATAGTCTTCATGAGATCTTGTGCATGGTAGTGGCCCTGCTCCTATGCTCCTGCACAAATCTAGTGGAGGTTGGTTGGGCAGTGCGGCCAGAAAGTGAGGAGCATCTTCTCATGCGGAGTGGGAGGAGAGAGGCTTGTTACAAGCTGGAGCATCAAAAAGAGTTGGCGGTTTCAAACGTCCGTTTGAGCTGGCTCACCGGTCAAAGACACGGAAGCAGGTAGCGGCGCAATAATGACAGCGGCGATGGAGCAAGATAATTTCGTGCGAACATGTGTGGCGCTCTTCGTGTCGGCTGCCTTTTCAAAATAATTTCGCTGATTTTAATTTCGTATCTTCTAATTTCCTATATTCTTGCTCCAATCTAGTGCTTACACAGTTACAATTTCAGCTTATCAAATTTGGAAAAATAAACTCACAATCTTATCTCCTATTTTCTGATCAGCCAAATTCTCATCTACATGTACACACATACACACATATCCTTGAAATTCGACAACAGTTTCTAAAAGTCCCAAGTAAAGTACTCTCATCTACATGCACACACATACACAAACATATATTATCTATTATGAATCGCCAGTACAATTCGTAGGGATCTGTTCTATAATTTTGTATCCTTGAATTTCGACTATAATTTCTAAAAGTCCCATGTAATTTTCTACCATGATTTTCTAATCTTGGAACCCGAAAACTTTGGAATTATACTATTATAGCTATAAATTTTGAAGACCCTCTCCGATAATTAGTTTTTCGCTTTTCTTAAATTGGTGATACGCGCACATGGTGGGAGCTGTCAAACGTTGATTGGCGCAAGGGGCAGGGGAATAATTGTAATAGTCTTTCTGCCGCCCTGCGCTTTCTTTTGTGGGTTATTCTTAAAGATGTAGGGTGTTTTCGGGGGTTATTGCATATTTTTGAAGAGGCCCTGTTTTTCCAAATAGCGATCGACATTTTCGTAAGTGTGTCATCAATAACTGTGATCGGCTGGAACGAGGGATCGGATCGCTCCCGGAGGGCCGAACGGTAAGAAGGGGGTGGGGGGAACTCTATCTTGCAGGGGCATCACAAGGTCAGGGGTGAATGTCTCAAAGAGGGTAGGGGCGGAGTAGGGGGTTGCCCTATTCTCGGGCAGGGGCTGGTGTGTGGGTCAACGTCAGTCCCGGCGGAGGCGGAAGTGGGCAAGGGGCGGCTGGCGGCATGCTTTAGGTGGGAACTTCGTGCTCCTGGGGAAAGGGGGGTAGAGGGTTGGTCCTATATTGGGGCCGAGGGAGAGTGGGCGACTCGCCTCAGTGGAGGCAGTGTAGGGCTGAGGGGGGAGGGGTAGGGAGAGGGAGCGGCGATCTCTCTTGAAGAACTCTAACATCCAGTTTTTCTTTCCATTTGGTTTGCCTCTCGAGGAGGTTGTAGGAATAGGTGCTATTTGGCAAGTCACCTGTGATCCTGCGAAGGGTGGTCAAAAATTTGGTGGCCCTCAAAGACCAATGCTGGAGCAACGCTGGCCGGAGTCGGAGCCAGGTGGCACAACTCAGTGACCTAGCTTAGTGGGGGCGTGAGGCCTGGTAGAGAGATCTGGGGGGCTGTTTGCGGGGCAGTCTCAGTGGTCATCGGGGTTCGGAACTGGAGCAATGCTGGCCGCTGCTGGAGCAACATGGTGCAACTCTGTAACCTAACATGATGGGAGCACGAGGCCCGGAAAACCTTCGGTTCGTGCTGAAAACAGCCATGCTGGTTGTGGTCGTAGGTGGATTGAATAGGTTTCCCCTATCTGATTTGTGGTTGGGAGGCTTTTTGACACACATATTCTAGTGACTTGGTAGAGCTTTGAGTAGTGGACCATGAATGTTTCTGAGTTCTT
>BFEA01000235.1:1500842-1511079 GCA_003427395.1 Chara braunii
CACACACCACACACACACACACACACACACACACACACACACACACACACACACTACTTGGATCCATTTGTCCATTCAGCAGATCAATGTACAATTTTCAGAATGTCAACTAAGGGCATCGCCCTTGGCAGAGGGCTCCTGCAATGAGGGCACGAGAGAGAATAACTCGTTCTCAAGTCTGCTTATTCGTATCTGGCAGGCAGCTGCAGTCAGGTTTCATTCTCAGTGGACATAGAACTCGAAAACAAGTTCATTTTGCATTGTGTGGATGGGTTGATACTTGAAACATACCAGAAGTGAATTTCCTACTTCCTCCTCAGGTGAATCTGCTGGCCCCTGCCTTGACATCTCACAACACCTCTCTCTCTCCATCACTGCCGCTCTCACGCACACCATTCATACTCCTCAGCCATGCACACAATGTGCAGTGCAGCCACTCCTCCCGCTTGCATGAACGCACGCACCCAATGAGAGGTTTCTCTGCTCCACATCACCAGTCAGAGTATTTTTCCTTGCAATCCTGCAATCCCTTGCTCCACCCTTGCACCCTCCATCCGGTGCCCTTGAAGTGGAGATTCACTCGACATAACTGCCCGTCGGAACGTCTCTACCCTTACACCCAACCCAACCCCTTCTCCGTCCCTCCTGCCCGCTGAAACATTCACATACTCGAGGCTTGCCCCACCTTTGCACACCTCCATCCATGCCATGATGGACCCTCGGCTCCTCGTTAATTGCCCCCACGGTCATCTTCAAACCCTGTCCTCCCTCTGTCCTGCATCTGCCCTTCCTCTGCCCGCATATGTGTGATCCGTTGTCCATGGCTCTCACACACCATGCCCTACTGCTTTTACGGAGGTTGGTTGCCCACTGGCCTGCATCATCTTCAAAGTGCTTGCCAGCCAGTCAAGGCCCTCGTACAGTCCCTCTCCCTTGGATGCACAAGTGCCCTGAATATGCCAGCGTCGGTTTCGAAGGCTGTGTAGTCCCAGATGCTCACAGACCTCTGCTGGTGTCAAACACCCTTTCTGCACACACACACACACACAGCAAAGTAAATGCCGCGAAATGAACCCTGCAAGTAGTCTATAGGGCGCAAAGACACGGATCAAGTGCACTCAGGTACTCTGGCTATATTAACCAGGCCAAGTATTTTTCATTTTCAACGATGACAGTGGACAGAGTGAGGTGTTTTGTAACAGCAGGAAGAAGCAGCTCTTGAGAAAAACAGCATTGTCCAACTGACTGCACAGAGTATCAGACGAGTGCTCATCACATCACCAACAACGGGGCCGGAAGTGCAATGCCTTGGCGTTTGGAAGGGCAATGTGGCCAATGCGGCCACCGAATTTATGTCCACGTCTACATCTATGTGAATATCTATGTCTTCACTTTGCAAAAAGTATAAAGAATTCACAGGCTGCATCTGGTCAGGATATGGAGTCTATGCAGACTGAAAAACTACACCCAGCATAGACTGCAAAGAGATTCTACACACTGACGCCGATAATTTCCCTATTTGGATTGTCTCCTCCCCTCCTCATGGTGCTGCAAGATTTGATTACACGATGAGGACTGCTGAGTAGGGATATGATCTTACAGAGTGATGGGTAGCCAATCCCTCGGTTGAGGGCAATCGACGCTGCTCATTAGGCTAACGCTGCGTGCCCGCGTGTCGGTGCATGTACTTTTCTCGTTTACAGTAGGATGGACACGTGGCATGTTTATATGATTTTTGGCTGTTCATAGGGACGCTTTTTCCAGCAGGTGTTGCTCCCCACCAATAGATGGAGCCTCCCCGAGCATGCTAGAGGCGTCTGCTCTTATCAGCGCCCCTAGCATCCACTCGGGTTGTTCAGGAAAAAAAAAGAAAAAAAAAGAAAAAGAAAAAGAGAATGTATAGTCTGCCGAGTATGCCGCCAATGCAAGCTAAGCAAGTTATGATGAGAGAGGCTATGCATCAATCCTGCAGCAATCCGCAAAAAAAAAAAAGGGGGTGTGGGAGAGTGTACTCACCATATCCTGCTTGTTGGCGAAAACCAGAACCGCGCTGTTCCGCATCAATGGGTCTTCTAAGATGTTCTGTAGGAAAACAGAGGGACAGCAGTCACCAAGAAACAGGGATAGCAGGGATAGCAGGGATAGCAGTCAAATTTTCTCCGATAAAACTTCATAAAAGGATATTACGCAGAGAAAGGATAACATATTAATATCAAACAAAGGAACAAAGCCACCCATCTGAATGGGGCATACAGATAAATACAAACATACGGTGGGTAAGTGGGTGGCCCACAAAGATAGACAGAAAAAGGAAACGATGCTCAGCAGCGCTCAAAAGGTGATAGAAGGGGGTAAGGGGGGAAAGAGAGAGGGGGGGGGGGGAACAGCAAACCCAACTTCAGACCCTGGACCACCAGGACAGACGCAATGAATGAACTTCGGCGGAGGAGGGACCTGCTCTGAGTAGTAGGCCTGCGACTGACTCCAGAGTTAAGACCATGCGTCAGGGCAGACGCAACGCCAGACGCAAGACCTTGTCCAAGCCCGGGACAGGGACCAGCCCTCAGAGAAGACCTACATACACATGGATCTGAAACAAGCCTGGGAGTGAAGCCAAGCCCTGATACCTGGGGAACAGGCTTTGGAATTGACCTCAAACAAGCAGCTGCGAACAGACTTTGTAACGTCAGATGTCAGACACGAGACCGCGGACAGACTTTGGAACTGACCTCAGAACAAGTTTGGGAGTGAAACAAAGAGCTGACACATGGGGATATCATTATGCCCGGCAACAGCACACCAAAATAGTTAAAAACAATGACAAACCGAGAGAGCAGAACTGAGAACACACCTCAGAACAGACCAGAGAACAGACCAGAGAACAGACCAGAGGACAGACCAGAGAACAGACTTTAGAACAGACCGGAAACAGACTTGAGAACAGACTTGAGAATAGACCAGATAACAGACTTGAGAACAGACCAGAGAATTTACCTGACAGCTGATCTAAACATTGACTTGAGAACAGTCCTGAGAACAGACTTGAGAACAGAGTACAACGGACTTGAGAACAGACCCGAGAACTTAACTGAAAGAATTGACTTGAGAGCTGCCCAGAGAGCAGACCAGAGAACAGACCCGAGAGCACGAGAGCTTACCTGACAAATGATCTAAAAATAGACTTGAGAACAGTCCTGCGAAGAGAGCTAATGCATCCGTTAGCGCTTTCTTCAACTATGCAAAGGGTTCGGGTTACTATAGTGGGATTTTAAACTCATGCACTTCATCTTTTGAGTTTTTCATTACGTCAAGGTGTACCTCTCGTCAGGCTCAAATTTTGACTTTACAAGGTATACAAGGGGGGTCTAACATGCAAAGAAATCCGGTTCGCACATCTTGACAACAAGGAAAGGGTGTTACGATTGTGGGATTTCAAACTCATGGACTTCATTTTTTTCAAGTTTTTATTTACCTCCAAGGCGTACCTGTCTTGAGGGTCAATTTTGACTCTGCAAGGTATGCAAGTTTTTATTTACCAATTTAAACAATTTTACCTCCAAAAAAATCCGGTTCGTGCACCTTGACGACAAGAAGAGGGCTGGGTTGACAGGAGCAACAGTTAGACCACCAGTACCACCAAGTTTTTAGGCCGTTAACGCGGTGGCTGAATCAGTGCGCCGCGCGGGTCCATATGCATTTGCGTCAGAGCCTCCCCAGAGGCGGCCTAAGACCCACTGGGGTACTGGTGATTTAAACTGCTTGTCTCGAGGCGACAGTTCAACTGCTAGTCTCGGGGTCACACTCTCACTCACATCTCTTGCCGATGACAGGAAGAGAGAGATATAGGGTTAACACTGTGGGCGAAAGGCTTCATCTGCTTGTGGGCTCCTGCCACTCCTCCTCCTCTTCCTCCTCCTCTTCCTCTTCCTCTTCCTCCTCCTCCTCCTTCTCCTCCTCCTCCTCCTCCTATACAGCCTGCCAGCCTTCCCACTTGTCGCTTTCATTGACATCAACAAGAGTTGTGCAGCCCCGTTTATTTCCCATGAGCAGAGTTTACGTCCAGGCTAAGACATCCTTACCTTAAATTCCATTGCAGCTCGGCCTATCCGTTCTCGATCCAACGAATCAACAACATAAATCTGCAGCAGCACAATAGATACAGACGAAAATTGTCCCGCTTTAATCGGCAATTTGACGTGTGTTTGTTTCATGTCACATCATCACGTGACCTGATCACTAACAAGTGAAAGATCTCCCCAACCTTCGAAGTTTCGAACACCAAGTCCCAAAAACACAACCTGAACATTAGACACTGTCGTCAGCGAAGGCCTCAGATGGCCTCCATCCGAACATAACCCCCTTAACGGCCCCCCCCCACTGCTACAGAAGTGCACCGAGAATGGCAACATGGTTAATTCACACCCACCGAAAGCCAACTCGTTACGAAACACTGAGCATTCTGTTCACGGATAACAAGAATATATTGTCACACTGTGAATCAGAGCGTGAAGGCGAAAAAAAGCAAAACAACGAAAGGAAAAGAAGTAAGGAAGGAAAGCCCCACCTGTTCATCACCTCTTACGTACAAGGGCAGCCACGTGGATGACAGGTTGAGCGCTGGCTTCCCCCATCCCCGCATGTCACAAGGACCCACTTGCACGCAGCCAAAAGGCAAAAAAGAGGTAAGGAAAAGGAGGAGGGGAGGAAACCAGACCTCACAGAGGCAAGAGAAAGAGAAAGGGATCCAATCAAAGAAAAGACAAGGGAAGAAAGCAAATGACACATCCCACAGATAAACCAATTGCTACTGTCACTACCAAGGTTCAACATATTCTTTTATTTTATTCTTTCTTTTTTCTTCTTTTCTTCTTTTCTTTTTTCTTTTCTTCAGAAATTTGTACTTTCTTTCTTTCTTTCTTTCTTTCTTTCTTTCTTTCTTTCTTTTTGTTTCAATTTTTTTCTTTCTTCTTTCTTCAACTCCACATGTGTTGCTCCTGATCGCTTGATTCTCAGTCAGGAAGAGGAGCCCCCACCGCCAACCCGGCAGATAGACACGCACGCTGAGGATGAAGTGAAATGGATGTTCACAAGGATACCCAAGGAGAGCTACTTCAGCACAGCATTCAGCAGGACGGCTAGCACAGACCATCCCATCAAAACAGTCCTGACAACGGACATGCTGTCCACATGTCAAAAAAAAAGCAGGACGTTCATCACAGTGCGGCATCATGCAGTCCTGATCGCGTCCTTGAGCACAAGACGGACAACGAATATCTGGGTGATAGGGATGTGTACAATGAGGAGATGTTGGACACCCTTCGGCACAGACGGCGGCGGCTGCAATAGATTGATAATGCTGATGGCATAGGTGATGAATTCCGCAGCCAAGACGCACCGCGTCCCTGTCCCGACAGGTGTCACACGAGAGTCGGTCGATCAATAATCCGGAATAACGTATGATTCGGCAATGCACACAGAAATTCATTTATGTTGAAAATAGCCTGAATCATTATCCCACCATCCCACAGTTCCCACTGGGCAGCTGCACAAATGAGTGCCATATAATGCCAGGGTCTGTGCAAAATACAGGCAGAAATATGAGGATGGTCATTAAGGTCATCCATCGCCTGGCGTCGCATGATGCATAAGAACGTGGCGACCGTGGAATGCTACCGGTAGTTGTAAGACATTTACAGTAAAGCCCCTCCTGAGGTAGTATAATTATTAATTAGTACCTTCAGGAGGGAGGTGGACTATTATGGTCATACAACGACTGATTTTCAACAGCGTCAAGCTGATAAGCAATTGTGACAAAATGGGAAGCAGTGTAACATTGACGCTGATAAGCCTGTAGGCAGACATTTGTGGCCGTCAAGCCACAAGTATTTGGTAGATCTGCCCGCAGATCCGGTTCGGTCATCACTGGAAAGCTAGGTCTGATCTGACGGGGTCGGCGCAAGCTGGATGAGCCAATGGGCCGATGGACAGATGGGTCGCAGATACAGTGTACAGTCCGGGCTGGATTTCTAGACGCTATGATCAATCGCATCAGAATGAAAACAGCACTCTGACAGCTCGAGGATAGGGCCAAAAGAATGAAAACAGAAGACAAAGAAAATCATTCTCAGAGTCTCACGCTCGCCATGATCGCAACAAGATAGATACAGCACTCTGACAGCTCGAGGATAACCATCTCTCTCTCTCTCTCTCTCTCTCTCTCTCTCTCTCTCTCTCTCTCTCTCTCTCTCTCTCTCTCTCTCTCTCTCTCTCTCTCGCGTGCGCGCGCGCTCTCTTGTGCTGTGTGCTGCAGGTAGAACGCCAGCTCCAGCCGGTACTGAAGACCCAAGCTACGGTGCTCAGGTGAGTGCCACCACACTGCGCTGCTGCTGAAGACCACCTCCCTCTGCTCCTCTGCTCTCGTGCAGCTTAGAATTAGTGCTAGTGGAGTCGTGAACAGTGTGTACCAGGAACGAGAGCAGTGGAGCAGGTGTTAGAGGAGCATCTTTGTATTAGTGCTCATTCCTGGTACAGTGTGTTCAGGACTCCACTAGCACAAATACCAAGTTGTTCCCCTAACAGCTGCTCGCACAGCATCATGCCGAAGTGTGTCCTGAAACACAGTGTACCAGTAATGAGCGCTGGTCCAGCTATATACCGCTGGGCCTACCGAAAGTCCCCTCGGCCTGCTGCTGCACCCGTCCAATCGAGTGGCTGATCTATGGTCCCAGAGGCAGGCCCAAGGCCTGGCCTGCTGGGGGGACCTTGAAAACAGCCTGCCTGGGTCCCTACCAGATGCCAAGCCTCCCTGATGATGCAGCAGGGATGTCCGCAAACGACAGGGACTGGACCGTCACTCAAAGACAAACCCAGCTCCAGCCCAATGCTGATGAAAATCTACCTGCCCTGAAAATGATGGCCACTGGGCCTGAAATACAGCTCACCGGTCCTGGAAGCGATCCCAACAGGCACCAGTGCCTGTTTGGACAACAAAACAGTCCAAACTACACATCTCAGACCGACCGGACAAAAACTGGAACCGACAAAAATCATCCAAAATGTAATAAGAATCTCAGAAAAATAAATAAACACACACAGAAGTCACTACGACAACCAAACCACCTACCTGGAGCTTCTGCGAGGCTGAAAAGGGTGGCAGTGGCCCTAGGACCGCCCAAAATGGGAGATGTGAGGCCTAGGGCCCATGTTGGTCCAAGGTCGGGCCTCTAGGAGCCGTGTGGGATCCGTGCATGCCACACTAGCCCTGGTCACACCAGAGGAGCAAACCCCTCCCTACTTCAACAGAGAAGCTCCTGCCCTCCTGAGATAAGGTAAGCAAGCCTGCTGTTACTCACATGAATGCACCGGCATGGAGCGATCTGGCAGAGACTTCCCTAGGTCCGGCAAAATACCAAAAAGGCAAACAGAAAAACGTCCCCGGAGACAAGTGTCTTGAGGTATAAGTGGGAGCTGCTGCTCCTTTTCTGGGCAACAAAGATGTACGGAATGCCCTCCCTCAGGGGATTTTAGAGGAAATCTCGCTCCAACTTTATCTACAGACTCCAGAGTCTCGACGGCCTGTCCCTGCACCTGCCTGGTGTTAGCTCAATGATCCACATATGTAACTATGGATACACAGATCAAGAATTTGAATCCCACAGAAAGAACAAGAAGAAGAAGAAGAAGAAGAGCTCTTCCCTCTCCTTTTCGAAGCAAGCGTGACCACCGGTAGACAAATCAAGAGTTTAAATCGCACAGCAAGAAGAAGAAGAAGAAGAAGAAGAAGAAGAGTTGTTCCCTCTCCATCTTGCAGCACTGTGACAATGGACCTTGGCCAAGTAACTGCTCTGCTCTGCTGACTGATGAGATGGCAGGAGTCCAGAGGCCTCCCAAAGGCCCAGAAAGCCAGGCAAATGAGAAACGGCTATAGCACAAGGGCGTGCTCGAAAATTTTAATCCTTCCGGGACCTTCCCCCCTCACATCCTCACAAAGACCACAGATATAGGCACAACCCCCCTCACATATCGTCGGAGAAAATCAGATTGGTTCCTCTCGAGAAGGGGGGAGGCTCCTCACGAGCTGATCTGATTTTCTACGAGGACATGTGAGAGGGGAGCTGATCTGATTTTCTCGTGACGAGCTCCTCGCGAGCTAATCTGATGTTCTTCAAGGATGAACCGCAGCCATGCTAGGTCGTTTAAGTCCATTGGCGCAAATCAAGCCAGAAGGATTTCTACAGGTGATGAACATTGAAGGTGGGAGGACGACGCAGTGGGAGGATGACGCGGAGGAGAATGCAATGACATCACTTCTTCGGTGGAGCCCAAGCAGGCCTCTGCATATTTTTTGTTGCCTCCTGGAGGAAAGTACACACAGCTTGCTTTTTTCTCTCAGAAACTTGGTCATGTTTTTCTCCCTTTTTCACATTTGCAATCAGACTTGTCTTTCTTGACACTCAGCATGCATACAAGCAGATGACGATCAAGCTGGCGACTTGCGCTCACACAAAGCTCAGAGTGAACGTAGCCAAGAACGCAGTTCAGATTCAAACGTGTCTCGTACGGCTATGGCCGTACACCACACTCCCAGCAACTGGTTCGTACACACACCCCGGATCTCCCTGGATGTCCCGCACACACACACACTTCACACGTACACACACACACACACACTAACACTAACACTCTAACCTTGCTGACGTGGCAGCTATGGCCGCCGTCTCTCCCCTCTAATAACTAGCTATCGGCTATGGCCGATCTTCCTCCTCATAGCCCTCTTCGTCTACGGGCACCTGCAGACCTTCGTACACAAGACACTTCGACAGCGCTTCCACACGGCTCACAGGCAGAATGAATGAATGACTTGACGCTGTCTCTTTATTCATACTTCGGGTTGTCAAAGGTCTGCCCTTGGGCCCTGGTCCCGGGGTGCACACAGTCCCACATGGTACTTGCTGACTTGACAAAGTGCGACCGGGACTGGGTACCGCTGACTGCGCAGGGTTAGTCTGCCCACTTGCCCACTTGCCTACAGACTGCATCCCAGACTCACGAAGGGCCAGTTCCGGACCTTCCAGAAGACTGTGGACTTGACCCTTCGGTACTGTACCAGCTACGACTTGACCTTTCAACACTGTAGCAGCTACGACTCCTACCACTGCTAAGACCTCTAATCTACAGACCTACGGTTCAAGACCCGACGACTAACCTACCTACAGCAAACAAACAGGCGACTTTCAAGACTCAGGTCGCGGGTTCAAGGCTTCAAGCACACACGGGTCGACTGGTACTGTACACGGGTAAGGGCAGGGTCAGGGGATCGAGCCCTGGAAACTGCATCTGCTACCGCAAAGGTGAAAACCGTTTCACAGTCAACACTTGGCTCCAAATTACTTGGCCATGTTTTTTCTCCTTTTTTTCACATTCAACACTCAGGTTCGCAAGTTCGTCATCACCTCCATCATAGACCCTTCTGGACAGTTTGTCCTCTTGTAATCATCAATCTGTAGATGGATTGTATACATTCAGGTTTTCCTCGCTTTGGCACAACATTCGCGAAATCGTCACTGAAATGCATTTTCAAAGCTGAAACCATGACAGCGCCCTAGTTTTCTAAAAAGAAAAACTCCTCGAGTCCTCGTGCAATGCGTTCTGCAATCACAAGTTGTCAAAGACTCAAGATCCAAACCTTTCAGCAGATCTTGCTGAACCTATTTTTATTAATTATTATTAGATTTTTTTTAAATTCCTCTGTTGACTCAGGAGCGTTGACTCAGCTCTAGTGGGAGCTGACTCGGCGCCAGAGTCTTCCTCGCCAGTCAATCCAGAGTCTTAAGTTTATGTTTTCCTTGGTATGGACGATCAGGTAGATCAGATAAATGCTGAGTCAGCACTCAATAAAAATGAGCCAATCAGGTATCAGATTACTCTACTGTCTTCACCCGAATAGAAAGCCCGGTCAGTATAGCTGTATTTGGGCAACTTTCAGTCTAAATACAGCGACAATGACCAGGCGTTCTACTCGGGATGAAGCGCGAGCGTCTCTCCCTCCTCCCTACGTAATAGATAGCCTAGCCGTGTGTTTAACAAGTCTTCACAGTGCCGTCTTCACCCTAATAGAAAGCCCGATCACTATAGCTGTATTTGGGCCAACTTACAGTCTAAATACAGCAGCAATTCAGGTACACCAGATCAAAGGTGGTATAACTGGTCCTCTCTCTCTCTCTCTCTCTCTCTCTCT
>BFEA01000235.1:1603318-1618513 GCA_003427395.1 Chara braunii
GAGAGAGAGAGAGAGAGAGAGAGAGAGAGAGAGAGAGAGAGAGAGAGAGAGAGAGAGAGAGAGAGAGAGAGAGAGAGAGAGGGGAGGTGCTGCCCGACGGCCTGCTTGGTAGTAAATGGCACTAAGTGAGGAGGCTGCAATGAGGTGATTTTGAGGAAAGGCGCTATGAGGCACAACGGGAGATTTTTTCGTACGTCGGTAGTAACAAGAACATGGTGTATTCGACAACATTTTAAGGGGAGGTGTTGCCGAGATTGCGCAGTAAGGTTGGTGGTTTTGCCGACATTATTTGGGGGTTACGACAGTGACATCTTGGTGGCACGACATTTGGTGGTGGGGCCGTCAGGGTGCTAGCGCTTACGACATTGACGTCGGAGGTGCTACTATTTTTGCCAAATAGCGCAACGCAGACTTAATTTTGTTTAGGATCATTTGGTGGTGAGACGATGGTGTGGAACCACTTGAGACCCAATTTGGGACCAAGTGAGTATGATTTGGGACTAGGACAAGTACTGCGGCAGATATGTGGCGATCTGACGAGGTGATTGGAGAATGTTGGATTTGGGATTGAGGTAGAACTATCTGTGGTGGACGAAGTGCCGCTGGGATTAAAGTGGGACCACGGGGGACTTATAGGTGAGAGCACCCTTTGCAAGGCCTTTGCAAGGGCTATCTCGCTCAGTCCTCGTGAGTGGCCGCTTGTGGCCGTGGTGACACTTGAAAAGGACGTGAATCATTCTTTGTAGACGGTCACAACTTGTGAGTCGTACGACCGATTTCTTGTGAGAAAATTATTTGGTTTTCTTGAGTGAACCGTCTTCAACTTCACTGAAGGTTAGTGGTGACTCAGTCCCCTTCACACCTGTGTGAACCCACACTTTGTATGACCTTGCTTTGACTTCAGGGAAAAGGTAGAGTAAAAGTGTGTGACGTTATGCTTGTAGGAAGAGTGGGTTGACTTGAATGGGATGTGGATTATTTTCTTGGGTTGTTCCTTTCTTGTTGTGCAGGTAGGCAGAATGATGCTTGCAAAATGAGATTAATTATGTATGTTGGAGAAAATAAAAGGATTGTCTTCTTTTTACTTCTCACCTGCTTACATATCAAAAATGATTTGTTGTTTTGAAAAACTTTAGTTATAGGTGCATGGTGAAACGAATTTGATTTAAATGAAGCAGATAAGGTTAGATAGGCTTAACCTTTTCCTGAGAATTAACTTTTTTTATCCTGAATGATCTTATTTACCTATACATGTCTAAATGGTTCTCATTTTTATCTCCTCTGAATATCGTTGTCTAAGTTATTTTGAACTTGCAAAGCCAAGGACAGTCAAAACCTACCTGCGGTGGACGCATTCTCTCTCTCTAGGAAGCATCCAAGGCGGGGGTTCGTATGCTTTCGGAGCCGGCCCTGTTATCGACTTGGAGTGGACCCGACTCATCGGGGGTGGTACTTTGCCGACTCGGTGGTGACGGCCCAACCTCTAAGATCCGGTTTTTCGGGCTCGGGCGAGGGGAAGGAGTATCCGCAGACCGTTTCCTAGAGGGATGGGTGTGTGACGACGCAATGTGGGTCAGCCCTTGTCGAGTCTTCGGCGACGTGGGGGTTAATTTATACCCTTGCATGTTGCTACCTTAGATGTTATCGTTATAATAAAAAGTTGGAGGCATAAGAAGCTCCAGCTCGCAAGAAAAAGTAGGTAACGAAAGTGATGGTTCTCTTTTTGCAGTAAAAATAACTACGGTTTTATTTTGAGTAACTGGATGATGAAGATGGATACTTCATCTTCATTATTCGAGGAACGAAAAAAAATAATTATTGCTCAGGAGGACAAAGCGACCAACAAAATTTTTATTCGCTAGATAATATTTTCCTCCAAGTGAGTTGCATATATTATGAAGGTGTGGTCAAACCGAAAGTTCAAACTAGGGTTAGGAGTCAGATCACTTGTTGATTTGCATGGTAGCAGTGAAATTTACTTGCAGAAGTCATTCCTGACAGGGTTTAGTAGGTGTGTAAGTGGACCAACCCATAAGTCAAATATTAGGTTGTTCTTTCTAAAATTTTCGTCAATAGCGCGTCTCCGTCTCGAAAGCATGCAGTATAAAGGTTTTTGGTCATATGGGATGGGGAAAATAACTTTGGCAGATCATCTCATCAAGTCAAAAATTATATCTTGTGTGATTTGATAAAAGTGTATTGATTTCACTTTGTGATAAGAAAGTTAAAAAGGGACGAGGATTATTTTATGAGTTTCACGTTTGGTTGAGACCATTCTAAGGGAGCGAGCAACGTTCGTACCTAGAAGATCGTCGCTCTAGGGAACGGACAACGTTCGGGTCCACTTGGCGTTAACCAAGCATACCTATACTCGAGCGAGCAAGCAAACACCCTCGGCTAGCCTACCTTTGCAATTGCATGTAAGAGTTTTTGCATGTGGATCAGTAGCTCAGTAGGGACACGTCTTTGAGGGTGGTGACAACCCCTTAGGGAAGGTAAGTTATGCCCCGCGAAAACCTATCTTGTCGTAGGGGACGTGGGATGTATAGCTGGCGCACCCAGCTAGAGCGGCGAAAGAGCGATGCAACCACGTCCGTCTCGACGGTTTGCGGGATTATCTATGCATTGTCCCAAGTTGTCTCTGTGTTTGTTTTGTTTTACTCCTGCGTGACATAGCCGGGAAGGCTCCCGCTCTTTGCAAAAAAGCGGAAGCCGATGCGCTCGACACCGTTCGTGCAGAAATTATGTGGGCGATTTTGATAGCACGCAATCAGCAATGCAGAAAGGGCTCAAGCTCATCTCTGCATCAATTGCAAGGCAAGATGTTGGAGAATTTGCGCACAACAATCATGAGCGATCTTTATCATTGTTGCAAGAACCTGAACAACAGGGAGCAAATATTTTGGAAGAGATGGGAATTGTATCTAGAGTTGGTCCTTACGAAATGCTAGGACATGTGATTTCTAATTCGATTGGACGTTGTAGAAACCTCCGCAGTAGAATCAGTTGAGCCCTTAGATAACCCATTGTTAATGTACTATGTTAGGTAGGTGTGTACATAGAGTAGACGTAGAGGGTAATTTACTATAGTAGGAGATATGGGGAGTGACGGAAATGTGTCTTCCACTCGAAAACCATTGGGAAATGGTAAGAGCTCCATGATACTCCTACGACCTAGAGTAAGTAGGATTTTGAAACGATGTTCATCGGTGGACTGGATAGATATGGGGAAACATAGACTGTTGTGAGCCTAATAACGTGTGATATTCATCTTATAAGAGGACCATGTGGTATTATTGAGTGAGGAATAATGAAATACGTAGTAAGTGATCATATCAAATTTTTGCAAGTATGAGTATAGTAACATGGATAACAAGTACCAGGTTGTTAGTGACCATATGAACCACAGTGAATAGCAGTGTTATGAGAGGGTTTGACGATAATTGCTCGTAGTTATATCATATGCAAGCCGAGGTGGTTATCAGTTGTGCTCCCTTTTACAACCCCTCTCCTAGTAACATGGATAACAAGTACTAGGTTGTCAGTGACCATATGAACCACAATGAATAGTAGTGTTATAAGAGGGTTTGGCAATAATTGCTAGTAGTTATATCACATGCAAGTCGAGGTGGTTATCAGTTGTGCTCCCTTTTACAACCCCTTTCCTAAATGTAAGTCATGCTATGCAATTGGGTAGCATGAGTGTTTCATGACTAACAGAAAGGCACCGCTGGAATAAGGGAGTTTTGAGAAATTTTTCCTGCCTAATACCCCCCCCCCCCTTCCCCCCTCGAACGACGTTTAGAGTCATGAGGGGAAGTTTCTTCCCTTTCGTTCTTTTTCCTCCCGCCCAAAATTTTTTTACCCCAAAACATATTCCCATGCTTGCCGATGATAAGCAATGGGTATTTCCCGGCTACAACGCAAAATTTTCATATAATTAAATAATCATTCTATAGTAAAATTACAATATAAATTTTAAATTTTCATTCCATCTTAAAAAATGTCATTCCAATTTTAAAATTTTTCATCTTACTTGTAAATTTTCATTCCAAGAATAGGGTATCCCTTTTTATTTGGACTGCATGCTAGAGATGGAATGGAAGTCTGGATGAGTTCATGAAATATTTTAATTAGACTGTCATTCTAAGTAAGAATTTTAAGTCATAAATATGTTAATTCAATCTAAATTAGAAGATATTTGTTGTAGTAGAATAAAAATTTAATTAAAATATTTCATAAACTCGTCCAGACTTTCATTCCATCTTGAACAAATAGATGTAGTTGGAAGGGAAAGCTTATATTTAGACGGAAACTTATCAAATAAAACCGAAAATTCTAGAATTGGACGAACATTGAATGATAATTTATAAATATGAAGGATTTTTTTTTATGGAATGTTTTTTCAATTTTTATTTCTCGTGGGAATTTTTATTTTTTAACAGGAAGGCGCCGCAGGAATAAGGGAGTTTTTAGAAGCTTGTCTCGCTTGATAATTGACCCTCGAATGTTGTCAAAAGCCCTGAGGGGAAGATTTTTCCTTTTTTTTTTTCTTCCTTCCCCCCAAATCTTATTTTACCCAAAAACATATTATCCTGCTTGCTGGTGATAAGCAATCGGACTGTCGCCCCCCAGAATAGATGAGACATATGTGTTGTTGGGAAAAGAAAAGAAAAAAAAAGTGTATAAGAAGCCGCAAGTTCTAAAAAAATTATTGTTTCGAACTGACTTTAAATGAGTTGGTCATTCCAAAATCTTATTTATTTTCATGATATCCAGTTGATGATCCTTGTTGTCATATACGAGTTCAAGAATCGTAGTCTTATGTATATAATGTTTAAACTTTACTTCACTCGTCGTTGGCTTATATTTTTTAAATTTTATCAAGATCTTTTTGATGTCGTGACATATATTTGTAAGCAAACTTAAGCACGTCTGGCAACGCTTCCATTTCATCCTCATCGTAGTAAACCTTGTAATGGACAAAACATCGATGCATGGTGAGGTTACGTTTAGATGAAATGGTTGCATAACCTGCATCATATTTGTTTGAATGATAGCGACGATATTAGTCCAACCTTGCAACATGGAACATATGTGAACCATTTTTTTAGGTGTATGCATTGCAGTCATTGGTCTAGTTAAGAATCGTAGCCTTACGTATACAATGTTTAAAGTTCACTTCTTTCGAGCTTAAGCACGTCTAGCAACGCTTATGTTTGATCCTACTATCGGAAGAAACAAAATATTGATGCATGGTGAGGTTACGTCCAGACAAAGTGGTTGCATAACCTTCATCATACATCGTTGGATGATAGCGACGACATTAGTCCAAACTTGCAACCCTGTCGGTGTGAATACCCGTACAACGCTGTTCACAGGTAATTTCGCACCTTGCACAAGTTGCACCTAGGATGGTATGAAAGGAAGATTTACATAAGTATTGCGTGGTTTGCGGTCGACTCCATATTGTCGGACAACAGGCTGCACGTGATGAGATTAGAGAGTGTGTGGGTGTGCGAGTTTAAGGCGCAGGTGGTTTTCATCGTATTCCGATGATCAGTATTCGCAGTTAAAAGTTTTTAATTTTTAAGAAAAATTACCATTTAAAGCTCAACTTAGTTTGGCAATGTGTAGGCGTGGGTTGTAGGAAGAACCTTATGCCTTTACGGCAAAGGAGCCAACTTCAGTAGTCGGAAGCCGACCGGTAGACCAAAACGTAGCTTTGGGATGTTTCACTACAACCATGCACCAGGTGGGACCCATTTATATCGGTTTTCCACACTTGTGGCAGTGCTGTTGGGTCATTCACTTGAGTGAATACTAGCTGGCTGCTACTGTGGGGCGGTACTGCCGAAGAGAACACCTGTCGAGCGCATCGACTCCCACCTTTTTCGCAAACGACGAGAACCCCACCGGCCATTTACCGATAGTTTGAGCGATCACCCATATCCGGCACGGTTAGCCTACTCAGGCTCTGAATCGTGTGGCTGCTAAGTCGCGCGCCATTATCTTGATAGGATAGGTCTAGCTCTAGCATTTTCATGGCAGTGTGCCTCTGTGGCCTCGACAAAAAAAAAATTGTTGACTACTGTCATTATTTTCGGACGACATGTGCGTCTGAACTAAAGTTAAAAAAATGTTTCAGTCTCTCGGTCATAGGTTACTCTGAATAAACTTTTGGCAAAAGTCATTCTCATCAAATCCTTCATTTCAACAAAAAGGTAAGACAGTGTCCGACGTTTAAAATCCCCGGAGGGTATTTGCCCCGACAACATTCCCAGACCCCATTGCACGACGTCCCCGTCGTTCACCATAAAAAAGAAATCAGGATCCATATATTAAAAAATTTATGTGGAAGCAAACGATCACAAAGCAACAATTCCAACAATTCCAACAATTATCCGAAATTAAGACGGAATTTTTTCACCAACATTACAACAATACAATAACAAAACTGAATTTGGCCTTCAAAAACCTTAACTCAACACAACTCATAAGTGGATTGAATGATACCAGATTTTGTCTCTGACAAACCTTATCAAAACTTGGACTCAGGTCTAGTCCTTGAAAGCCTTTAATTCAGAGAAACTTTTCAGAATGATTCCCCCATCATCTCACCGGCGGCCACTCAAAAACATCATTTAGTCTTTCAGAATGGTACCGGAAAAGTTTTCGGCTAGCCTTCAAAACAAAATTCATTCAATCGATACCTGCGTTGCACCCGAGTAGAACTCAAGTGAGTCAAGAATAACCCCTGACAGGTTAAACGTATCAACTTCCTGGAGTTGTTCAGACGTAGTTTGAACAAACCATCTAGAGAGAAATCATTCGTCCAAAGTTCCCCGACCAAGTTATGATTTTATTTCATTCCACATAAGTTATCATACCCGTTACATCTAAACTTATTGTGAAATGTGTCACGGAGTGGTGTAATCCTTTTCAATGGACAACATCTCGACATCAAACCCCGCTTTAGATTCCATCCTCACCACGTTCCCTCCGGTTCTAGTGTTTTCGACCCCATTAGTCCTTTGCATACAAAATAGAACAGCCCCACCCCACGATAGCTGCGGCCCCGTAGTACAACAGTACTCAGGCCAACTTCGAAAGATATGGTAAGTAGGGTGGTGAAGTCAGTTTTGTCAATACGCAAGTAGTCGGGCGGATACAAGAGTTAGGAGACTGAGTGGTATGCCAGTGGGGATGAACGGGGGGAAGCAAAAGTCGGGTAGGAGTTAACTACGAGATGTACTTGGCCAAACTCCAGCGGCAAATTCATCCTCATTTTGCACACTGCTCACCTCGCCCGCCTTTGACTTGAACAATTGTGCACAACTCGTAGTGTCGTTCATCGTGGTTAAGATTGTGGTCCTCATCGCAGTTATTGTGGTCTCCTTCACCGTCCCCACAAGTAACCCGTTGGTCGTCATCATCCGCCTAACTGTCGTCTTCCCACTAGTTACTGCTCGTCTTCATGATGATCGAGATCTGAGCGTAGTCATTTCGGTCACGGCTTTCATCGACGTAGTGGTGGCCGCTGGTTGTGATGATGGTGTCCGCACCACTGGCTGTCATATCCGCCATCTTGAGCTTCATCGCTGTCATTGTCTTCAACAAGGGTGATAGCGTTATTCGTTGCTTGTGGTTGATCTCGTGTCGTAAGTTGTTATTGTGCTCCACACCATTGTGATTATCATCGTGGTTTTCTCTAGACTTAAGCCCTTCATTCCCGTTACCTCTCATAAACCTGGCCTTGTGAACGGCCGGGTGCGCTCGTACGGTGAGAGTTACGAGGGCGAAGAAGGAGGGAGAAAAAGGGTAGGCGTTGTCGGACAAAACACCCTTACAAGGGTATTTTGCCATGCCTTTGCTTTCGACACAGTGACGACATCGGTTACCATGAGGAAGCCAGTCTAGAATGGAAAGAGTGTGCACGCTTGAGCGTGACGCTCGTAACGAACTCCTCGGCCAATAAGGCCAGGGCGAATCGGTGAGAAAATTTCGAAGAGTATGAGCATGCGTTATTATGACACGCGCTGTGGTGGGTAGATCAGAAGTAATATCCCTCGACAAAAAGGTCGTGGGGTCAGGTGGGTTAATGAAGTGTCTGGTAGGTCTACAACACGCACTGAGACTTGGTCTAGTGCTTGTCTATCTTCCGGTACCAGGTGTTCAATTTTTTTTTGTCTTTGTCTTCCCCTATTAGGCCTCCGAGTCAAGTACCCGCCACGTCTACCTCGATGTGGTGTGGTACCGACCTACCTGCTACTTGAGTGTTGTATGTCGCTCTTAATGCGTAGCGGACCTCTTTTTCCGCCACTTGAGTGTTTTCCCGTCGCGACCCTCGAATGTCACGGTCATGGCTAGGCACCGGCCTGCCCGCCGCTAGAATGTTTCCCCGCCGCAACCCTCAAAAGGACGCGACCACAGCTACGTACTGGCCTTCAGGCCTAACAGCCCACCAAGTGCCCTTGGGGGTGCGCGCATACTCAAATCGGCAAGCCTACGGACGAGCGCACTAACTGGCAAGCGTGCACAGGCACGCAGGCTAAGAAGATCAGACCAACTACGTCTACTTATAGGGAGGCAGCTCTTTACCATACCGTGGTAAGAGCTAGCTTAGTAGGTAGAGGAACGGACTGATAATCAAGGGACATTGGGATCGAATTCGACCTGCTTCTGGGATAACTCTTTTGCTAGCTACAAAGGGGCGGGGCTTGTTTTTTTTCTCACCCGCCCTCAGACGGGCGGGATTCGAGCCCACGACCTTACGAGTATGAGTTAGTAAGGTTAGTTCGTTAGTTAGAACCGAGTGTCGTAGGGCTCCGACACTTGGCAAAGTAGGGGTGAATTATGGGTTAAATCTCGTTAGATTCGTTGTTTCGGTTTTCTTATTTTGATTTTCTTTTACTTTTTTTTTTTTTTTTTTTTTTTTTTTTTTCTCTCGACGGCCTACCTGCCCTGAGGTGCCTAAATGAATCCTGCCCAATTACTGAGGTGGATTTATCTAACAAGAAACCTCCCCGATCATGACTCAACCGTACTTCTCCGTAGGAAGGACACTACGGGCCGGAGTAGCACAGCGATAGCGGCCGAGAAAGCAGCAGAAGGGCAATCGCAGGCACATGCTCGAAATCGGAGTAGGCATTCAAGGAGTGGTGATGCATGAATGAAGCAATCGCGACGAACACGCGAGCGATAACATCGGTGCAAGTGAGGGCAGCCAAAGAGTAAGCTAAGGGAGTAGGGCTGAGAATTGGAGGAGGAGGCAAGGGAAAGACGAGTGGTATTTCGTTAAAGTGACAAAAAGAACTCCTGCGTGACACGACCGTGAGGTCCAACATAAAAATTTACTTTACGTCTGGGTGTGGGACCACCGCGTGCGACAGCGTGTACCTTGCGGAATTGGCAACACGGGAGGAATCAAGAAATGGGGAAGCGACACCAAGTTGCAAGGCCAAATCGAGCAGCGCATTTGCTCGAGTAGTAGTGGGAGGTTCATCCTCTCCATATGCACTTGGAGGACGAGTTGCATGAAGTGTATTAGGTCATGTTTTAGTGGTAGGGTCATTCTTTTTTTGCACATTTGGTGACTAGCGGAGGAACAGCCTATTGTCACGCTCTCTAGTTCGATGGCCTACTTGTCTTCGTCGTTCATGAGGTTCTCACTACAGACCCTAGTCGTGGTCCCTATCCTTTGTGGTATTCGGCATCTGCACGTGGTATGGTCCATCAAACTCTCGTTCATTCTAACAAGCATACGGATCGTGGTGGTGATTGTCATACAGTCATCATACTGGTCATGATCGTCATCTCGATATTGACATATTTGTCGTGGTAATTTCTTTACTTGGACGATTTATAGGGGACGTATTTTTTCGTATTTTATTGGGAGATTCATTATCATGACGCGTATCTTGTGAGTACAACGGCAAGTTCGAGTTGTCGCTGCCCGTGTTTACAAATCTCGCCGCTGCCTATTATCATGTTTTATTATGGTTGGTCGACATACTCGGTCACATTCACCCACAATGTTCATAGTGTTCATCCTCATTTTTCCACATACATATCGGTTTTGTGGTCGTCCTTACGGAGGTGCTTGTAAGAGGTCACCATGACAGGATTGTTGTGCGTCGTGTTGATTGTGTTTGTTGTGCTTCCCTTCAACTCGATAGTTGCTAATGTTGCTCTCGGTTAGTACGTGTCTGGCCAAGATATCGGTCAGCTTCAGCGAATGCTGAATGTTGGTAGAGTAGAGGGGAGAGTTGCAGTGAAGGAGGCAGTAAAGGAGAAGGAGACGGAGGAGGAAATGATAAATTAGAGCAAGGGGAGGAGGTCATGTTCGTCGAGCCTGATGATCGCTGAGGCATTGTTTTTGGAGCGCCACAACCAAGTTCCGTTGTTGGTTAGAGTTTCACTATTAGTTGAGTCTTGTTAGTCGCTAAGTTAGCGTGCCATTGTTTATCTGAGCATTCTGCTGCATTTGCTATGCTCTTACGGCTGCTGCTGCCGTAAAAGAGCTGCTAACTGTGTTTCTCTACGGTTGTTGCATATAGTTAACTTTTTACTGTACGTTTGCTGAACACTTCACCCTACTTTGCTTGCAGTTTCTTGTGTCATACGCCATCGCCGTGTTTGCTGGGTATTCTTCGTTGCCATATTGTCAGGATTGCGGTTGTGACCTTATGGGGTTCAGCGTTGTGGCTACTGAATGTTCGGAGCGTCATTTTGTTTTTTTTCTGCTTGAACCACAATTTTTTGTTGTGCTTTGCTGCATTTCGAATAAAGCACAAGGGTGTGCTCTATTTGAAAAAGGCCTCTCTAGGCTACGTAGCTACAGTTTTGTCAGAGAATTAAAGCGTGGTGACTTAGAGTTGTGATCAAACTCTGCAAGGGGGTTGTTGTTGCAACTTGGAGGATAGTCTGAGAGTCGTTACTCGACGATTTGGCCGCAGCTTGACCATTTTACTATGTTTAAGCCACCATTGTGAGGCCCTCAGACGCATCAAGGCAACAAGGTCCTCTCATGCAAGTTGAGTTTGTCCCCTTCTTGTATATTGAGAGACTGATTCTTCTTCTTTTGTCCTTCTTACTCCATTTTGATCTTTGGTTGCGAGAGGAAGGCGGCAGCGGGGATTGCAACCCGTAGGACCACATCAAGACTTGTGGTGAGTCTACCCACCGATTGCGGGAACTCTGCCAGAGCTTTAACAGGGTTCTAGAGGCAGGAAACTATCAGGTATAACTTTCATTTGCATTGTGTGAACCCACTATACCCCTACCACTACATCTCTCGAGTTTGTCTAACAGGTGTGGCGAACCCGTTGGGATGGCGGTCCATCAGGATCAAGACGTTAGGGGTTGAGGGAGGAGGAGATGGAGATGGAGATGAAAGGGACAGCGCGGCTCCGACGTGGACTTAACACGAACGTACTCCAAATGTGCAGAAGCAAAAAATCAGGACAAAACAAACTGCAACTGGGGTATACCCCCTGCGGACTGACTTGACCGGACTGGACTGGCCTAGACTAGCCTAGTACCAACAGTGGTACCTAGTAGGACTGGACTAGACTGAAACAACACACGGCGTTTGGGGACAGATCACGACCTGGTCTCACACCTCGAACAGGCAAATAGCCTGGTAGGCCCTAGCTGTAGGCCCGGGCAGATAGAGGCCCGCTGCAAGAGGTATGCACGCATTCCTTTGAAATTATGTTTTAGTTCAGGACTTGATTTATATTAAGTAAAGGAAATGCATGCGTGAAACTCATCTATTTTTGTTTCTTGTAACTCGCATAAGGGGATGAGTTGGAGGAAGGTGGGAGGAAGGCAGTGTTGCTTGTGTTAAGTAGATCCCCAACAACAGAAAAAGTGTCGCTGTTTTTTTTTTTTTTTATCACGGGTCCTTGACCTCTGTCATCTGTTAATAAACTATTTATAATTTGTTTTTCGTGGCACATGCACCGTGGTCAACTGGAAGTCAAGGAAATCAACGTTAGCGAATTATGTCGTGCACATGAAGTGACAGGACAAACAATTGAACAAAGTGTTGATAAACAGTTTGTAATCTTTTTATAATGTGTTGAACTGCATAGGGCACGTTGAACTGTGTGTTGGTAAACAATTGTTAAACAATTGAACACAGGACTTCATGTTGGATATCAAGTTCGATTTGTGATGGAAATGTGATGATGGAAATGTGATGAATTGTGTTGGAAATGTGATGGTGCTGTGTTTGGAATGAAGGTGTCTGCCTATTGATGGGATGACCATTCGTCTCGACGCATGCATGCGCCGATCGGAGCAATGTGGAGCATTCGATTGAGGACTCGCGTGACTCGATCATTGTTGAAAAAACGTGGTGTTTGTTGGGGATCTTCATTTTGCACCATGAATGAGAAAAAAATACGATATTTTATGAGACTTTGTTGACGCCTTAATTGGTGAATCTTCGTCCAATCGGAGAATGCACTTTTACGACTGAGCCCTCCCGTCCCCTTCCCCCCCCCCCCCCCCCCCCCCCAACACATACACACACACGCACACACACACACACACACATAAACACACACACACACACACACACTCTGAGGGCACAGTCACACTCTCCTACACTTTGTTGACGTCGATATCGTTTGCACATGCAGAGGACAGGACAGAAAAAAACAAGTGAGGATGAAGGGTTATACACCAGTGTTCATTATCTCTGGAACCGAAGCAGACAATTTGTTCCATTAAATCCAATAAATCTTCATGCAAAATTCATTCATAAATACGGTGTCTTTGTCTCTCATTCCACCTCTTTCTCTCTCTCTCTCTCTCTCTCTCTCTCTCTCTCTCTCTCTCTCCCTCCGAAGTATCCTCATAAGCGACTCTTCCGGTGTTTTGGTGAATGCGACGATTGGGGCCTTGCAGCCATATGGTTCCATACTGGGGGCCATATAACCACCTCAATGCATCGCTGTCAGAAGAATTGGCACCCACTTCCTAACTCTTTCTAACCGATCGGCACAAACTTTTTTTCTCTGCAGTTGAGAACGCTATATGTTAACTTCAATTTGTCCTCTCTCTCTCTCTCTCTCTCTCCAGAGTTTCGCTTTGTTTCCCGCTATCAACTGTAGGGCACATTCTGTGTCATCTCTCTCTCTCTCTCTCTCTCTCTCTCTCTCTCTCTCTCTCTCTCGACGTCTTCCTGTGGTAGGAGTTGCAGACACGCAGTACCACCACGCCTTTCACCATGCGTCATCTGTCTGAAGAACAGGAGTGCCAGTCCGGGACAGGTTTCGAAGGTCCTCAGCACGAAGCTCGTGATTGTGTGTGTAGCACCAACACTTCAAATTCAAAGTCTTGTGCGTTGTCGCTGTTGTTGTCAACCGCACACATGTCTCTCCTTGTGTTCCCTGCTCTGTAGTACCGTGTCACCACATCTGCCACGTGGGTATCGGTGTCGAGCTTGAAAATGCAAAAACTCATAACTGTGTCCCGGCTCCGGACTGTGTTCACTATGTCATTCTTTATACTGGCCATTTGCAGCAACTGATCCGACGTCTTGATTGACTTCTTCGTCTGCTCGATTTCTGTGCGGATCCCAAGTTCGCTAAACGCTAGGTGCTGCAACGTCACGCCCAGCGTCTCACCGTCTATTCTTATTTGGAACACTTTTGTGAGTGCCCTCTTGAAATGCGACGCTCCCCATGGCTCCTCGTCCTTCCTCCTCCACGTTTTGTCTTTGCTCATATGGCAACGCAGTTCGTTGCGCATGGTGTTATTGTGATCCATCTGTGCGTCGCGTACGAGGGGGACACCTCTCTCTGCCGAGAACCAGTGTCTCAAGTGCCAAGACAACTCTCCGCGGACCGTTGTCATCATTCGGCTGCACTCTATGAGCACATTCCGCAAACCCTTCTTCTCTACATGCTTTCCCCATCCTGCCCTTATATCTTCTCCCAAAAGGGTAGCAGCCAACTGCACCGCATTGAAGAAGTCGTCCTCTGAAGGGTAGAAAGTTGCGTCCTTCGCTGTTGAGTGCACAAAAGCTTTCGCGACGGACCTCAGCAGTCTGTCTTTTTGGTTTTTCCCAAATAATTCACTTTCCTCTCTTGTGGCAACCCCCGATTGCTTGGCCACTTTCGTGTCGTCCTTGCGCTGTCTCCCTCCTTCTAATATGCGCCGTCATGCAACAACTCGCGCGAATACCCACAAGTTTGAAGTTGTTATGCATCCCATTCACACAATGGTTTCACAGGAGAAATAACTGCAAATGTGGTTAGTTATTTGCAGCGTATCTCATATTTTTTTATCCTACAACGCATTCAGTTCTCTACCATTTTACACTACGTCCACACAACGACAACAGTTTGAGCGAAACAACATGTCGAGTGACCATTTGTCTTCAATTTTTTTTTATTTTTTTTTTTCCCTTTCCTCGACCATTTTGTACTTACATCCTTCGTTTGCCTTCTCCTTCAGGACTAACTCCTTGTCCGCGTTGTTTTCCTCGCTGCGTCCGTCACTTGTTCCTCCATGCGTTCTTCGAGACGTGTTTTGTGTATTGTCTTCGCTACATCTTTCTTCCGTGCCGCTGCTCCGGGATCGGTCTTCCTCCTCTTCATCGTCGTCATCGCCATCCTCATTGTTGCGGGACCCACTGTCGTTGTTCTCCTCTTCGTTGCTCGCATCTTCTTCGTACTATTCTCCTTCGTTGCATGTGCCCTCGCTACGTCCACCGCTGCCCTCGGTATTATCGTGCGGGTCGGACTGTTGTGTCTTACGGACTGCGTCCCGTGACACGTCTCGTTTTCTGGTGTCGCCTGCCTCGACATCATCAGAACCCCTCAGATTAATTGCCTCCTTCTCCTCTCCCTCCCACTCAATGATTCTCCTCCTCTTCGGATATGGCTCTCACTTCCCAAACAAATCGTCACAAGTGTAAGTTATGTGATACGGTAACAACAATAACACACACACACACACACACACACACACACACAGAGCTGCAATGCAATATAAACAACAAATACACAAAAAACCCCACATTTCAACATGGTTGGGAAGTGGGTGCCACTTACGCTAGAATACGACTACAACGTCTTAGTATATGGCTCTCACTTCCCAACCAGATCATCACAAGTGTAAGTTATGTGATACGGTAACAACAATAACAGAGAGAGAGAAAGAGAGAGAGAGAGAGAG
>BFEA01000235.1:1625109-1636397 GCA_003427395.1 Chara braunii
CTCTCTCTCTCTCTCACACACACACACACACACACACACACACACACACACAATCAATCAATGCGATTGATTGATTGACAAATTGATTGATTGTTTTTTTTTTGCTTTTTTTTTTTTAACAGATCAAACTTACCACCTGACAGCGTCTTTCGCTTGGATCAGATAGGCCACGAGGGCCCGCACCTTGGATGAAGAAGCAGGGGCAATGCCCCGGCTCCACCTCACGAAATAAGTAAAATAACGTTAAAAGTCGTGGTATTTCACTTGCACCATAAAGGTCCCACTTATTCTACAGTCTCCCATCATTTCACAGAGCAAGGGTGGTGGGGGGGGGGGGAGCGGGGAGCAGCAGACAAGCCTACCACAACCTTAAGGCCGCAACTCACTCACCACTCCGCAACCCAGGCACAAAGGTGGGGCAGAGAGCTCCCAAGCTTTAGTTGTGGCTGCCTCTCCTCCACTCTCAATCCCTTGCAGATCTCCACTTCTCCTCTCATCAGCATTTCCCCTCCTCTTCTTGCTGCATTTCCCACATTAACAGCCAGCCAACATTCACTCAAGTGAATGTCCCAGCAGCACTACCACATTTGTGAGGCTGCTGGGTAGGAGGCTGACTTTTATAGTTGCCGGTGGGAGGTGCCCAACACTCCTTTACCCCAGGCAAATTCACGGGTTCAAGCTGAGCCATGGATCTGAGCCAAATCGATGACTCTGTGTGGCTCAGCCTGGGCTACACACTTAGGCAGACAGTTCCCTTTAACTGCATATATTTAATTTTTCTTTCTTTTATCACATCTATGTAATAATTTCACGAGATAACTGGCTTCCTGCTAGTTTCAATACTCTTTTTCTTTTCTTTTCCTGACCATTCCTTGAAGAGATATAGTTCTTCAAAGTTTGACGTACCTAACACACATTTGAGCGTAGGTACGTCGAGGCCGGACTAAACTTAGCCATTTTTCAAAATGAGTGTTCAGTCTGCACTGTTCTGGCCTAAGTAGTCACACTCAGGCCTGAACATGTGCACCTAGCCGTAATCGCGGCCACACTCGCGGTCGTTTTCTTTTATTTATTTATTTACTTAGTTTCTCTGCCACCTCGTTTCTCTATGCAGGGGCAACTTCAAGCAGTCGCTGCCCTTTCAAAATTAACGGGCACAACCACTGTGAAGGGCCTCAAGGAGGGGGACCGAGGCCAACAATAAGGTTGGGGACTTACCTTCTGACCTTCGCGTCTGTTCGCCGCCAGTCTCTCCCATAGTAGTAGCAGTAGTAGTAGTAATAGTAGTTATTAGTTAGTATATTTTCATGTTCTAGTAGAAAATTTATTCAGTTTTGTCCATCCTTGAAAGGACCGTCGGGGCACATCCTCCCGATGAGTCGATGGAAGTCCGACGAAATAGTCTGGTACATTCATGCCCGCTTCAACGGGCACAACACTTCCATCGGCGCAGCCATAGTCGCAGCACAACCACTGAGGCTGGCCGAATGTGCATATGCCCGTGTATGGGCAACACATTCATTTCCCATTTGCTCACCCTATTGATGGCAAGTCAGCCCGTTCGTTGAACGAACGGGTGTGACTTCTGAAAAAAACAAACAAAATCTAAAATAAAATATAAAAACAAAGTCTAGGAAAAAATCTAAAGAAAAAAAGAAAGAAAAAAAATAAAACTTTACAAGAAAACAAAACGGCAGCCCCTGAAAATCCTCCTGATGAGTCGGTGGAAGTCCGACGAAACAGTCTGGTATATTCATGCCAGTGCCCGCTTCAACGGGCACAACACTTCCATCCGCGCAGCCACAGTCGCGGCACAACCACTGAGGTTGGCCGAATGTGCATATGCCCGTGTTTGGGCAACACATTCATTCCCCATTTGCTCTCCCTATTGATGGCAAGTCAGCCCATTCGTTGAATGAACGGGCGTGACTTATGAAAAAAACAAACAAAATTTAAAATAAAATCTAAAAGCAAAATCTAGGAAAAAATCTAAAGAAAAAAAAAAAAAAAAAAAAACTTGGCAAGAAAACAAAATGGCAGTCCGTGACAACGGGCGCCCACCACTTGTTTTGGAGACTATAAGTCTCTTTCACTTCTGTCAGCGCCATGTGGCGCTTCACGTTAGCTTAGTTTAGTTTTTTTTTTTTAATTATTATTATTATTTTTTTTTTCTCTTCGTTGGCTAAGCCAACGGTCACTTCCCGTTTGTGATTACCCATGAACTGTTGAAATATAAACCCGAGTTCGATCCCGGGGGGATCGAAAATTTTTGGACCTTTTCTCGAGTTATACATGTCATGCTGATCCGCGTGGATCTCAACAGCGATTTTTCGACGATCACTTCGCCGAGATTCGCTACGCCTAAACCTGTGCGTGCATGAAGCTGCTCCAAAATGAAGCTAGCCCGGAGGCGCGACATGCTGGATTCAATCCCGGTGCTTGTCGGGTAAGATTCGAATGCTGTAACCTACTAGGCTAGCTCCTATCACAACAATGATATGAGCAACTCTTCTATAAAAAAAGCTCGCCCAGTTGCCAGGCTAATGTCATGTAGCCTAGCAGACCCTGAGGCCTGAGCCTGCTGGCAAGCCAAACCCCCCACCCCCTTTTCTCACGTGGTGGGGTCATCGAGCCCTTTGGCTAGGTGCCCTGCCTTGGCCGGCGTACCGCCGGCTCACGCCCGATTTTACCGAAATACATATTAGGCCGGACGTGGTTTTAAGGGGAGGACCGCACTTTCACGCACGGAGGCTTAATTAGCCCTTATAGGCTTTGAATCGCGTGGCTCAGCAGCCGCACGTCCTTATTTTAAGTAAAATAGGTATAAAGTTATTATGTATATATATTTTACGACCATACTTCCGTGCAGCCTTACCAATCATGAAGAGGGACTGGTCGCACCGTCAGTTCCTGCCGCCACTTCCGAAGCTCCGCAGGCGTCAGGTCTTAGGTTCAATAAGTTTTGGTCTCTCTGTCATAGTTGAGTCTGGATAGACTTTCAAGTAAGAGCATAAACGATATTATCTATCATACTCCAATCGTCGGATTAAGAATGAGTAACTTTGGTTTTCCCTTCCCATCATCACAAAGATCAACAAAAAAATTAAAAAACTCATGAACTTTCATTGAGGTTATAACTCATTTCTTCAAAACAAAATAATCATCAGACAATAACTTTAGAAATGCAATAAACTTAAGCCAAATGACAATTCTCACCTTATTGAGGTTCTTGTTGTGGACTTTTTCAACCTCAAGCCTGAATTCAAATCATGCCTCCGAGATTCATTAACTTCATTAACTTTGAATTATATAGAACTAGAATGTTACGAACTTTCGAAGGTCTTTTACGACCTCGTATGTGCTTATTTTATCTCTCATCGTTTGCTCCCCGATTTTCTTGAGTAGACACAACGGCCTCTTCATTTCTTTCTTTTGTTGTCATCATTTGTCGTTCCCTTAGATCAAGCAACTCTTTCATTGGGAGATTGGTTTTCGGACCTTTCCTTTGACAAGTGGTTAGGAAACTTTCAATAAAAAAAGTTAGACAAGACGCCAAAATCAAAACATAATGAGAGCATATTAGTTATCCTCTTAATTGTGGCATTATCAACGAACATTGTTGTAGAAAGATATATCGGTCACTTCGAGGGTCTTTGGGCACACCG
Source organism: Chara braunii (assembly GCA_003427395.1). Classification (NCBI taxonomy): domain Eukaryota; kingdom Viridiplantae; phylum Streptophyta; class Charophyceae; order Charales; family Characeae; genus Chara; species Chara braunii. Next base: position 1,628,775 of record BFEA01000235.1, read on the forward strand.
CTTGACAAACAAATTATTGAGGGTTAGATTTTTGCATAAAATTGAAGTATTTGTCTGCAAACGCGGCGTCATGAATTGCATCGGCTCTCCTAAAAAAAATCTAAACTTCTCCATCGCAAAATGGTTTGTCATAATTCATCACAATATGATATATATAAGTGAATATCGAAGGTAGTGTTCCTCAATGTAATTAGTGAATGTTTTTTTGCCTGTTCGGAAAAAACTCAGTCGTAGATGAACCTTGTTTGGTTGTCCGTCGCACAGAAAGTGAATTGATATTCACTTATCCCAGGTGGTATAACGACTAAATTGAACTGCATCACAACCTGTGGCTTCACCATATATAATAAATTCAGATATTTTATAAATTTGTAGTCGGAATAGTTCTCACAAGATACACACAAATTGCAAAAATCAACAACCATTTATGTGCAAAGTGATAGATCGAATGGTTAACCGACGAGGGTTCAATAAACTTCCGTAACTTTATTTATTTGTTTTTAACGTAAATAGGCGAGAATGAACTTTCATTCTTCATATTTATAAACAAGTTGAGGCTAAACGACTCGGTTAATATCCATCTTATCAATGCACTGTCCAGACTCTCGTTAATTACCTCATACAAATCAAACATTATTCTACATGTAATCCTCTTTCTTCTTCATTTCAACCAATTATCTTGACGATGCTTCTTATATATCGTCAGACTTCGATTGATCATAGATGTACGGACTACTCCTCTCTTTGTAGTGCAAGAGACCAAACTCTTGATGATCGAGCGAATGTTGAGATATCAGCTCGATCTCCTCGACATCATGGATCTTTAGTTGAAACTCACATAAGGAATAAGATTTAAGTTATTCTCGTCCCCGCTTCCCAATGATGACCTCCATGCGACTATCATCTTGTTTTCGAGCATGGAGACGACGATTACCTCGATGAATGTATCGGGGCAAGCTATTCGTGGAGGAACATAATTCACACGTATCGTCTTGACCAAGAGATTGACTCAACTGCGAAAGAGCTCAAGCGAGACTAAAGGCACCATAAGGAAACCTTATAAAATAGGTAGTAAACATTGATCGATGTTGAATGAAGTTGGCGCAATCGTGGAACGTGTAGGTGGTCTACGATTACGTACACCAGCTGGGTAGACATGAGCAGCAATTCGGTGGATGTACCTTCGGATCATGTGAATCACCATGCTCGACAAGGACCATTCAAATATGTTTGGCATTACCAACGAATGATCGTGAATGAGTTCAATTTCTTAATTATGGAAAAATTTGATGATAAGTCCTTCAGCGTAAGGATGAAAAATTTCGGCGACTCATCGATGATTGGTTTTGGTTATGTTGACTCGGATACAGGATGATGGGTGTATATCATAATCTTAAAGTTTTGCGTTATGATAGTCGTTATCTCTTGGTAAACGACATAATGGATCCAAATTTCATTGCACGGGCGAAAAAAATGTTGATGGTGTTTAAAAAATGCCCTTACTTGGTAGGTCCATTTCATTGAGTTAGTTAAAGATCGGCGTGGGTTCCTGCCTATGGGCCGCTATGAGATTTGTTTGAATGTATTGCGACACCTACAAGACTGCAAAGTCTTTGCGCATCATCACAAAATGTTCTTTCGGTGTTCGACATGTGGTCTTCATTTAGATCCTGAACATCACGACCCATCACTTCGGGGGGCTTGGTGCATCTCTTTGCATTGTATTGATGGCAAGATGTTTGGTGGAGCATTGCTGCACGAATGATATTCTACTATAGTGGCGATGGCACATGCGGTATCTCACGATCAATGACGTCCTTATTGCACGCTTCAATCGTATGAAAAGACGCTCATACACAATGTGCCAAATTTATGATGGTTCGTCATTGTCATGTTCTGATAGTTCTCGTTGATCGGATTGCCAAATGGATTATATCTACATTGCCACTATGATTGAACTATCATGCTTCAACTTTGAAGGGTCCCATAATACTATAATCACAAAACTTATTTTATGTGTACGATCGGATAGCTAGTATCACGCCCCGTCTTGACGATTTACCTGTTCATGTTTTCTACTATGAGGGGTGACAACGATATGAAAGGTTTTGATTTAAATGCGTGTTTCGATTCAAAAAACACTTTGGCTATCATAATGAACTTTGAGAACTTAAGTTGAATAATATATGGATGACTAATCTTAAAACGCTATTTATTACGAAACCAACAACAATCAACATTTACATAAATAAATTCATTTTTTGTTATGAATCATCAGCGTGACCAGTCATATTCTTAATATTTGCACTTCATTTTTGCAAAATTCACTCAACGCGTGAACTAAGTTAAAAAGAGGAATTCAATCATGTTCCAATCGTAGGGACCTACATATAGGGCAAGGTAAATCCAACCCTTGAATACATTAAATCTTCATAAGGAAAATTTCATGAACAAAATTTGACAGATAAACTTATTAAGTAGAGACCTTTTCAATTGGACTCAGTGTCGGCTTAGTTTACATTATGAAATTTATTCAAGTTATATCCAAATTTTGAGATTATCATATTTATATAAAGTTTCGACATTCTCGTTTTTATTTTAAATTAACCTACTTCACCAAATGTTCGATCGGAGACGTTTCCCGGAGACGTTTCCGTCGAAAGTCTGGTGAGGGAGTTGTTCGGAATCCCGGACAACTCGTTTTCTCCAAAATTAAAAGCAAAAAATATTAATAACAAGTTTCGACGTTCTCGTTTTACTTTACAAAATGTTCGATCGGAGACATTTCCCATAGACGTCTCAATCGAAACACTGGTGAGGGAGTTGTCTGGAATCCCGAACAACTCGTTTTCTCCAAACCAAATTGAGGATAAAAAATAATTATATATATATATATATATATATATATATATATATATATATACAGGGTTGCCGGCGTTCGGGACGGGCCGAACACCCGAACCCGAACGCCCGAACGTTTGGGACCCCCTCTCGACGCATTCGGACGTTCGGCCGAACGCGGGAAAAAAAAAAAAAAAAAAAAAAAAAAAAAATCTGAAAAAAATACATGTCATGCAGAAGGATAAACTAAACAACATTTGCCTYAACAGTACATCCAAATTCCTTACCAAATTTGAAATAAAAATCAAATACRAAAAATAAATAATATTAATGAAAATAAGAAAAAATAAAACGAGAATGAAATTATTGCTTGGGCGAGCAAGTTTTTGACACCGCCATCTTTGGCGATTTTTCATTTTTTTTGGGCTTTGTCAAATGCCATGAAATTTTGTACATATGTATCTTACATAATAGAGAACCTACAAGTAAAGTTTTAAAAAATACTAAATGTTTTTAGGCCCCGAAATAAAAGGAAAACAAAAAGTGAAAAGAGAAAAAAAACAAATTAGTAAGTGGGAAAGCAAGTTTTGACACCACCATCTTTCTCGATGTTTCATTATTGTTTGGCTTCACAGAATGAGTTCAAAACTGAGAGACAGGTAGCTTACATAATAGAGAACTCACAAAAAAAAAATCAGACAAAAATAATAATTTTTAGGTACCACAATAGAGTTATGCGGGGTCCGATCCCCTTCGAGTTTGGGCCCCGTACGGGGACCCGAACGCCCGAACGTTCGGGGGTCAGCTTAGGGGCCTTTGTACATTCGGCCTGGCAACTCTGTATATATATATATATATTTCTTTTTTTTTTTGCCTGGCTGGGCAAGTAACCCTGGGCCACTCTGGTAGCCTAGGTTTTTGTGGCATATATCTCACATGAGGGTTGGACATTCTGTCTCCGAAGGACGTTTCCCCATTTGTCCGACCGGACACGTCGAACATCTAGAGGGATCCCGAACGTTCGCCCTGGTAAGCTAGGTACTAACGAAATATTATGATTCTTTAGGTTCTTTTGGTTATCTTTATTATATAATCACATTAATCGACATAAAAATTTCCTAAAATCAAATAATCATTCAACTACGAAATTACATTCTAAAATAAAAATTTTCATTCCATCTAAAAAAATGTCATTTCATTTTTACAAATTTTCGTCTTACTTGAAATCTTTCCTTCAAAGAATGGATTATCCTTTTTTGTTTCAACTGCATGCTAAAGATGAAATGAAAGTCGGATAAGTTCATAAATTATTGTACTTTGACTGTTATTTTATATAAGGATTTCTGGTCATACAAAGGTTAATACAATCTTAATTAGATGATATTTGTTATAGTAGAATGAAAGTTTAATTACAAATTTTATAAACCCATTCAGACTTTCATTCCATCTGTAACAAAGAGCTGTTGTTGGAAGGGGAAACTCATTTTTAGACAGAAACTTATAAGATAAAACATAAAATTCTAGAATTCGACGAACACTGGAATATTAATTTTTCAATATAGATGGAATTTTTTTGAAAAATATAATATTTTTCATCTTCCATTTCGTATGAGAATTTTTTTATTGATTATCCTTTGATTGGCGATTTCATCTTGTGCGATTGTATGAATGCTTGATTGTTATATAGACGCCCATTCGATGCTCATTTGGAAGCACGAAACACATATATACGAGACTAACATCCAATGTGTCTTCACGATTGACCGAGATCGCCTAGTCGACCAATGATTGCTTTGCACTTAGGAAATTAGTATCATAGGCAGCAAACAACATTCGGGTTCGATTGACACTTTGCTACGTATCGGTATACTCTACGGAAATTAGCAAACACTCTCGACTTATTTTCCTCTGTGATTGCAAGTAAAAACTTTCGTATGTGGATCGGTAGGTCGGTAGTGATATACCTCTAAGGATGGTGACAATTTCTTAGGGAACGAAAATTATGCCTCGCGAAAACTCACCTGTGATAAAGAACCGCTAGAGGTATAGTTGCGCACCCGTTTAGAGCGATGAAACTCATCATTCCCTTCTTCCAACGGTAATGCTATTCGCTATAACGCGACCAAGAGAACTCGTTTTGAAATAGGTGGAGTCGATGCGTCCGACAACACCAATAAAATAAATACCTTCTGTCAAAGTTGTTTGGACTTCTCTTTGGCCAGTGCTAGAGAGTAATATGGTGAACAAATACTACATCATAAATCCGTGCATTCCGCATGCCCACACAACCTCAGGACTACCACCACAATAAGAGTATCGTCGAGTCGATAGACCCTCTCTGCCTTCACTTTCTTGTTGCACAGCCAACAGGGTTTAGCGACCAATCAACCTGTTCGAACAAAGCGTGAAGGGGATACCACAGGACCTCCATCGCGGGTGGAGACTGACCTTATTTGTGTCTGTGATCTGCATGCCATGACGCTTTATGCTCACCGACTCCAGTAGTTTCTGCCCCAGCCAACTTGTTCCCACCCGTTCGCGCCTTCTTCTTTCACTTTTCGTTTTCTCTCTTTCGACTTCTTCTCTCTCGTGCTACTCATGACATGGTTGCCCCACACACTACGCTGGGATAGTGGTGGAACTGGTTGAAACCATCAATGACCGACTGCATTTTATCTATGGCCGAACAATTGCACAACCGGAACAAGACTGAGAACTCACTTGGAAGACTCTTATACTGTGTTGGGATCATGTTGCAACCATGTTGGGATAAAGTTGAGACATGGGGACCACGCTAGGACAATGCTTAGACTCCATCGGGACAACACTGAGACCATGCCGGTCCCAACTGTCTGTGTGCTATCCAATTGACAGGCTAGTGACCCCCTCTCTCAGTGCCATAATTTATCTCGACCTTTGAACCTCAATCTTTTTGCGTTAGAGGGTAATGTTGTGAAAAAATAGCAAATCACAAATCCGTGCATTCCTCGCAACTGCACAGCCTTAGAACCACCACCACAATGAGAGTGCCACTGAGTCGACGCACCCTCTCCTATGTTACTTTCCTGTCACCCGATCGACGAGGTTGAGTGACTGACAAACAACCAATTGGGAGAAAGCACGAAGAGGATACAATGACATTTCTGCCATGGGTGGGTTGTGATCTGCTCGCCCTAGAAACCGCAAAGGGGATACGACGAGACTTCAACCACAGGTGGGCTTTGATCTGCTCGCCCTTGATGCTTAATGCTCAACGACCTAAGGTACCTCCCCCGGTAGTTCCCACCCACTCCTACCCGTCCTCACCCATCCCCGCATTCTACTTCTACTCACTTTTCCCTTTTCGTTTCCTTCTCTCTCATAGTGGCCATGATATGGTTGCCCCATACACCGCACTGGGACCATCAATAACCATACCTTTTGTATGGCCAAACAATCGACAAAGTTGGAACTGGACTGGAACCCTCTTGACCCGCTGTCACACTGCACTGGGATCGTATTGGGACCATGCTAGGTTCCACACTGGAACGCCGATAACAAAGTTGCCCCTATCCCAACTTATTTGTGCTCCGTCCAACAAATAAACAACTGGTGACCTACCCTCTCCTTGCCACAACCCATCGCTGCACTTAGTCTAGCTAAACTTGTAATTACAATTTCTTTTCGAAAACTCATATGTTGCCATGGCAACACATACCCGATACAAGCTGTTACAATCATTAATAACAACAAGTCAACCAGTCTTGGCGATGCCGCGGAATAGGAATGATAGGGAGTGCAGAGAGGAAGGGGGACCAAAGGAAGAAAGAACGGCCGACGAATGGAGAAAGCAGGAGGGTGGATGGAGAAGGGGATGCAAAGAGTAACGAACACACAGAAAGAGGAAGGCAAACTCCATCCACTCATCGTTTTTCCCTCCCTTCCATGCATTTTTTTTTTTCTCACCCTTGTTGTCTCCCTGGTTTCATCTTTTGCTGACCCTTTGTATTATGATGCCTCCTCTTGCATGTCATCATTTCATTGCCACCTGATCCATCTTTCCTCCCCTCGCTTTCAAGTGATCATTCATTGGTTTTTCACAGGAAAAAAAGAAAACAAAAATGCTCTCCGTTCGACGTTTAGGTCAATTTTTGTTTTTTCAGCTCTGTCGCGTCTCCTCTTCCGTCTCTTTTGGCTCTCTCTCCTTCCTCTGTCGCACGTTGTTCCCCAGTCCCTTCCACGTTATCATCCCTCCCGTGAAGGCATATGATGTTGCCCTGCATCCGCCGCTCCGTTCCACGTTATCATTCGACGTCCATTTTCCATCGTCCTTCTCCTTCTCCCCTGCACGTCGTTCCTTGGGTATCGATCCCCCCTTCGCCGTTATCGTCCCTCGTTTTCAACGTGACCATATCCCCGCTACCTGATCCTTCCTTCCTAAACAAAGAGTATTCAAAGTGCATGAAAGCATTCTGTATGTTCGAAAAGAAAACAAAAAAAAAAAACTGTACAGGAAATTAAAAAACGACGAAGTAAGGCAAGCGGAACGCTCGACCCATGATTTACAATCTACCGTTCGAAAACTGAAAAGAAAGAAACACAAAGCATGGAACGGTGCCCTTCCACGTTACCTTTGTTCTGTTACCCCAGTCGTCTCGCTTCCTCCATCCCTTTTCTCTCCCTCCTTTCCACGTCCTACCCTCACCCACCCATGTTCGCTATCCATCCCATGTCCAACCAATTAATAGTCTCACACGCGCATCATGATCGCTTCCTCCCTTACTGCCGTCCTATCTTCAACCA
>BFEA01000235.1:1645674-1658153 GCA_003427395.1 Chara braunii
TTTTTTTTTTTTTTTTTTTTTTTTTTTTTTTTTTTTTTTAAATAAAAAATAAAAACTTAAATCATTTCTCGATTTATGCGTGTCATCCTTGCGCACGGGCCATGCAGGATTCCGCGCGGTTGATTACAGCTGTGAGATCCTGATGATCACGCGGTCGAAATCAGCCGCGCCTGACCGCCTGGGCTGCTCCAAAAGGAGCCGGCCCGAAGTCATGTATAGATTCGATCCCCGCACATGCGGGATAACAGTTTGGCATGCTACCTATCGGACTGGCTCCTACTACGAATGCTACTACGAATGTAGTAGGGGCAGCCCTACTATATGTTCGTCTTCCTTACGCAGGGCCATGCTGTAACAGAGCGCCCGATATGGGCCGTGCGATCTGTGCGATCGGACGACCAGAACCGATCGCGCAAACAGCGTTATAGCAGGGCAGCTCCAAAAGGAGCTTTGCCTAGTAGACCGACATGTCAGATTCGATCCCGGTATCTGTCGGTTGAGAGTTTGGTGTGGTAACCTACTGGTCTAGCTCCTATCACGATAGTGATAGGAGCAACTCTCCTATAAGAAGAGTTTGGCCCAGCCAATGTCCCCCGTTCCGCGGCATTGCACGCCCTGCCTGCCCATAGCCTGTCTTGGCCCTGCCGGCTCTGCCAACTCATGGCCCTGCACGCTCAGTTGGTCGTGTGACCTTGGCATCGGCCTATCACCCTCCTGGCTCGGCGTCAAGCCCCGCGGCCCTAGAATTAAACTCCCCTTCCTATTCCCCCTGCGTCGCGGCTTTATACCCGGCGCACACCTCTTTTTAGCTCACTTAGGCCCTGAATCGCGCGGCTGYTACATTATTTTAGGTAGACTAGGTCTAACTTTAGTTTTTCCATGCCCGCACACTACTGCGGCTTCGTCGAGAACTGCGGACGACAGTGCGTACCGCCAACCCCCGTTGTCTCGAACGGACGTCGAAGACGTCACACGTCAGCGACGTCTTACGTCGACAACGTCAAGCTTTAAGTATTTCAGTTATAAGGTTGGCCTGAATAAACTTTGGCAACGTCAGTCTCATCATATTCCCCAACGACATAAGTCGGACGGTGTCTGACCTTGAAAAACTCGGGCAGAAACCCTTACAGACATTTCTGTCCCGACATCCTTCCCTGCCCCCATTAAGCGACGTCCCCGTCGCTCACCATAAGGGAAGTCCTTATTAGACCTCAGCGAATATATCACATAATCACAGTACCTCTGGAATTAACCGAGATTTTACATACTTATACATGATAAGCGATGTTTCCATCGTTTGTCTCCCTTTCCTTTTATAATTATCCGGATACTCTTCATGAAACTCTCCGTGCAGAGTTCATTACCATCAATGCAAAGGGCTTACTTTCAAGCCTTTAATAAACAACGACTTACTTTCAAGCCTCTAGCACAGAGGCCTACTTTCAAGCCTCGTAATTCTTTCGAACCTTCCTTCGAAAGCACTTTCCTTCAGTCACGAGTTGGAATGGGGTCAGAAATAAGCTCTAACAGGCCTTTCCCCGAAATCTGGAATCCACCGTCGACCGTCGGCGTTACCCAGCCTAAGGAGTTATAAGAACCTTTTAGAAGAATGATCCCAGCATCATCCCACTGGCGGCCACTCATTTTTCCTTTTGTCTCTCATAGATGGGTCAGGCTTATGCCCCTGATGGGACTCTCTTCAGGCTATAACCCCCGGTCTAGGTCTCGTCAGGCTTAACCCCTTGCGGGTCTTTCATTCGTACAACACATACTGCCAGGAATTTAACCTGGGTCTCTCGTGTTTATGGGGATGCATTCCCATCACCTCAGCATATCTCTCGCTGCCAGGAGTTTAACCTGGGCCTCCCACGAAACACAAGGATACTCACACTATACTACAGCATGTGCCGTCACCATCCCAGAGAGAAATCACCCTTCCAAAAGCCATTGTCCAGTCCGGCTAATTCCCACTCCAACTTAATTGTCATGCATGACTTATCTCCTTCATGTCTTGTGAATGTGTCGAGGAGTCGTGTAATCCAGAAAAGGATAACATCTTGACGTCAAGCCCCGCTTTAGACTCGAGCCTCACCACTTTCCCTCCGATTCCAGTGTCATACATCTGTTAGTACCGTACCCGCAAGGTTGAACTACCCCTCATGACCCAAGCTGATCAGACCCGGCCATAAAGTCGAGGCGACCCCATTCATCACAAATGAAAAGGTGATCAATCTTTCCCTCATGGCGAGCGGTAATCGTCACCCTCACAAGCAAGGTTCCAACAAACATATTACCATCTTCCTCCCTTTCGACGATAGTGTAGTCACTCTCCTCGAAAGGGAAGACGACAACATCCCGCTATGGACCAGGAACAAAGTTCTGGCACAGGCCTCACTACCGTCTACGGGGCTCACAACATTAGGATTCCTCATTGCATGTCAATCGAAACAATACCACGTCGTAGCGCATGACAAGCAATTGAATCACATGTCCGCCGAATAACATGTGTTAATCCAGCCTGGCATATGATTCAAGTACACATCATCTCCTTAGACATGCACTCATATAAATCTCTCATTCATAACCACATACACGGAGTCCCATAAGAATTCCAGGTTTTTTTTTTCTTTTTTCAGTCCTTCACATATGTGAGGAATACTTTAATAATATAAGTATCCGGCAGCTCCACAATACTCTTCTTGCAATGAACATCCAATCATGATAAAAATCTCACAAAGTCCTTTGGTATCACTCTTTTATTTTACAATCAGTATTCAATACCTCTTATGCATAGAGACAGTTGTGAGAAAATATCGTAGTCATTTTACAATTGTCTGTGGCAGTAAGGCACAAATCCATTATTACAAAACAACAGGAGTCACAATCCCATCGATAACCTTTCAATCTCACTACTTTTATCAGTAGTCTATAATTCCCTTGGCTAGCCTAAGACAAAAGTCAGAACCAACTGGACCACAATACAAAAGCAAGAAAGTTACCAAAATTAATGCCAACAATTACCTTCTCTCCTTTTTCTTTTTACCAAAAGTTTTCGTTAAACTCTCGGAATGAACTTTCATAGATGTGCACCTGATACCCAATTTCTACCCCGAGATCCATCCAACTCCTCTATTTCATATGCCCCATGTTCTGTTTTCCTAGTGATCCGATATGGTCCTAGCCACCGACTGTCTAGTTTTCTGGACCACTGTTTTTCTAGCGACATATCATACAACAAGACGATGTCTCCCACTTCCAACGACTCTTTTCGTACACGTGGCCTCTTGTCCCATCTTTCCTTGTCAGCTTGCCTGCTTTCAGAAATAGACACAGCCGCATCCTCAATCCGTTCTTCAGTCGCCATGATCTGTTTTGCCCTTAACTCCAATAACTCTTCCGTTGAAAGTTTCGTTTCCACGTCCTGTTTTTGCCAAGTGGTCAGGAAACTCTCGATTGGAAAAGTCGCATGCCGACCAAACCATAATGTGACGGGAGCATACCCGGTCGTTCGCTTGATGGTAACATTCTCAACGAAAAAGGCTGCCCTAAAATAAATCGACCATCTTGATGGCTCCCCCTTGCACCATTTAGCCAACAAGTTAGATAAGGTGGCATGCCCTCGTTCCACGGGTGCATTGGCCTGGGGATGCGCTCTCGTCGTATAACTGAAACTCACCCCAAGTCTCTTTAAAAATGTTTGCACCTTCTTTGCTTGAAACTCGCCTCCTCGATCCATAACAATCTCTTGAACAAATGGATAACGGAGGTAATATTCCTCAATGCACTCTGCCAAGACTGATCCAGTACGTTCGCGAATGACACGACCATCAACGAACCCAGTCAAATTGTCCCGTGCATCAAAGATGTATCTGTATCCATTTATCCCAGGTGGCATTACCAAAAGATCCAAATGCACCACCGCACCTGGTTCTGCCACATAACGTGGATTCTGGGGCTCGAGGTAGTGGATGTTAGACCTCTGTTGACAAGGGATATAAGATTTACAAAAATCGATCACCATCTTGCTCATCCCTTACCAGAACTAAAGGCGTTGGATTTTGTTCAAAGTTACCCGCGCAGATCTGTGTCCGCCGGCTACCCCATCATGCAGAGCAGCAATCACATCCAACTGTCGAGAGATTCCGCATACCAACCTCTTTGGGACACCATCAGCAACTTTCTTAAAAAGATGACCGTCACGAACAACGAATCCTTTGCTTGTCTCCCGCACAACCGGATCAACCTCACTTTCGTCCAATTCCCTATTCAACCACATGCCTATCTTCTTATATTCCCCTTCGTACTCCTTTTCCTTGAATGCCTCTTTAACCTCACTGCTCCCTTCCTCCGTATTCATTAACCTCATGCGATCCTCATGAACCAACAAGTTCATGATATATGACATCCTTCCAACAGTCTGGAAAGCGTCATCAGCCTGCACATGGCCCTGTTCAATCGTTAGCGGATCAAGCATAAGGTCGATGTCATCGGTCAAAGCCAGCCTCATCATTTCCTCTGCGGTCTGCTCGCCGCATGGGTCCTCTTCGATGAAAGGTTTCTCCACCACGAGTTCTGGACGTACCTCGTGACAGATGGGAGCATTCCATATTGATTTCCCATGTCGAGTGACCGCATCAGTCAGGTAGGCAAAGGAGTTAATACTCAACCTCGACTCCTCTTCTTTCAAAAAGGCATCGACCGGAACGGATTCCTCTGCCTGATCCGTCTCTGGATCCCATTCAACCCGACTCAACCCATCAGCACGATTTTGACTCCCCGAAATCCGCTCAATTTCGAAGTCAAACATCCAGATATAAGTCAGCCATCGTGCAATAGTGGGATCTGCAGGTGAATAATTCCTTAAGGACTGAGCCAATGCAGTCGGATCCACTCGCAGGATAAAGCGTCTACCAGACACATAATTCCGAAAAATACGGAAACAATGAAGTACTGCCAAAGTTTCCTTTTTGAACTGAGAATAGTTCCTCTCAGCAACATTCAGAGTCCTACTCTCAAACCTGACAGGTCTTTCCTGTCCCTCAGCATCCTTCTGAATTAAGACCCCTCCTAGGGCTGTGGGCCCTGCATCAGTCTCAATAACAAAAGGACGTCTTTCATCATCGTCGAAAAAAGGAACTCCAGGGATCAATCCGTCCTCACGAAACTCGGTCTTTATATCCTCCACGACCTCTTGTTGCTTCAGACCCCATTCCCACTTCTGGCCTTTGCGCACAAGCTTTCGCAAGTGCTCCACTCCGGCAGCAAACCTGCTGATGAAGATGCGCCAAAACCAACAGGTTCCGAGGAAACTTCGCACATCTGTGATTGACTTGAAAGGGGTCGGCCATTCCAAGATTTTATTAGTCTTCTTCGCATCCGGCCGACGACCTTTCTCGTCACAAAGGAACCCCAAAATCACTGCTCTTTTTATACAATGTAGAGACTTAATCCCACTAGCTGTGAGATTAAACTCCTTCAACCTCTTAAGAACTTTCACCACGTCTTTGATGTGCTCCCAGACAAAACGGCGAATGCTCGGCAACACCTCCGTCAGGTTCTTCGTATAAGATCCTGGAATAGCCAAGTCGTCAATATACGGCGAAGTTATGTTAGGACAATAAGGCTGCATAACCCTCGTCATATATCTCTGAACAATGGCAACGACATTTGTCCACCCCTGCGGTGCCACACACTTATGGATCAACCCGCGAGGAGTATGCATCGCCATCTTGGGCCGATCCGCAGTGTAAATCGGGAGTTGATCATACCCAGAATATAAATCGATGAGGGTAATGATAGACCTTCCTGCACAAGATTCTGACAGCAGGTCTGCATGTGGAAGTCCTCCTGCATCTCGCACTGTCACCGAATTCAGCTTCTGGAGGTCCTGAATCCATCGCAGAGTACCATTTGGTTTGATGAAACAGAACCATGGAGATGCATACGGCCCGTGAGAATAATCTGCAACCTTTGTCCGGATCTTTCCATCGAGGTATGCGACCACCTTACGGTGATCCTCCGGGTTCGGATAACGTGGCCCTCTTACATTCCATGGCTCATTTGGTACAATATGAACTCTGATCATCGGAATTTTATCGACATCCATCCTTCCTCGCTCATCATCATCAAACGCATAGGAGAGATGTTCCTCGCTCAATATATCGATGATGTATCCCTTCTCCTGCTCAGTAAGGAGGTCCTCCTCCCCAATGATCATACCTTCCACTCTTTCCTTGGTTAACCGACATGGCCCCTTTTCACCTCTCTCTTTCATTTCTCTGATCCACTCGCGCTCCTCACGATAAAAGACTTCCTCCTCTTGAGGGATCAGAACAGGCACCGGCTTCGCCTTCACGCCTACTTTCTTGTACTTACGTTTGGTGCCGGTGTCAAGCCTGCATCCTCTAAAAAAGGACCCTGTCGAGTGAAGGGCAGTTCCTGACTTTCTCCCTTATTCCCTTCCGACGGGGAGTAAACAAGGCGCATAGTCCCTGTGCTTCCGGTGTCCGTGATGATCTCCGTCAAGGCTTGCACCACATTCGGATCGATCGCCGCATGTGTCGACACGAAATCGATTGCCTGCCCAATATCAGGCAGGGTCAGCGATAACTCACGAGGATTCGGCTCCTGCCCTAGCGATTCCTTCTCCTTTCTCAACTTTTCTGACTCCGGAAAACTATAGGATTCCGGGTTCAACCGATTCCGCGAGCAATAGGGTCAAGTGTTCGCACACTTGATCACTTCGTAATAACCGCAGACAGGATCGCAAAGAATTACAAACATGGTTCCATCATACTTGTTAATGATGATGCTTTCTGACCGACATAAGAATGCCCTTTCGAGCAGCACCTCGTGTTCCACTCTAGGTAACACATAGAAGTAAGAACGAACCTTAACTTTCTCAACCGTGACGAGAACGCCACTGGTTGTTCCACAGAATGGAGTTGATCTGCTAGCTCCCACAAAAACCCATATTCATCTCGGTTGATCTTCAACCCAGCTTCGATGGCATGGCGCTCACAAATGATGTTCATCTCGGCTCCATCATCCATAAGTGCCGAGTACTCCTACCGTCCAATCTGGACCTTCATATGGCCGGTCGACACACTTCGCCAATCCATCTTTGTCCCAGGCGGGGACCAGTTAGCCTCCGACGGAATGACTTCGCCGAGCTCAACAGTCATGACTCTCTTACGAGTCATCCGTTGTTTAAACTCTTCTCGAATTTTCGGCGATACCGCCAAAATTTCTTTCAGCGTGACCAAGTCGCGCTGACTTTCCAGAATCTTATTAATAAGTTGCTCGATATCGACCCCCTGCTCCACGGGGATCGAATAAATATTCTTCTTCTTTCGTGGCTCCTCCTCTCTAACATCGGCCTTCCCTTTCTCCGGCTCCCTTTCCAGTGCACGACGATGAGCCCGTTCTTCCTCTTCAGCCCGCAACTTCTCATCCTCGTTATCCTCATCATTCTCACTAGCGGAAATAGGTTTTTTTTCCAATGCCTTTTCAGACTCTCTTTCCTTCTGAAGCTGTTCATTTCGTCGCCGCACCCGAGTCTGAACGGCTACAGTCGGGGCACTCCTCTGTAGCACAGGCCTATGTCGCATCGTGCTTACCATTGATCCAATTTGTGATGTTTCTCTCGGAGACGACGTCCCTGCTTGGCCAGACGCATCTTTCCTTTTATCACCCCATTCGCCAAAGAGAAAGACATTCGGCAATCCAGGCCAGACTTCCTCCATGTCCACATAAAGTCGGATGATAGAGTCCCGGCATCGGGCAAGCCGCCTAGTGATGGTTTGCGCTCGTTCCACTACTTGTTCCCTGAATCCTTCTGGCTCTACCAGTAAGTCGTAAATATGCAATGACGCCATGACCTCCTCGACCTCGGCCAACCGTGCTTCTTCAGGGGAAGCAATCCGGAACGTTGCCGGTAGCGGACGACCCATTTGGCGATACGCCTCCTTCCTCATACCCCCTTCAATGTTGGGGTCGATCGAATTCCCTTTGTAATCAAAGATTTCACCACGTATAGTGGTGAAGACTATCCCTTCCTTCTCATCTTTTGAAAGGAGTTGGCAAAACCGCATAATATGACCCTTTTCTGCGCAATAGTTACATGTGTCTTCCTGCTGCCACGCCCAACAGCTTCGCTGTCCGTTTCCACGGCCTCGACCACGGCCTCTTCCACCCTGCGGCTGAAACTGCCCTTGATCTTGGGAACTTTGTCCTGACGAAGCAGTGCCAGCATTGTCACTCCCTCCTTGATTATTTTGTCCGCCGTTCTTCCCCTGTTTACGGGAAGTCCCCTATCCGCCTTCAGTTTGATACAAGACCTTCCTCTCCGCCTTTGTCAACTTGCGAGGCGGCTCCTTTTCTTCCTCGCTCTCACTGTCACTTTCTTCTTCCGTCGGCTCTTTCCCCTCCCTCTTACTATTTTTCTCTTTGGCCAACATGACTTGAAGCTTCAGCCTTTCCTCCTTCATGCCCTCCATCATTTCTCTCATGCAAGTCAAAGTTTTGTAAATTTCACCGTCCTTTACTTCTCCCAGCTTCACCTTTTCCCGCTCCTCCTTTTGCTGCCTCAACAGTCGGTAGAGGATATCGTCGAACTTCCCCACCAGCGCATTCTGCCGATCCTTAGTCCAGTCATACCTCCCTTGCATCCCTTCAACCAATTTCGACTGTTCGACGTCGTTGAAGTTATCAAGGAAGATGAGGCAGCGATCTTTGTCGGAAAAATCCGGGATTAGGCGAGCCACACGCGCAAACTCCGACAATAATTGTTTGGTTGTACCAAACTTTTTACGATCCACCGCCCTCAAATCCTGCAGGTCGAGCAACCGATCGCTGAGCTGATACTTCTCCAACAACCGCGCCTTAAAATCTGACTAATCGCGAGAGACCTGCAGCAGCTCATCGATCTCGTCTCGGTACCCCACCTGACAATACCTTTTTACAATGCAAAGCATCTTCTCATCCGTCCATTCATTGCTATACCCGAGTTGCTCAAACTTGTCTTCCCACGAAGAGGCATGATTCCCATCGAACAATGAAACATCAATCTTGGGGTAGGGCTCTCGCTGCGACTGCCGAATGACCCGTGCCAATTCTTGAATGTCGTTCCTCCCATCGTCGACGTTGTCGYGACGTCCTGYGGCACCGTCCATCTAGAAACATAAACCCAAGAAATCAGTCTAGGAGTTTTGGTGACATCTATTAAGGTTCCTTCCTTACATWTATAGAGGCTCAGAGATTACTAACCTKTTTTYTTAGACAACCACTACGGCACAATCTTTCACTTGCTTCATTCCCGAGTGTCGTTCCACCAGGGACAACGGTAGTTTGCCGTTATCCCCGGCAACGGCGCCACCTGTCGAGCGCATCGGCCCCCGTGCGAGCGAGGACCCTCCCGGCCGCGTCACACAGGGGAAACGTAGTCTTTCAACTTTTTAGAGACAACTCGGGGACGACGCGGCAACCCGCGCCGACCCTTCGCTGCTCCGGCCGAGTGCGCCAGCTGTACATCCCGCGGTCCCCTACGACAGGACAGGTTCTAGCGGGGCACAACTTACCTTCCCTAAGGGGCTGTCACCACCCTTAAGGGCGTATCCCTACCGAGCTACCGACCCACATGCGAAAGTTTTTATAATGCAATTGCAGAGGTAGGCCGGCCGAGGGCGTTTGCTCGTTCGCTGTAGCATAGGTACACATGGTTAAACACCAAGTGGACCCGAACGCCGCCCGTCCCTGGGACACTGATCTCCCAGGAATCGGAACGACGTCGGTTGACTAGGACGTGATATTCCAAGCGTAAGAAAACCTCAATTAATCCTAGTCCCTTTTCTCAAAGACAATCAAAAGTTAAACATCAAAGGAAGACTCAGGTCAACGTAAGCTGACATGTATTCTGAGATCAACTTATATGTAATACAATCATGCATACCACTCGTCAACAAACAGACAAAAGCATGACTTATACAGRATGCGAASCTCAAATRACATCTRACTAAAGTATCTACACTCTACTTGTCAGACGGTTGGACTGTCACGACTTTTTCCGACTCGATGAGATGCGTTGCCGAGTTCTTTCACTCCACYRYATGCRGACTGCAAGCAAGAATGCAGACAAATYCCAATACTCGATTAAAGYTAGGACGCCRTCGCACCAGTGATGACTATGCTCCCACTCTAACTTTGGTGTGARTGCCATCTGCAAATAACTCGGCTACCACTTTTACAAGTCAGCRACCAACTCGAACAACTGACACACTGATCACTTCGCCAAAGACGGGGTCCACCYTGCCTCTGGGAAACAATTACTCTTGTTGTTCTATGAATGATGAGGTACCCGCCTCCAACACAAAGACATTCAAAGCAATACTTTAGTCGTTACCTTCTGTCAACTAGCCTGATGACCCCAGGCTTGCACTTCTTATGGTGCAAACCTGTCCGCGAAGGCAGTGCCTAGTCGCACTCCGTCCATAGCTAGTGAACACACGAACTGGGCTTCTTATGGTGCCAGTTCCCCATTCGTCCGTGGCTCCTAAGACGGCCACTAGAAGGGTAAACTATAGCAGTCCTTCTTAACTTTAGCCGCCAAGAACTTGACACCTCCCATGAATAGCACACACCCATCCCCTAGGAGGTGGTCTGGGATACCCTTCGTCCTCGCCCGAGCGAACCTCGGATCTCAGAAGTCGGGCTGGCTCCACCACGACAACATGGTATCCCCCCGCCTAAGCGGTCCACTCCGAGACGTTAACAGGGTCGGCCCCTAAGGCAACTAACCCCCGCCTCAAATGCGTCCTAGGGAAGGGAAATGCACTTACCACAGCAGACGGTCAACCCTTATCGCCTGACGTGAAAGASGGACCTAGACGAAGAAGGAGATCACAGAGAAGAAAACATTCAGATAGACGGCATAGATAAAGAGGGACATTCGCGAAAGAATGGGTAACCTCAGAAAAAATCTACGTCCAATTCATTTCTTCTCCTTTATGTGATCGCTCCGTTCCTCGTCGTCTGCTGTCTTCTCATCCTTCCAACATGCATGCAAGCAAAAAATAGAAAACAGTCATCACCCCATTCACTTTCGCTGACATGATTGAACCTCCATTTTCCAAGCATCCTTCTACTTACCTGCACATGAGATCAAACAACAAGTTCAAGAGAAAACAATGCAATYCCAAACTCATGTCARACTTTCARTCACAYGTGCAAACAAAYACAACTTCCCCTACCTTTCCAGTGARCATTCAAAGAACAGGGTCAAGCAAGTGTGGGTTCACAYAGTTGTGAAGGGGTCTGAGTCAAACAACTGACCTTGAGTGAAGTTGAAGCGGCTCACTCAAGAAAGCCTAATATTTTTGTTAAAAGACKGATCACACAACTCACGTTGTGGCCTGCTTACAAAAATAAACCATGCTCCTCTTCAAGTGCCACCACTGACCCAGGCGCCGCTTATCAAGACAAAGCAAGCTTGCYKTCGAGAAGAGCACCCCCACTCTCAAGTCTCACACGGCCTCACTATAGTCTCAACGGCATACCTCCTACAAAGAACARCGTCAGTTCAMTCTCCACTCCAACCCCCACCGATTGCCAAGTCAGATCACCGCACGCCTCCACAATACTCATTTCCCGTCTCACTYCTCACTCACTTGRTCCCAGAATGGTCCCAGATAGTTCCACACCATCGCCGCAATACTGGGTGGTCCCAACTCAAACCCCTCTTGCCCAACGTGCCGTAAAAAAATTGGTCTCGACCAGCCTTTTAGGTGCCGTATGTTACTGGCAGCGTTTCCGCATAACCACCGTCGACCCCAATGCTGCCACCGCAAAATTTCGGCAGCGCTTCCGCACTACCGCTAATAAAAGCACCGCCGTCGTCGTGCCAAGCGGACAACACCTCTTCTACAGACTCCAATGATGGATGCCGCCGCCAAAAAAGCCATGCAACATCTCCCCTACACCGCCAGCCGAACCCCTGCCGCCGCTGGGCAGAGTTTCCCCCTGCACTGCTTTCACCAAGGTGGCGGCTATGGCAGCCTCCACCTCCTCCTTCGCCAGCAGCTCCAGCATCTCCACCAGCAGCACCCAGCCAGCATTTACTCAAGTGAATGCCTCAGCAGCATTGCCACAACTTGTGAGGCTGCTGGGTGGACTGCTGGCTTTAATAGCCAGCCGAGAACATGTGGGCAGCTGCTTTGCTCACAGCCAGAACTCGGAATGAGGCCTGGCCCTTGATGTTAAACGCGATCAAGGGCTGCAAAACTTGATGTTCCCCTAGGGGGACCAAGTTCAAGCCTCTGGGAGTGCATCTGGCCATCACCTGCGGCCAGACGCACCACAGAAGTGACTGTACTCAACCATTTCTGAGCAGACTGTTGAAACCAACAGTCTGCTGCCCTATCAAGGTCCAGATGCTTCTGGACCTTGCATCTGGACAGAGGCCGCGGCGAAATCCGCGGCCCCCC
>BFEA01000235.1:1676012-1690142 GCA_003427395.1 Chara braunii
CCCACCCCCCAAAGCCCCTCTCCTTCCCCCCAGCACTCTGATCTGCTACACTACACGGAAGGAAAATGGGAGCACAAAGTAACAACAAGTAAACAACACACCGACTTGTTGACGTCCTCACTTGAGAACCAAATTTTCTGCATTCATTCTTAGACAAGTTTCATGCGCCTAATGGGGCGGAAATAAGGAGCTCCAGGCCCCAGGGTCAAGGGAGGAACATCTTCTACTATACCTCCTTGTGACGTTGCTGCAGAAATACGAGCAAATCGTGGAGCAAACGCGCACAACTGCTGACAGTGCTGAGAAATCCTTTACAACACAAGCCGGGATAAAATACAAAAGATGTCAGAAGGTTACAGTTCTGCATGCAAGCACCAGCTGCAGGTGTTCGCAAACACACAAATGGAGTTCCTCCCAAACTATCCCAGGCCCGGCCGGCGCCTGCTACAGAGTCGCAGAGACTGAGACCAACCGGTTAGCAACTTAGCATGCGAAAACAAAGTCAAGTATCAAGATTGAACTTCATCAAATCCAATTGAACAGACGTTTCCAGAGACGCCTGTGCGAGGGTTTACCCCTCAGCTCATTTTCCTTGCACCTGACTCTAATTGACCACAAACTCAAGTTGGCACCCCCGTGAAGTTGGCAACCCCTTGCAAGTTTACCTCTCGGAAAGAGTAGCAGTCAGCAATCAGAACAACCAACTCTATACCATTTTTTTTTTCCAAAACAGTTACTCCTCTTTTCTACTTCCAACCCCAATTCCCACCTCTCCTCTCTCTCTCTCTCTCTCTCTCTCTCTCTCTCACACACACACACACACACACACACACACATACATTTTTGTGTGTACAGTACATGCACACGCATGTGCGGAGCGAACCATTCCTCTTTCAAAGCCAAGGATGATCTTTCAGAACTGACCCTACTAGTACACATATATTTGGCTATAGACTCTTTGATACACTACCCAACACGGGACAACAGTAACGGGAAAGGCTACGGCCTTCACAAACATACATTTTGAAGGAGGGAGAAATCCAGCTAGGCAGACACCTTGTCGTCCCAATGAATTTCAGATATATCAACTCTCTCACTGAAAGGATTACAATTTTTCTACAACAAGAGGGAATGCGAAGAACACTGTCCCAAATGCCTCACATCACCGACTTCACAGTGGCAACGACGTTCGGTACGGTAAAGCCAAATTTCTCGTACAGCACAGGGCCTGGGGCACTGGCACCAAAGCCGTCGACACCGATGCACTTCCCCGCGGGACCAACATACTTATGCCACCCAAAGGTGGACGAAGCCTCAACGCTGACGCGAGCAGTGACCTCCGGGTGTAAAACACTGTTCCTGTACTCCTCCGGCTGCTCATCAAACAGCTCCCAGCTCACCATCGAAACCACCCGCACGGCTTTGCCTTCCTTCCTCAGCTCCTCGGCAGCCTTCTCAGCCAGCTCCAGCTCCGATCCCGTCGCCATCAAAATCGCATCGGGCTTGCCGGAAGAATTGTCGCTGATGGTGTAGCCTCCCCAGGCCACCTTCTCGGCAGACGTCCCGGCAAGGTTCGACATCTTCTGTCTCGACAACGCCAAAATCGACGGACGTGTCCTGTTCTTGATAGCCACGATGTACGCACCCGCGGTTTCGGCGCCATCACCGGGCCTCATCATCAAGATGTTAGGCATGGCCCGGAAACTGGCAAGGTGCTCAATGGGCTGATGAGTTGGGCCGTCCTCTCCCAAACCGATCGAGTCGTGGGTCATGACAAACACCACTCCAGCCTCGCTGAGAGCAGAAATCCTCATCGCACCGCGCATGTAGTCCGTGAAGACAAAGAAAGTCGCGCAGTAGGGAATCAACCCGCTGTGCAGAGCCATACCGTTCACAATAGCGCCCATGCCGTGCTCGCGGACACCGAACCGCACGTTCCTCTCCGCAGGGGTATCCTTCTGGAAGTCCCCGAACTGCTTCAAGAGAGTCATGTTCGAGCCCGTCAAGTCAGCCGACCCACCAAGGAAGCCAGGCAGCGCGGATGCCAGCGCATTCAAGCACGTTTGAGAAATGTTACGGGTGGCATCTGCCGGAACCGACGGATCATACACCTGCACACACCACATGAAAACCATCAGAGGATGTCAATCGACCACTTTCTGGGACCACCACCACCGTAGGAAATGCCTAACGACAAAGAAATGTGTATTTTTTTTCTAATTATAAAATGTGCTGAAAAGATGTGCAGCATTGAGCTCACGCATAAATGGGAAACAGAACGTCGGAAGACGTAAAATGAAACTGGMGGTTAATTCCCGCACCCTTACCGGAAGTGCCTTCTCCCATCCTTCAGGGAGCTCCCCATTGATAAGCTGCTTGAAAACCTTCGCCTCTTCAGGGTACTTAGCCTCGTACTGTTGCATGGCCGCATTCCACTCCGCCTCGCATTGAGCGCCCTTCTGAACAGCTTCACCCATTTTTCTGCAATCCAAAAACAAAAAAAAAAGGGTTCAAAAGGTACAGCTTTCGACATCAGCACTCTGCAGAGTCAACAGACTGCCAAACAAGTCAACAAGCACAAGAGTTTATAATATATAATACAATATATAATGCAATATATAATACAATATATAATAAAATATATACTACAATCATACAATATATTGTCACATTACTATGAACTAAAAGAGCACACTTTGCGAAACAAATGGCAGAAACAAAAAATTATAAAACAAGACAAACATGAAGGGCACACTGAAACCATTCATTTTTCTCATTTTTCTTTTAACTCCCCCTTCACCGTGCCTCTCACGTACAAGGCTCGCCACGTTGAAGAAGTTGAGCTCGAGCTTGCCCCTATCCCCGCGTACCATAACGGCCCACTTGTATGCTGTGAGAAAGAGGCAGAGTGAAGGGGGAGGCCCGGGAGGGAATAAACACACGGAGGAGAGATGGAGAGCAGACAAACAAAGACGATAAAGGGAAAGTAAGAGAAAGTACGGAGTGTGGAGTGAAGATGAAGATAAAAAGAGGATAAGAAAAGGCTCAAGAATGAGTCCGTCCTTGACGACAAAGAGGACATACATTGTAAGGACAAGGTGGATGAACACGTTGAAGAACTAGCTGAGCATTCTTAGTGCAATAATTGCCACGGCGGCTGGCATTAAGCATGCCCACCATACACCCCCGACAAATGGCATGTCGATTGCATGCCAAAATGAAGGAAGAACGGTCACCACAAAAGACCATGCATTCACTATAGCGCCCATGGGCGCAAAATAAACATGTAGTGTCTGTATGCGGAGGGTCCTGCAGTCAGGAACGGAGGGACAGTCCTCTGCACACATGGATGCAGAAACCATGTCATTATAGTGATTGTGACACAGACGATGGCGGCTACAACCAAGTGTCACAGTGTTTGTGGCTGTGTAAAGGAGAAGGTCACAGAGTGTTGGTACATTACCTGCAGCACGGGGCCATAGGAATGATCTTCGACATAAAAGAGACTGCGGATGGTTTGTTGTGGCAAGAAAACAACATCATTTTGTAAGAAGTCAGTAACATCGGTCATGGCATGGACCATGGTGTCGTTGTCCCACAACTCCCAGTGGTCAGAGGCATGTACAATGGCCAGGCCCGTGCACAATGCAGGCAGAGATGTGGGATGGAGGATTAAACCACCCACCTGCTCGAGCATTGCGTAGTTCAAGTTCACGGTCCCTCATTGCTACTTGGAGGACAGCAATGGTAAAGCCTCCTTCCCTAGTATAATTACAATCCTCTGGCTGTAGTTGGGGAAGATCAGCATCAAGTTGAAGGGCGATTGCAAGGAAGTTTGATGGTGTATAAAACTGGCGGTAGAGAATGTGAAGACATATGTTAGTTGCCGTCAGACCAAAGAGATTGGTGAGGTTCTCAGGCTGGTTTGTTGGATGCTGGCCAACAATTTGTAGATCCCCCACGTGTCGCAAGCCCAAATGGTGTTGGGTTGTTTGCTGGTCAGTCACTTGCAGATCACCCATGTCACCAGTGGTCTGCGCGTGGCGGAGCACAAATTTGTGGTTCATCCGAACAATGCTGGTCAGCCATTTGCAGATCCCCCATGTGGTTTACGGCTTGTGGGGTCAACTGCAATCTGGGCAGTCCATGTTCCAATCCCTCAACGTTTAGGGCTGCATCCAAAGTAGGGACTATCCCTGGAGTCGGGAGTGTACTCTGGGAAGGGACCACATCGTGTTGTACAGATGAGTCATGAATATCTAACGCCGCAAGGTATAAAACATGATGCAGTGGCTGCCTACTGGTAGCTGGACTGTCCGCAGGACACATAAGAGCGGATATTGCCGTTTGAAACAAAGGAACCGCAACAACCTGTGGAGGAGGCACAAAGAGAACCGGGGCAGACAAAGAAACAGGTTGCTGATACCCAGACAAGTGACGATGTCGCGGATGTCGTTGA
This sequence comes from Chara braunii, assembly GCA_003427395.1. NCBI lineage: Eukaryota > Viridiplantae > Streptophyta > Charophyceae > Charales > Characeae > Chara > Chara braunii. The sequence goes on from BFEA01000235.1 coordinate 1,680,472, forward strand.
TGATACACAACAAGAGGAGTAGTGGTGTTGCAAACAAAAGCTGAACTTGTACCTGGCAAGCAGGTGGAACAATGGGAACAATGGAAACTGGAGAGTCTGTTCGCAAGCGAGACCGTGGAAGAGATGGGGGTGGTGATTAGAAACGCAGCCGTTTGCGGCCAAGCACAGAAAGAGATGAAAGGGGGGTGGATATATAATATAATATATCATCAAACAGAGCTGCCCGATAAACCGTAGGCAGAGAGGGAGAAGAGGACAACAAACAAGAGGCTGTGACAAACTGTTTCGTGGGAGTTTCACCGATGCATCAGGAGTACAATACATAAAAAGGTACGGCGAGTCCGGCCCCCTGAACAGCTTGACCCATTTTTTCGCAATCCAAAAAAAAAAAAAATAGTTTGAAGGCACAGCTTTTCACATCTGCTCGGCAGGCAGCAGCGTCAACAGACTGCCCAACAAGTCAACAACCACCAGAGTTGAAAATCAAATATTAGTATTATACTACATGAAAAACAGCTTGACGCACAACCATCTGTATGCAGAAAAGAGCGGTGGAAAATTATACAAAATATTAAATACAATTATGAAATAAATTTCAAATAAAATATTACATAGAACACTTGATGAAAAATTAAATGGGTATTAAGTTACTAAACTTACTATTAAGCAAGTTGTGAAAATGTTCCACTAAGGACCTGGAAACTGGAGTTAAGAAACCGGGAGCATAGAAGGCCACCCGCTGGGTCAGGAAGAAGGAAGAAAAACATTGAATTTTTCAAGAAATGCTAATGATTGTGACAAACGCCGAAGACAAAATTGGAATGAAGAGAGGGTTGATATCCTGAGCAAATGATTTACGCGTCGGCGGCATCACTGAAAAGACTCACCGCAACCACTCACATCCAAAACAGAAAAAGGCAGGATCCGCAATCAAATCATTCTAGTATATCTAGATACAGCCAACCTTATATCCTTTTGCTCCCAATTATGCCGCAGGATCCGTATTCAAATCATTCTAGTATATCTAGATTCAGCCCAGCCTCATATCCTTCTGCTTGCAGTTATACCGCATTTCACACAAAAGGACAGTCAATGACCGACACAGAATGAAAGCTCTCGACTTTCACTCGGACGAAGCCAATACCGAGCAGTGCAGCCGCAAACGAGTGAAGTCCCGATGCCCTGTGGGACCAACAAATGGACCAAGTTATGACCATGGGTGCAACAATGAGAGAACAAGGTTTTTTTTTACACAGGGTATATATATGGTTCAGATACTCACGCCTTCACGTCGCTGGGGACGACAAATGGCTCGTACGGCCACTCGAGGTAATCTCGTGTAGCCTGGACCTCCTTGGGACCAAGTGCAGCGCCGTGCACGTCATGAGAGTCTGCCTTATTGGGAGACCCATAGCCAATGATTGTGGTGACCTTAATCAACGTCGGCTTGTCCGTCACCGCCTTCGCCTCCTCAATGGCATTACGAATTGCGTCGTAGTCGGTGTTGCCGTTCGGCACATGGATCGTATGCCAGCCAAGGGCCTCGTACCGCTTCGTCACATCCTCCGTGAAGGAAATGTCCGTGTGCCCGTCAATGCTGATGTGATTGTCGTCGTACAACGCAATCAGCTTGCCGAGGCCCCAGTGCCCCGCCAACGAGATGGCCTCGTTCGACACTCCCTCCATATTGCACCCATCCCCCAAAATGCAGTAACTGCATACCACACATACCAGGGGGTTAGCGACCATCAGGATTCACAATACTGCTCGCTCACCGCAACTGCCAAAGAGGGGGGCTCCTGCAACCCATGGAGCCCAAATGCAACACCATTGATGTCAGACAGACTTAGCACACTGATTGATCCTGAACTGATCGCTCGTGAACTGATTGTACCAAACTGGTTGGCCCAAGCGGAGTAGCAGATTCCACAGCAGCACCGTCGACGATAGCCTACTACGACGGTTTTTGAAAATTGGATAGTGAGATACACTCATCGATACATCGTCAACCATGCACACCATGCACTGACATAACACACAATGAGCAATGATAGCAAAAGAGTTTTTCAATTCCATCAATCCACAAAACCGGATCCCCAACCGACTGGTATGTGGGGATTGTAGGTGGAAGAAACCCCCTGAGGACGATGGCCTGGAGGCGATCGAAACTGGTCGGGGATGCGCTTTCCTCGATTGATGCAACTGAATTACTCTTTCCTGTCATTGCTCATTGTGTGTTGTGTAATTGCATGGTGTGCATGGTTGAAGATGTATCGATGAGTGTATCTCACTATCCAATTTTTTTTTCTTCTTCAAAAACCAAACAGAGTAGCAGATTCCACAGCAGCAACATCGTTGACAGCTTACTATGACGGCCAATGCGTCGGCCATGAGCCGAACCCCATGCCCATGTACCAGGTCCCTCCAAACTCCTTCCCATGAATACGACGGACCCCCAGCATGAATGCATCTGACTGAAACTTTCATGTAATTCATCTTCACAAAAGATAACTGAGTAGCCCTGGCATTTTGGCTTGCAGTGGAAGTGTCTTTTCTGTTTTTACAGTGTTTGAAAGAACCATGTGGTGATTCAGAAGGGTTGTTGTCCCAAAAGTAGAGGCTTGAGTGACAGTCAATCGTTCCAACGGAAGTAATTCCAGTGCTATTGCTAGGGGTCCGCAGGTCGTAACACAGGGGAAGCATCAAGGATGGGTATATCATGTATAGATCTCTTCATCAGGGGTTCAGGAACTGGACTATTTATTGCTCCTCAGAATGGATATGGAGGCCTGTAAGGACCTTGAAGTTTGAACCACCAGTACCTCCAAACGTCGCTCCCGGATGCAGCCTCCACTTTCGGAGGATAACCGAGCCGACAGCCGAGTCGAAACACTTCCACTCTACTTTTCCCCGCGGCTGAGATATGGGAAAGGTACAGGTGGTTTAACGAGCTACACGACATTAACAATAATAATAATAATAATAATAATAATAATAATAATAATAATATTTTAAAAAATCAAGACCTAAGATATCGTACATTAACTGGCCGGACGAGTCACCCCGAAAATCATCGACACAGGGAAAAGGGCAAAACCAAACCCAAACCAAAAGCAAACTCAAACCCAACAATTTTGTTTTCGTCAACCTAAAGTCGGATCAGTCAGATCAGGCAATACTTGAAAGAAGAAACAAAGTCTTTCGCAATTGACGCCAGAAGTCACAGGTTCAAATCCCCTCTGTCCCACCAGCCTGAGGATGCAACTGTTACAGTCATCAAAGAGACAATAACAAAGTCCTGGGAAAAGCCACATTGGGGCATGGCCCCATGGGTACTTGTGGTTGTGAAAGCCCCAGAAAGGAACAATACGTCCAAAGAACAAAGCAGCAAACGTCCAATGAACTTTCTATCACACACACGATCGAAGAAAAAAACAACAGATTCTTCAGAGAAGAAGCAAGGAAAAGGAAAAGAGTGCTTGCAGAAACGACACATTCTTCAGAGAACAAGCAAGGAAAAGAAAAAGAAGGTTCGAGCTTAAGTCCTCACGTGTAGTGGTCAACGATTTTCGCATCAGGCTTGTTGAAGCGCGCGGCCAGGTGCGCCTCTGCCAAAGCAAGGCCCACAGCATTCGCAATACCTTGTCCAAGAGGGCCTGCATACGCAACAAGGGGAGACACAAAGAACAAGAGAGAGAACGGGAGAAGGGTATTATGTCAGATCAACCAACTTCTCGCAGTGACCCAAGATGTCATCGCACGAGTCACAAACAGCAACTTGAAGGGAAGAAGACGAAGATGGCTCGCGCATTTCAAACATGCCTTCATAGCAATTGCAGCTCAGGGGCCATCCAGCGAGCCTCACAACCATAGCCCAGAAAGCAGAGAATCCTCTCCACACCCACAATGAGGAAAGCACACACACACACACACACACACACACACACACATACACACACACACACTTTTCTCAGGGGTGTCACTACTTCTGGGTGACATGATCAGTCCTTAGCCGTCAGTCAAATGCATCCTGGGCAGACTGCCAGGGTTCAACCTCCTGATGCGTCGGTGAAAAGTCCGACAAAACAGTCTGGCACAGTCATGCTCTTTTTGTGGCAGTGTGTGGCGGTGTATAGTGAACATACCACACACACACATGGATTGACAACAACAGACGACGGAGAAGAGCACGAGGGTCCAGAGTCCGGAACTCGCCATAAGACCAGCGGCCCCTGGTACAAATTTGGCCTGGCACCATTCGTGCTCTGCGTCTTTGCACTTGAAAAGACATGTACCTGTGGTGACCTCCACTCCTAGGGTTTCGAAGTTCTCTGGATGCCCAGGCGTTCTGCTTCCCCACTGCCGGAACTGCATCAGATCTTCAGTCTGCACACACAGATCAATTGCAGAAAACACACAGCATGAGACCATCGCCTTTATTTGCACTTCCGTTTGAGGCTCCTGGCCTTTATTTGCATTTTAAATTTGTGATGCCATAAGGCATCCTATCCATGTTCCCGACAAACTACGTACCAACCTCTTTTTTTTTTTTGTTCTGTTTATGAACTTTATATATTCTTCTTCTGTCTCGATCTTGCTGGTGAGCGGCTGGCTACCCGCACTGGCCAAGTCTCTCTCCTTTCCGGACCTTTCGGCTTTGGCATGTGCTCGTGTTACCTGTTCGACCAAGATAACTCGGTGCCGATTCAGACTTTCTTTCTTCCACCATAAATACAGTGGCACATTTTCACATTGAACTAAACGCACACGTACATCGTCATAGAGAACTTCCCAGTGAGCCGTAGGCAGAGATATATGTATTATATGTATGTATATAACCAAAGAGAGCTGCCAGATGCACCCAAGACAGAAAGAGCAAACACGACATGAACCTATCCAAGATTTGCCAAAATTACCTGCAGAGTCATATGCAGAAAGTGGAGACCAGAAGAATTGAGAATAAACTTCAATAAAGAGGGTTCTCAATTTTTTTTATTTATTATTTTTTTTTTTTTAAAGAACCAGTTCCCTGGCTAGAGAAGGTGATAAGAGCATCCCCCTGGACCCCCTCTAGAGTGGTTCCTGGTTGCTCCGATCTATTGGCGCGGAGCAGCACCTGCCGGAAAACAGGTCCAGCATCCCATTATACATCTCGACCTCCAAGACTACCCTGCCTTACCGGTGAGGTGCATTCTGTGGAGGAAGACTCTGAGCACGGCCTCCAAGACTACCCTGCCCGACATCATTGCAGTAGAGATAGTATTTTCATTTTTTCCTTTTCCTTCCACTCGCGGGCAATATAAAAATCTGATTTATGGGACAGTGCCGACCCTGTGTCCCACCCCCGATAACTTCGGGAACTGGCAAAACATCGTAATTTCCCAACACTGGCGGAGCTACTAGTGGAGAACCAGTTTCCTTGCTGGAGAAGGTGATAAGAGCATCCCCCTCTAGCGGGTTTCCTGGTTGCTCCAATCTGTTGGCCCAACTTGGCCGGGAGCAGCATCTGCTGGAAAACGGATCCAGCGTCCCATTATACATCAAGCAGGCCTGCCAGCATTGATTACCCATGTAGGGGATTGACTGGAGTTCTGAAAGATTGATTGATTCAGAAGTAAAATCTGATTAGAGGTGAGTGGGGGGACAGTTTCCTGAGGGGAGGAGTTTGGACCAAGTAAAGAGAATACTTGCCTATATTTCGACTTTGGGGGTCCGCGGCAAGACGATTACATAAAAATGCAAGTCCACGTGGCCGAGGGACGAGTGAGGTTCCATTCCTTTCAAATTGCTAGTTTTGAAAATAGTGGGGTTGGATCCAATCAGCGCTTACTTCCAATAACGAGGCCTTTATCGCCCATCATTTGGCTTACAAGGCAAGGTTCTGCAGTCTGGGATAAAAAAAACTCCCAACGCCACGGTGACCCTGGTGTTTGAGAAAATTATGTGATAGTTTCCCAAGCACCCTTGAAGTTCCGGCTTCCATAACCATACGATTAAACCACCAGTACTTCCTAGCCTGAGAGTTGTGATAAAAAAAACTCCCAACGCCACGATTTTAGGAAACGTACGGCTTACTACAGGCGCGCCCAAATTCATCCGACTAGAAACGTTTCTACTCTATTTTTTTCCTGCGGCCAATAGCTGGGCCAAGTATTGGTGGCTTAAACCACCAGTACTTCCTAAAGTCGCGTAGCGTTAACGCTACGCAATTTTAGGAAACGTACGGGCCACTACAGGAGTGCCCAAATTCATCCAACTAGAAACGTTTCTACTCTATTCTTTTCCGCGGCCGATAGCTGGGCCATGTACTGGTCTTTTAAGAAAGAAGACCCCGAGGAAAAGTAAGAAGTAATGCCCAGCCTAGCAACTTGAAGGAACCGTGTCGCGTGTCGTTCCACTCTGGCTGATCCGTTCTTTGAGGAGCTGGTCTTGAATGTCCGTGTTGAACTTCTCTGATTGATGAGATCCGGAGTGGCGGAGTCCCAAGGATCCAGAGTCAGAAGTGTTGACTGGAGATCTTTTCATTCCCAAATGATTGTCCACTTTTATTGTGAATCGCTCGAGCAAGAACTTCCAAGTACTATGGTGATTTGGTCCACTTTGTAGAGAGAGAGAGAGAGAGAGAGAGAGAGAGAGAGAGAGAGAGAGAGAGAGAGAGAGAGAGAGAGAGAGGCATCTAAAAGGACTATATCAGCATATACTAATAGTGCTTCTGGCTTGCGCTATTCACAATAAAAGTGGATAATCATTGGGGAATGAAAAGAGTTCCAGTTAAAACAGGTTCCTTGAGCCGGGCGGCTTCGAATCGGAGGAGGCCGCCTGCAGGTGATTCATTTTATATACGTCCCTCACCCTCCTAAATTTCCGGAGAGGCTCAAAACAGGTTCTCGAGTTGCCGGAAGGGCCATGTACTGGTGGTTTATTGGGGCCATAAATTGTCAGAGAGGCTCAAAACAGGAGGTTCTCCAGATGCCGGAGGCCAGATACTTCTTTGTTTTCTTTTTGAATCACCTCCCCGAGCAAAAAACGTCCGACTAAATCATCAAACAAGTCAAACAACCAATGGGCCTAGCTCAGTCGGTACATTCATTACGTTGAGATACAGATGAACAGAATGAACTATTCTACCCGAGGCTCCTCAGTTCAATGATGATATCTCAAGGTCGTCGCCCCGTTTTTTTATTTTTAACTATTATTATTATTATTATTATTATTATTATTATTATTATTATTATGGCCTCCAGTTCAAGTTAGCCTACCCCCCCCCTTGCCGAATACAAACGGTCGCATCTTAGAGAGTTCCCTTTTCTTGTTTGATGCTTGTCATCCTTGCGCAGGGGCCATGCTAATCAATCTTCTCCGTATGGTTCCAAATTTTAAAGGATGTCCCCTTTTAACAAATTAGGCCCTCGCTCTACTACTCACCACATGCACAAACGACAAAAAGTTAAAAACTATGGCTGTGTGTGTTCCCATGTTCTCGCGGAAGATTCATTCTCATTTTGCACATTTGGCGAATAGTTGCCCCCAGGCGCTTATTCAAACCGCAATTCTTTTATTTTTATTTTTTTATTTCTTTTTTTTTTTTGTTAATGGCGCGAAATGGAGTCCCACTGCTTAGCATATGGTCACACAGCAAAGCAACGTCGAAGTGTTCATCGGCAGTGGTAACTCAATTGGTACCACCTATGAACTCTTGAAACGCAGACAGGCGTTCGAATCCCAAGATTCCCAACGAGATGAACGAAATTGGATTTTCGCTCGCCCACTAAAAGCAACAAAACGTCGTTAAGTTGTCGCCGCCGTGCGTGCGACACAGAACCGGTCACCATCACCGCACAACAACCACTAATTTAAGCGAAGTGAGGCCGCACACTCGTGACAAGTTGACAACCACATGGATGATGGATGCAGGGAGACGCAGACAAGTCCGTACATGCCGCAAATGGCAAAGTTAACAGAGATGATGAAATGGTTTTAGGACAAGAAGATGAACCCACCCATTTGGGAAAAAAAAAGAGATGTTGTTCACTCAAAACACGAAAATGACAACGAGAACGATAAGAAACACACACACAGAAACCCATGGGCGCTAAATTGCTAATGCGTGTAGAATCAGGTACTTGGAAATTTAATGTAACGTGAAGAACACACACAAGTCTGTGCCATATACTGGCTGTCTCGGTGTCCCTACTATCGCTTCAAGCCCTCGCCTGAGACGCGATCATCAGGGGAACACGTGAAGTGCATTTTTTTTTTTATTGATGCACTAGTTTAACTAAACCGGCACGGCAGTTGCACAGCAACACAACTTGGAAGTGATGGTCGAGTCGTTTCCATAGGGTCAAAATGAGGTCGCACAGTGAACAAAAAAAGGAAAGTGAGGTCGCACAGAAATTTAAACAAAAGTGGAAAACTACAAAAGTGAGGTCGCACGAAAAAAAAAAAAAATACAGAAAAAAAAAAAGAAAACCGCTGCGGAACTACTCGCTTCAGACACACGCTGTCTTCATGCATGGGTGCGTACTTGCTTATGGCCACAGCCTCTAAATTCACGACTCGCACATTTTCAATAGACTGATTTTGACCGGGTAGTTTCATTAGAGGACCCAAAAAAAAAACAAAAAAAACAAAAAACAAGCACCCTGCATTCCGGTCTTGCACGGTGAAAAACTCGCCTTCCTCCGCCATGTGTGCTGTTTTCTTTGGGGGGGCGCTGGCTATTTGGGTAAAGTTAACGGTGCGCCGTGAAAAAAATAAAAATGGTGCGCCGTGTAAGGAGTATTTCGTCGACATCGGAGGCCGACCAAAGGCAGGCAAAAAGTCCAGCAAGGAAACCCAAAAAAAAAAAAAAAAAAAAAAAAAAAAAAAACCGCAGCAGGACATGCTGTACACGAAAGCAAGCCGCAACGAAGTGGGCGTCAGGTCTCCGTCCTGTATTTAGTATTCACCCCTTTGAGTAATTAACTTCTTTTCACGTTCCCCGCCGCAAATTTGGGGCGTTTTTCCGTACTGTATTTACCGCTTTGGGTAATTTTTTAACTTTTAACGTTCAGAGCCGCAAATTTTGGGGGGCGTTTTTTAAACGGAAATCGTCGGATCCTCCTGGCGGGATCTCCTAGGGCATGGTCCCAACGTCCCACTACCAAACAGGATTGGTTAGATTCAAGGACTGAATCTGGACGTGTTTGCGGAAAGGTGCACAATCTCACGATACATCTGCTGTTCTGCCTCTCTGTGTAAAACACGTCCAGATTCAGTTGGCTATTCCAATCCTCTTTGCAAGTGCCACTCGCCCCTTCCGCCCTGAGGATTTCCGTTCGAACACTGCAGCAGTGACACATTGCAGTGATTTTGACCCACGCCTATCGAAGTTACATCCCCGAATCTGTTCTCTTATGGCGTCCAGATTCACGCAGCTCCTACAGGAAGTAAATCGATTCAACTTCAGGCACTTACTGTATTATTACTGTATTATGGTTTACATCCATCTACCATTGGAAGCGTAGCAGTGTCTAAATCTGTTGCCGATAGGCGGCGGTTAATCCAATACACATGGTCTTTGACTTTTGAGTGGCGTTCACTTTAGTATGACTTATGACTCTGTGACGGATTGTCAATGTCAATTGTCACTTCTGACAAGGGACTTCCTTTTTTTTTTTTTTTTTTTT
>BFEA01000235.1:1756695-1771695 GCA_003427395.1 Chara braunii
GAAAGGAGGCGAGGAAGGTGAAGGGAAGAAGAAGGTTGGTGAGAGAAAGTGAAGCCAGCAGCCATAGCCGACCGGGGAAGTTGACCGGGAGAGTTGACCAAGCGTTGACCAGAGGTTGACCGGAGTCGGCCGGGAGTTGACCGGAGGTGACCAAGAGTTGACTGCAGCGTTGACTGGCGTTGACCAAAGCCGTTGACCACGAGTTGACCAAGCTGGAGCCGGTATAATCTCGCCCAGCCTTCAACCTATCCCTCGCCCTATGGATGTGCACACACCCTGTGGTACTTGCTGAGTCCAGTCTATCTGTCTCTTCTTTCTGCATCGAGTCTCTTCTGTCTAAGTGATAGTACTCCATGGATGAAGGATAGGGCCTTGTTGACCAAACCCACACGGGCTGAGTAGAGCTAAAGACTGTGTCTGACGACGCGACTGTCCCGGAGTCCTAGCCCTCCCAAGGACCGGTACTGACCGGCGGGCTGCTCGGTGTGGCACGGTAGGCCCAAAATCCGAGCTGTGGGCTGCACAACAGGCCGTCTAAGTGTTGAGAGACCTGCTGATCGCGTCGTCCTGTCTGCGACGTTAAATAATTCCTGAGGAGTTTCGGGGGATCTCCTTAAATGCCTCCTGATCAGCAACAGGTCTAGTAGTGACATCCATGGTGTAGGTCTAGGCTAGAGACCCTAGTTGACCGGATCCCTGTCCGGATTCTGTGAGTCTTAGATTGAGTCAGTAGGTTTGTCAGTCAGGGGTTAGAGTCTGCGTGGTGAGGTTTGGAACCACTAGTACGGTTGTGCACTTATCACCATGGTAGACACCCGGAGTGAGAAGAGCACTAGCCCCTACACTCTGGAGCAGCAAGAGAAGATGGTCGCCTTAGTAAGAGAGAACAAGGAGAGGAAAGAGCTCCTGAAACAGGCGAAGCTAAAGGCAATCGCAGAGGAGCACGCGGCGAAGATGAAGGAATTGGAGGAGGAGATGGAGAAGAGGAAGAAGGTTGCTAAAGAAGAAGCGGCAGCAGAAGCAGAAGAGGAGAGGAAACGCAAGGAAGTGAAGGGAGAGAGTCGTGGCACGGCGAATGACGACGCTGCGATGGAAAAGAAAGTCGGTGAGTGGATTGCTAATTTATCATTGGGGGAAGATGAGGAGGCAGAGTTTTATGTGCCCCAGGACGAGAGGGATGCGTTAGCCAATGAGTTAGCAGCAATGGAGGACCCCCTGGAAAGACAAGAAAGAGAGGAGGAGAAAAAGTTGGAGTGGAAATTGAGAATGAAGAGGGAAAAGAAGAGAAGGAGGGATGAAGTTAATAGGTTGACCGCAGAGGTGGCGAAGGTGAAAGATTGCAAGCAGGAGGTGCAGGCTCAGGCAAACACCTCGGCCAAAATGGAAAAGGTGTTGGGGTACCTGGAGGTGTTGAGCGCGGCTTGGATGGAGGAACGCCAAGCCAATAGGGCTCAAGAGGTGGCCCTAAAGGCCATGCGGGCAGGTTCTCGGGATTTTGCGCGCGACCTAGTCACCCACGTTGGAGGAGAAGTCAGGCGGTTGAGAGACAATGTGGGGAAGTTCTGTGAGGGCGCAATCGAGGGTGTCAAAGTAGTAGCCGCTGTAGAGAGTGAGGCTAGACCTCGGAAAGAGCCCTTTAAGCTTAAGTTCCCAGATGCATACGGGGGAAAGAAGGAGGAGAATTTTTATAACTGGGAGGCAAGCGTCAATAGCTACGTCTATTTACAGCACATCCTGACTGAGGAGCAAGTCCTCGTCGCCTTCCAGGCCCTCAAGGATGAAGCGGCCAGTTTTGCCAGATCTCTTGCCCACGCAGCCGGTTGTGAAAACAACCTGGTTGCATATTCCAAGGTTACCCCCCTTCCTCACTTCTTCAAGCTCCTGAGGGAGCGATTTGCTGACCCAACGAGAGGCGTTCGCGCCTCTGACAAGCTAAAGACTATCCACTCGCAACAGTGGAGTGCAAGGGCACTCAAGGGCGTCATGGACGACTTAGTAGCCGTCCGAGACCACGGGGTCACTGAGCCCCAGTTGGTCCAGTTGTTTTATCGTGCCATGCCAGAGCGCCTGCGTGGGCATTTCTTTGATAGGTCTCAACAGGCCGACATCACCTATGATGTGTTGAACAGAGAAGTGGTCCTGTTTGAGTCGAAGTCCATGCCAGTATCCACTTTCTGGCATAAGGACCTGGACAAAGGGAAGAAGTGGAAGGGTAGTACCATCTCAGGCCAAGTCAGGGCCAAGGATCACATGATCCTTACCTTAGAAGAAGGTGGTACTGATGAAGTCCCCTACAGTGAGATTGAGTGGGGGTTAGAGGAGGAGGACAGCAGCGTAGGGCAGGGGAGGTCTTATGCGGCTGTCGCGGCTGGAGGGAGGCCGCAAGGTAGAGGAGGAGGTCAGGGCCAAAGGGGCCAGGCCATGGGAGGCCGAAAACCGGGCGCACAGGGAGTTGGCGGACAAGGGAACCGCCAAGTGGGAGGTAGGGGTCAAGGTCCCCCCCCGAATCGTCAAGGTTCTTGTCGGTCCCCACAACGACGAGGTGGAAGGCCACCTCAAGGAGGATGGCACCCAGGCTTGCCATAGGGCAGGCCCTGGGAAGATTTGGGCTTGGGCCAACGCGTATGGCAGGAACGCGTGGACTTGGGTCAGTGCGTGTTTTGTGGTGACCCGGCCCACGTAATTAAATTTTGTCCTAAGTATAGACAGGCCCGATGGGCTGCTCAACAGTCAAAAGGCAGCCGCCAATATGGGTCACAACTGCTCCTACTTCTAGGCCACGTGGGGAAGCAAGCGCGCGCGAACAGGCAACTCCCACACCACATGAGCCTATGGCAGAGGTTGCAGGCCCGTGCCTAGCTAGTTGTCTAGAGACTGTTTGTGTTAGTGTCTCTCTAGGCACGTCCCTCACAGGCGTGGCAGAAGAGTTGAAGGAGAGGATGCCAGCCTGGGCCAAAATGAAGAAGGAGAGTAAGGGACAATTGATCTTGGTAGATGTAGAAGTATTTAGGAGCAGAGTAGGGGCTACCCGTAGTTATATCAGCCGAAGAGCGTTGAAGAAGTTGAGGCTAGGATTGAAAGTCCAAAAATTGGCAGACCCTATAGTCAGTGTCCTCGCAGACAACTGCACGATGCGAGTTGAGGACTACGTAGAGGGAGTCCAGGCGTTCTTTGGAGAAAGTTTTCCATTCCCTGACTCTCCTCGTTCAGGATGACCTTCCTTTCGACATAGTGTTAGGGATGGATTGGGGAGAGGCAGCAGGGGCCACGCTCCACTTGAGAGAGCATGAGTGTAGGCTCCCTAGTTCGTCAGGCGAGGTTAAGACTGCCCGCCTGTTTCACGTGTCAGGTGTAGATAACACCTTGACACATTGCTGTCTCAGTGCTCCCGCGTTCGCGCGACTAGTGAAAAAGGAGCAGTTAGAGGATCAGGTCTTTGTAGTATATGTTAGACCTGTCACTGAGCCTAAGGAAGGAGATAGTTCCACAGATCCAACCATTGCCAAGTTGTTGGAAGAGTTTAAAGACCTAAGCGAGTCGCCAACAGGAGTAGTGTCGCGACCCATCCAGCAAAGAATAGAGATAGAGCCTGGCAGTAGAACTCCTAAGGGAGCAGTCTACAGGATGTCCCCTAGAGAGTTGGAGGAGCAACGTAAGCAGTTAGACGAGCTCCTAGAGAAAGGTTGGATCAGGCCGAGTTCGTCTCCTTTTGGAGCACCTGTTCTGTTTGTTCCCAAGAAGGAAGGAGAACTTCGTATGTGTATAGACTATAGGGGTTTGAATGCTATCACAGTGAAGAATGTTGAACCACTGCCCAGGATAGACGATCTTTTAGATCGGTTGCAGGGTCGCAAGTATTTCTCTAAGATAGATTTGAAGTCCGGATACCATCAGATAGAGGTTCATCCTGATGACCAGTATAAGACTGCGTTCCGGACTAGATATGGGCATTATGAGTTCATTGTGATGCCCTTTGGACTGACCAACGCGCCAGCTACATTTCAGCGTTGTATGAATGATTTGTTTAGACCCTGGTTAGATAAGTTCGTAGTAGTCTATTTAGATGACATATTAGTGTTCAGCAAGACCCTCCAAGAGCATCAGGGTCATTTGAGGCAGGTCTTGGAGAAGCTGAGAGAGGCTAACTTCAAGATCAATTCGAAGAAGTGTGAGTGGGCCAAGACACAGGTTTTGTACTTGGGCCACGTGTTAGACGGAGATGGCATTAAGCCAGAGGACAGCAAGATAGCGGCAATTAGAGACTGGCCGACGCCCCGCACATTGACAGAGTTGCGGTCGTTTCTAGGCCTAGCCAACTACTATAGGAAGTTCATGAGGAACCTCTCCACTATCGCCGCTCCCTTGCGCAGGTTGCTAAAGGAAGAGGCAATCTGGCAGTGGGACAAAGATTGTACGTCTGAGCTAAAGAAGTTAAAGCGCGCGTTGATAGAGTACCCTATCCTCAAAGTAGCTGATTCGTCTTTGCCATTTGTCGTCACCACGGACGCGAGTCAGTATGGTATAGGCGTCGAGTTACAGCAGGACGACGACAAAAGCTACAGACCCGTAGAGTTTATGTCAGTGAGGATGCCCTCAGAGAAGGTTGCTACCTCGACATACGAGAGGGAACTCTACGCTCTCAGGCAGGCCTTAGAACACTGGAAACATTACCTGCTTGGGAGGCACTTCAAAGTATATTCAGACCACGAAACACTTAGATGGTTAAAGACCCAGGCCAAAATGGCACCTAAGTTAACTAGGTGGGCCGCTGAGATAGACCAATATGACTTTGAACTCAAACCGGTCAAAGGTAAGTATAATGTAGTTGCGGATGCTCTAAGTAGGAGATCAGACTACTTTGGAGCTATAGTGCATTATCTAGATATAGGGAGAGACCTGCAGGAGAAAGCAAGACAGGCATATGCGCAGGACCCTATCTATAGTGACCTCCTCAAGAGAGTTAAGGAGGCCCCAGAGACCGAACCACACTACCGCACTACAAAATGATTGTTGTTTGAGAAGACGGATGTATTCGACCGCCTATGCGTTCCCAACAGCGAGGAAATCCGTAGTCTGATCCTAGGGGAATGCCACGATACAGAGGGATACTTAGGTTGGCAAAAGACATTAGCCAATCTAATGCGTGCGTATACCTGGCCAGGGATGAAGAACGATTGCATAGAGTATGTTCGCAGTTGTAAAGTATGCCAGCGGAATAAGACTACTACGCGCGCACCTCTAGGTCTTTTCAGACCCTTGCCTATTCCTGATCAACCTGGAGACTCAGTGTCCATAGACTTCATGGATACTCGGGTCAAGAGCAGGCATGGCATGAGCCAAGTCATGGTCATAGTCGACCGATTTAGCAAGTATGTCGTTTTTGTTCCTTTGCCTGCAGAGGCACGTACAGAGTTAGTAATACGAAAGTTTTTTTATTTTGGGTTAGTGAGAATGGAGTCCCATTGTCAATAGTTAGCGATAGAGATAGTCGCTTCACCATCCAGAACTGGCAAGAACTCATGGGAGTTTACGGATCAAAGTTGTTAATGTCGTCTGGTCGCCACCAAGAGACTAACGGTCAGACCGAGCAAATGAACAAAATCCTACAGCAAGTTCTGCGCATGTATATTAGACCGGACCAAGTCAATTGGGACGAGATGTTGCCCAAGGTAGCTAGTGCATACAATAACAGCGTGCATATGTCCACCTGTCGCACTCCCGATGAGCTGCACAAGTCCTTTAGACCGCGCAGACCATTCGAAGGACTGAACCTGGGCGGTGGAGGGAGAGGGGGGGAGGAGGAGGGGGAGGTCATCCTTGCGCAGGGGTCATGCTAATCTTCCTTCTCTGTATCGTTCCGATTTTAACGGATGTCCCGTTTCTTGTTCAGACAGTTTTTTTTTTCACTGTTGTTGCGGCCTCTGCCATTGGATCACAAATCACAAATCCGTTATGTCTGGGCATGAATTCTCAATTTCTTTTTGTTTTTTGGATAAATTTGGACCATTTTTGGTGCCTTTCTCCTGTTTTCTGTGTCCAAAAGTCATAATAATGAACCTGCCGCACGGGCTTGGGCATAAGCCTAGCCCGGTGCAAGTGGGACCTCCCTCCTCTAGGGGGCGAGGTCCCAACACAGCTCGAGCAGATCACGGATTCCGCCCGGCCTCATTGGCAGGGGACTCGGAAGAATGAGACGAAAAAGCGAACAAAAAAAAAACACAACATTCACAATGTGACCGTGTTAGCCGTAAGATTCATTCTGTGGAAGACTACTGCGAACACGGACTCCTAGACTACCCTGCCCGACATCATTGCAGTGGAGAAAGTATCTTTCTTTTTTTTTTTTTTTCACGCGTGGGCAATATAAAACGAAACTTTAGGGGACTTGCCAAGCCTAGGTCCCACTCCAAATTCTTCGAGAGCGGGCATTTTCCCCTACTTCCCCAACATCATGATTGGAGGAGGTACCAAGTGTTTTAAACCACCAGTACTTGGCCCAGCTATCAGCCGCGGCTTTCCCGTTGACGCCGGCACAGAGTATTGGATTGAATTTTGCCAGAATCTGGACGTGTTTGTGGAAAGGTGCATGAAATCGAGAATGAACTGCTTTTCTGCATCTCTTCATAAAACACATGCAGATTCAGACACTTAATCCAACAATCCTCTTTGCTAGTTGGACCTTGCCCCAGGCGTGTGTGATCACATGCTTGTTGAAAATTACAATCTCAAGACTGCCACGTGTTCTATCTTGTACTTCGGGCCTCACTACGCAACACTCTACATCTATCTGGAGCTCATGACCATCCCAATACATCCCAAACGCTGTACTCCTTCAAATGCACCTCGTCCAGAAAGGCAGACAAATGCATGCAGAATATTGGGTAGCGGAGCAAGTGCACTGAACCTCTTAGTTCAACACCAATAAGCGCACATATTCACACCTCATGCATATATGAGATCACACGAAGTTCACACCAAAGACCAGAGAGATTAAGACCAGATAACGCAGCTTATGAATTCCAACAAGTTATACAAGAGCAATAAGAGTTCTAAGTCACCAGCGCACAACAACGCATATCATAGGTAACCAAACACCCAACATGATCACCCAGGTAAGTATCTTCTTCCTCCCTGCTCTTCTCTCTCTTAGTTGTATCACCCCTCCTTGCTGCTCTTCTCCCGAGCTCCTGACCTTGCTGTGTCTTCACTCCCTACATGCATTCACACTCAAACCACCTTCTACTCAAAGATCTACTCTGAATACTCTGAGTGTGAGTGTGAATGCAAGTGACAACTCTACTGATCCCTCTGAAGTCTACTGCTAACTGCTAGTACCAACATTTCTGCACTGGCGCAGCTATGGCTGCCTTCTCCATGCCAGCACTATTTTCCTCTCTCTTCCTCACTTAGCGCAGCACTCTGGCCTCAGCGCTCTGCTCCTCACTTCAGCGCACAAGTGCACCAGCACTTCCACACTTCTTGCCAATGAGCCATCCCCCCGAATGTGAGGCTTGCCAGTCCTTTTGTAGTCTTCGTTTGCACTTCAACTCGTGCCAGCCTCTGTTTCTTGGGTCCTGACTGGTTCCGGTACCACATCCTCACGGCCAGTCTGCTACTGAATGTCAAGGCCTCGAACCCTCCCGAATTTCCTTTGGACTGCTGCTGCTTGGGCCCTTGAGTCGTGCCTTTTCGCTTGTGAACATGACTTTTGACTATGGACAGTGACTCTTGCCTGTGGGTCACGACTTTTCACTTGTGAACATGACTTTTGACTGTGGACCGTGACTCTTGCCCCATGACTTTTCACTTGAAGATACTACCTTTTACTCGTGGGATGTGTCTCTTCAATATGACTTTTCATTAGGAACCGTGACTCCTACCTTTGATGAGACATGACTCTTGCTTGGTGAATCTGCCTTTTCACTCGTGGGATGTGACTCTTCTGAATGACTTTTTATTATGGGACGTGACTCTTGTCCCTGAGACGTGACTGTTTGCTGAGTGCCTGTTGGACTGGGCTGCTGAGGTACCCGATTGTGACTTTTCTGAGTTTGACGAACTCGGCCTTTCCTCGACCTGGGCATCTGACCCTGAGGTCCAAGTTGGGGTCTGAATCGTGGAAGGCCTTTCACAGGGCCCTTTGTCTTGAACTTGCTTGCCCGTAAGAACTAGCCGGACTGGAGTGCCCCAAGAGTAAGTAGACTGGGGCTGTGTGAGCGAGTGTTAAGAAAAGAAAAAGGGAAAAAAAAAAAAAAACAATCTTAGACGGAACTAAGTGGGGAAAAAAAGGTATACCTGTGCCCTGATTGGATGCTACCAGAGAGGTGATCACCATGTGCTGCTGCCAAAGGGGCCACATCCACTAATCATTGCTGCTCTGTAAAGACGGCACTGACCTCATTGACAAGGCCTTCATTCTCTCCATTCTTCTCTGCTCCCTCTGCATGCACACGTGCAAAACAAGAAACAAATACGAACCTTCATTTTCATTCAGAGCAGCGGTCAAAAGTGAACACAGCAAGTGGGCCTTTGCAGCTTCGTGCACATCTTCTTCCCAAGAAGAAGGGGAGAGAGAGAGAGAGAGAGAGAGAGAGAGAGAGAGAGAGAGAGAGAGAGAGAGAGAGAGAGAGAGAGAAGCACACTGCTTCATTCTGCTTTATTGGATGCTGTAAATTACTGATTTACTATCTACTGACACGTTAAAAATCAACAGTTAGGCATTTGTCCGGTTAGGTTAATTAATAATTACCCCTCTGTCTCTGCAACAGAACTCTCTCTCTCTCTCTCTCTCTCTCTCTCTCTCTCTCTCTCTCTCTCTCTTTGGCACTCCGCCTCAGCTCTTTTTCATGTGCCGCACAGCACTGGCGATGCTCTGGACGACCGTTGTGGGCCACCCCATTGAAGGCACGTGTGGCCCACAACGGTCGTCCAGCATGTAAACGGTACCTAACCATAGCTAACTAACCTAAGCGGTACCTAACTAACCTAAACGGTGCCTCAGCTGTTTCTGACTTCAGCACTCTCTCTGTGGCCGCCCCATTGAAGGCACGTGTGGCCCACAACGGTCGTCCAGCATGTAAACGGTACCTAACCATAGCTAACTAACCTAAACGGTACCTAACTAACCTAAACGGTGCCTCAGCTGTTTCTGACTTCAACACTCTCTCTGTGGCCCACAGCGACAAACGGAAACCAAAAACGAGTGCTGAAGTCAAAAACAGTGCGCAGCCCAGATGCCCCAAAAAGAAAATGGTCACGAAAACACAAGGTCAAAGATTTTTTATCTGCACATGTTGTCCAGTGCCCCCGGCTCAAGGGCCCCGATCGCATCGTCCTTGCTCTCCATCTGGGTACAGGTTTATGGTAAGAGGCACACAGACACAGCAACAGCAGTATGGTTCAACCCCACAATCGACAGTGACGATCCTGAACTGTAGGCCTACACACACATTCGAGTCCCCTTTAACCCCAATACTTCATCATGAAGAGTCTAGACAAGAGGAAGGGGCCACCACAAGCAAAGTCACAAACCATCATGAATGGGAGGCACGTAATTGGGGTGGAGGTATGGGGTGGAGCTCATGGTATGTAGGTAATTGGGGTGGTGGAGATAATTGCCATGGTCGAGGTGATGGGGGCAGGGGGGGCAATTGGGGTGGTCCAGGTCATTGGGGTAGAGGTAATTGGGGTGGAGGCAATTGAGATTGGGGTGGAGGTAATTGGGGTCACTCGCCGAACGTCAGGGGTCGGTCGAGGTAATGGGGGTCGGCGTAATGGGGGTGGAGGTAATTGCAGTGGTGCATGTAATTGGGGTGTGTTAAGGTAATTGGGATGGTCAAAGAGGTAATTGCAGGGGGTGGTGGAGGTAATTGGGGTGGTGCATGTAATTGGTGGGGTGTGTTAAGGTAATTGGGATAGTCAAAGAGGTAATTCCAGGCAGTGGTGGAGGTAATTGGGGTGGTGCATGTAATTGGTGGGGTGTGTTAAGGTAACTGGGATAGTCAAAGAGGTAATTGCAGGGGGCGGTGGAGGTAATTGGGGTGGTGCTTGTAATTGGGATGTGTTAAGGTAATTGGGATGGTCAAAGAGGTAATTGCAGGGGGCGATCGAGGTAATGGTGGTCCGGGTAATGGGCGTGGAGGTAATTGGGGTGGTGCTTGTAATTGGGGTGGTTAAGGTAACTGGGATGGTCAAGGTAAAAAATTGGGGTGGTTACAGTGTTTGGGGTAGAGGTAATTGGGGGTGGAGGCCATTGGGGTTGGGGTGGAGGTAAATGGGGTCACTCATCCAACGTTCCCAGTAAGAGAGAGAATTGCGGGCGGTCGTGAAGGTAATGGAGGCGGTGGTTGGAATTGGGGGGGTGAAGGTTATTGGGGGGTGGTGAAGGTTGGGGTGGAGGCAATTGGGATTGGGGTGAAGGTAATTAAGAGGTGACTCACCCGATGTTCCCAATAAGAGAGGTTGCATATGAAGTCGTAGACGGGTCCGACAGAGCAACAGAGAACAGCGTTGAGTGACAACAACGAGACAGCAGTAAAAAATGGCCGCTTATTGTGCGGCATGGTCGATACTCTGCCACTACGACACTACACCCTCTCTCTCCCAAGCTCCTCGCCTCCTCGATGCAGACAAGTAGGAGATGGATGGCTGGTTATTAACCTTCTTGGTCTCAGAAGACTGGCCTCATCAGGTTCTCTTCACTGAGGCTTTGTTCGTTCCATCAGACACTGCATTGGCAGTCATGTCATGTCCGGCACAACGCCATACATCTATCAATACTCAGATTGCTGAAGCCCAAAACCTAACTGAGAAAAAAAGATTGCGAAAAAAAAAAAAAAAGATTGTGAAAAAAAAAAGAACTAAAAGAGAGATCGTGAAAAGAAAAAAGAAAAGGAAAGACAGATGCTGAAAGAAACCGAATTAAAGAAAAAAAGATGGGGGCAGGGGGCTCGTTTGATTTGTCGAATTGACGGGATGACCCATACGCATGCATCTGCAGCTTTGCAGAGCCGAAAAACATTTGTTTTTATAAATTTTTAATTTGATGGTTTTAGGTCAGCCATATTCGACACATAGGAAAGCTTCTGGAAGTCCTCCTTTCTTTTTTTTCTTTTTTTTTTAAGAAAAAGGAGCTCCACTCTATTGGTGGGGAGCAACACCTGCCGGGAACCGGGCCTGGAGTCTCTTTCTTTTTGGGCGTCCCTCATTCATACCAAGTTACAAAAGATGGTGGGCGCCAGAGAGCAAGACACTCCAGACAAAACCCTCCTCTCCCCCCCCCCCCCCCCGAACAAACCCCTCCTTTTCCTCCTTTCCCCCTTTCCCCCCCCAACACAGCCATTACATTCAGGATTTGGGTACCTTTGTGTTCAGGGGAAAACGGTAGCACCCATCCCTCTTCTTCTTCTTCTTCTTCTTCTTCTTCTTCTTCTTCTTCTTCTTCTTCTTGCTAAAGGCACCAGCGTTCTCAAGGAGCCCTGGCTGGGGCTACTAGAGAACCTGGTACAATGGGATAAGAGTAGGCGTCCGAAATTTTGTGGAGGTTACAGCCATGAATAAGGACCATACTTACAGAATAATTGTCCGATTTACTTCACGTTAAAAATTTTTCGTGTAGGCAGTTATTGCTATAGAAGGAAGAGCTGTTCACCGGCGGCCGACTACCATACTACCAGGGTATATAAATTCTTTATAGGCTTTTGTTTTGTCTTCGGGAGTACGTGGCACTAGGCTAGTCAGTATGCCACGGCACCCCGCTGCCAGTTAAGCAGTCCAGTCACGATGCTACCGGGTCTGTACCCGCCCAAACACAAAAGAGTGGGAAAACATACTGCGATTTGAAAGTGTACAGGGGCCTCGGCCCACTACACAGAGTTGCGTTTAGTTGCGACAGCTTTGTGACTCCTAAGAGTCGTGGATTGTGAAAAAATCCAGCGGTCGTTGGATATGCGCCCACTACACAGTGTTGCGTTTAGTTGCGACAGCTTTGCGACTCCTAATGTGAAAAAATCCAGCGGTCGTTGGATATGCGCGCGGAGATGGCAGCTTTGGAGCCCAAACCGGACGTTTTCATTGGCAAAAAGCATGTCAGCGCAGCACACGGCGAGGCCCTCGGCGTTTAGTTTACTATCATCAAAAATGTGTCATAGCTAACTAAACGCCCTAATTCCTCTTCGGTCGAATTTGCGGGCAGAATCGGCCTTCGCATGAAGGCTTTTCGTTTATTTGTGGCGGGTTCTTGTGTGTGGGCCGTTCTTGTGTGTCATAGCTTTGGAGCACTGACTTCCGGTAACACGTGAAGAGGCAGGGGTATTTACGCAACTCAACAGATGTAGCAATTCGAAGACCCGTCATGGTGGTTGATGGCCCTCCTGATGTGCCGATCGGACGGTGTCAAAAGCCTCCCAGTCATTGGCAGACAAGATTTTCCCGCCTGCCGTGGTGTCGCTCAGTATGATTTTCTGCTAATAAACCTTGCATGTGGGCCGAGGCCCCAAGTTTCGCGAGGCACGCCTGTAACTGACTGGATGGACGAGTCCCGTAGTAGGAGTAAGGCAACGATCCATGACACCCGAATTAACCCAATGAGAAAGCAGAGCTAGAGAAAAGAGAGGATTTAGGAAAGTGTACGTTGGAGAGACTATCTGCGGAAAAGGAAAATTCTAGCCTATGCATAGTGCTCTGAACACGTGAACATGCGGCGAAAGCTGACCTAAAGGGATAGTAGCTGTGACGGCGATCGGAAGACTGCGTGGTTCGACTATCTGATGCCCGTTGAGGGGCCAACACATAACAGAATTTACAGAGTCCGCCGCAGTGTCTGTGCGGCAGACCAGTCGTAGCCGTAGTAGCTCGTGGAAGTGCCCATTGGGGATTAGAATACCGTGCTGGCTAGGCTCACAACTCGTTGTACAGTATATAGGAGGGCAAGGCCGTATCGGCCCTCCATACTCAGAAGGTTGGGATGATTGTCGGCGGGCCGCAAGGCAGGGTCATGTGGGAAGCCCCCTGAGGATGATCGCGTCGGGGAATGTGTGTGTGAGCTGAGATTAGTACGCGCTGCTATGTATGGAAGAACTATCGAAGCATGTACGAATGGCAGTTGGCCCCTGTTTTCACTATTTACTATTCACTATTCTTCTTCTTCTCTTCTTCATTTTCCTTATGCTTCTTCTTCTTCTTCTTCTTCTTCTTCTTCTTCTTCTTCATTTTCCTTATGCTTCTTCTTCTTCTTCTTCTTTTCTTCTTCATATTCCTTATGCTTATTCTTCTTCTTCTTCTCCTTTTCTTCTTCTTCTTCTTCTTCTTCTTCTTCTTCTTCTTCTTCTTCTTCTTCGGCTTCGGCGTTGTTATTGTCTTCTTCGTTTTCTTCTTCGTCTTCTTCTTGGCAGCTGTCACATCTAACACCAGCTGGCGGAAAGCTTTCCTGTGCATCGAATATGGACAAACCGTAACTGTCAACAGACAGACCACAAGTTCGAGTCCTGAGGAATTAGAATCAGATGGAGACGGTAAATGTGAGAGAAGGGGGGCCGGGGCAGGCAGGGAACTGTGAAGAAGTTATATTCCATCTCCATCACTCGGTTGATATGCTACGTTTTTTCCGTTTTATGCTATGGGGTTCATTGATTTGTCACTCACCTGTATACTACGGATCAGTGGTGCTAGCAAGTGCTGGCCAAAACCTGCTTTGTACCTGGTCAATCATGCA
Organism: Chara braunii; assembly: GCA_003427395.1. NCBI lineage: Eukaryota > Viridiplantae > Streptophyta > Charophyceae > Charales > Characeae > Chara > Chara braunii. The sequence goes on from BFEA01000235.1 coordinate 1,770,407, forward strand.
GATAGTCACAACAGCTATGCTGGTCTGCAGCTGGTCTATACTGTGGGTCGGTACAACAGGTATTCTGGTCCATACCGCAGGTTAGCACCACAAGAATGCGGGTCTATATACTCTATACCTGGCCTGGTCTATACCGTTGATCAATACAACAGTTGTATTGATCACCGGTATAGACCAGGCCAGGTCTATTCCTGGACCAGGTGTGTGTCTGGACTGTACTCAGGGTCAGGCAAACAACAGGTATGCTAGTGTGTACTGCCGGTTAGTACAAGGCGTATGCTGGTCTATACATGGTCTACACTTGGTCTATATCTGGTCTATATCTGGTCCAACCAATCAATCAACCAATCAATCAATCAATCAATCAATCAATCAGTCAGTCAATCAGTTAATCAGTCAATCAATCAATCTGGGAGGAAAGGCAACCAATCAAATCGACTCAGTCTAGATCAAATCAAATCAATCAATCTAATCAAATCCCACCAATCCAATCAATCCAATCATCCTATCCCATTCCAATCCAATCATCGTATCCCATTCCATCCCATGCCATCCATCCACCCCATTAAATCAAAATCGATCAATCAACCAATCAGGCCAACCCATTGCACATACCCATCATAATGACCTTCGGCTTTATGTGGATGATGTCCTCCTCCTCCTCCTCCCCCTCCTCCTCCCCCTCCTCCTCCCCTTCCGCCTCCTCCTCCGCCTCCTCCTCCTCCTCCTTTCCGATTTATCTTATCTTCTTATCCTCCTCAACAAACATTGCCCTCTTGTTTTTTTCCCCTTTTTTTCCGTTTAAAGGGCGTAGACACTGACATTATTAGTATTTTAATACATCTGATTTCATCAGGCTTCGAACGATTGATCTGTTTGCTCACAATTACATATGTAACTTCACCGGTCAGCGACTACGTAGTAATTAGCGGGCAATGATAGCAAAAGTTTGTTATTATGAGTCAGAATTCGAATTCGAATTCGAATTCGAATTTTTTGTGGGACACACTGCCAACACGTAACCGACTTACGCAGCAAGCCGAGGCAGTGTGTTGTGTGTGCTGCTACCTTCTTCCCCCGAATGCAACGTACGGTCATTACAGCTGTATTTAGGCTGAAAGATGGCCCAAATACAGCTACTATAATGACCGTACGTTGTATTCGGGGTAAGAAGGTAGTACGCCTGTAGGTAGGTGACGACTGTATATGAAGAAGAGGGCAAGAGGCCTACGGCCCTCTTGTCTCAGCTGATCGGAAGGTTGGTGGTGGTCCCACAAGGCGTAGCAGTC
>BFEA01000235.1:1779423-1799376 GCA_003427395.1 Chara braunii
TTGCTCGGTGACAACTTGGGCACAGGGGTGGGCCGACATGCACACGAAGACACTGCCTGCTCAATGATGCTGTTCGGATGGTTGGATTGAGGGGAAGGGTAGGTTCCAATTGGTGCTCAACTGTAAACACAACAATACCCATCAATCATACATCTGCTACATTGTCTTTTTGTACTTTGATTAGTTGGTTGACGGACTGCTAACCTCACAGACGGATTAGTTTAGGACTGTTGTATGCTACCATAGTCAGTTCTAACTAACGCTGCTGTAAGTGAACCATTCAGGGTGCATCTGGACAATGTAAACAATCTGTGTGAATGTTGTAGACATGCCACTTGATTCGGTATAGTAGGGTACTCGCCGGACACAACTATTGTTAGAAAATTAGGTGTCGGTCAGATACATGTTGTGGTAGGATTCCACTAGGGGATTTTAGTGCAGAAACTATCTACCTAACTAATGAGTGGATCAGAACCTGTTGATGATAGAGCAGACACTAGAAGATTAACACGTGCACAGGCACTAAGGGTACCGCACATGTTCAGGACCTTGGACGAGGAAGAATTAAGACAACTTCGCGCCAAACGCAGAGCCCGTGCTCTCGCAGCATCGAGAGCAACAGCAAACGCCGCAGCTAGGGAACAGGCTGCAGCAGCAGCTAGGGCAGCAGCCATGACTAGCTCAACAGCATCCTCTGCGGCTTTGTCAGGGACTAATGGGATGAGTGTGGGAATGGCAACTAGTTCCACGAGTTCCTCGGGCACTTCCGGGTCTACAGGTTCTAGAGGATCTTTTAGTCAAATGGCAGGCTCGCAGTTCAGCCCCATGACCGCACGAGAGCGGGAGCTCGGAGAGATCCAACAGGTCGAGAGGCTCCGCCAGCAGTTAGAGGAGGATCTGAAGAAAGCAACCGATAGAGAAAAAGAGATAAAAAGTAGAGCACCCAGACTTGATACGTTAGAGGCTGACAAGGCTGCGTTAGAGGGATTGGACGAATCAAGTTTGTCTGACCCCCTAAAAGTGTTGAGGGACAACATGTTGTCGCTGCATGCGCATGTGGACAGCAGGATGGACTTCATGCAAAGCACTTTAGACCAGATCCTGGAGGCATTGACAAAGCCAGGATTCCGACTACCAGCACAATCGCCGTTGCCGTTAACGGCGATGCCAGGCCCCTTTGCCGTACAAGCTGGCACACCGCCAAGTGGTACGTCTGCAGCAGCAGCACAGACTGTTGCATCTTCTTCTTCGGGTCCAGTGGTGATTGCTACATCACCACAACAACCTGTTCAACAATCTGGACAGCAGCAAGGTCAATGGTACCCCAAGACCCCAATGAAACCACCTCTTGCCTTCTCAGGCGAGAGAAAGGACGAGGAACTCAACACATGGTTGAGGAGGGTCCCGGTTTGGGTGAAGGCCAAAAGGACCTTGCCAGAGGATGAGGTGGTAACTGCGGCATCTTACCTAGAGGGTAAAGCAGCCAAATGGTTAGATGGGGTAGTTGTGAAAGCCGGGTACGGGCGACACATGGCAGATTGGGCTAAGTCTTTGATTTTAGACCAATTCATGGAGATGGTAGAAGCTCGATGGTATAACCAACAAGAGGCTCAAAGGGTCACTGATGCCATTAACAAACTTGACCAACACAAGTTCAGGTCAGTTAGGGAGCTTACGACTACCATCGAGAGCCTGATCCTCGTCCCAGGCATCAACTACAGTGACCAGTTCCTCTTGACCACATTTGTTAGATGTCTACCTGAGAACATGAGGAACTTACTAGCCAGTGAGGCACGCACTAAGTACCACTCATTTGAGACATTGTCTAGGAAAGCCTTAGACTTAGAGGCCACGCTAGGCAATGCTCAACCCACCTCAGGGAATGACTCAAAGAAGAAGAAGAGTCCTCAGGAGTGGAAGAAAAAATGGGCAAAGTTGATGATCGTTGAGTCTGATGGGACTCAAACTGAGATCGATATGCTCTCTGACCTGATGGACTACTCAGAGTATGACGACGAGGAGGTAGTTGAGGGTAGCACCCTCGCCGCGATAGTAAAGACTAAGGCAGGTGGCCGAGGGAAGGGCCAACCTAGGAGTCAAGGGAAGGCCGCCTCCAATCAGTCCAAACAGGCTGAGTGAGTCAAGGCAGGTCTTGACCAGGACGTGTGGCGTGACCGCCGATCGCGTGGCGCTTGTATCAACTGCGGTGAATACGGACACACGCAGTGGAAGTGCCCGAACGCTAAGGTTACGCAAAAAGGTTGCACCAAAGGTTGGGGCAACTATTTCCCAGGCTTCTAGCTCGGGAAACACGTAGGGCCAGTGGAAGTGATAGCGGCTTCTACTCAAGATGAAGTGGGAATGATACCCTCCTCACTTCATGACAAGGCCGAAGCTAATGACTCCTTAGCTACCCCGCAGACGCATCTAGATCAAACTATGCTCTGTACGTTAGATGTGTCTTGGGCGGCGCTAAAGAAGGGTCCTAAAGGGGAACATTTCGTCGTGGAAGTGGATGTAGGAGGCCGCAAATGTGGTGCCTTCATAGACACAGGCTCCACGCGAAATTACATAAGTCGCGACTGTTTGGAAAGGCTGCACCTACAGGACCGGGTACGACACCTTAGTAGACCAGTAACATCTACTTTGGCCAACAAGGAGCGCATGATTGTCACAGACAACCTCAAGGACGTAGTCTGTACCTAATCCTACGGAGGAGGTGAGCTTAACCATAAGGTCTCGTTCTTGGTTAGTAACGACTTGTCATTTGACATGTTGCTAGACATATACTACCTCGATATTGCTAAGCCTCAGTTTGACTGGGATAAGAAGGTGCTCAAACAGAAGTTGCCCGATGGCCGAACTGTCAGAATGACTAAGTTCAAGGCCAGCAGTATTGTAGATACATATGGCTGCTTGTGTGCATCAGCGTTCTATAATTATTATAAGGAAAACCAAGAGGAGGGTATGTACCTCGTTTATGTCTCTGAGAAGGGGGAGGCCGTTAAAACACCCCCAAAGATAGAACGCGTCGTTGCTAAGTTCCCTGATCTGTTCGAGGAGCCCACAGAAGTTGTTGATAGGGAAGTTGTCCACGCTATAGAAATCATTCGAGGGAGTAAGACCCCAAAGGGAAGGATCTATAGGATGGCCCCTGCCGAGTTTGATGAACTTCGAAAGCAACTCAAGGAGCTGACAGAAAAGGGATGGATTCGGCCTAGTACTTCCCCTTACGGATCACCCGTACTATTCGTACCGAAGAAGGGGGGTATCACAGTGAAGAACGCAGAGCCTCTTCCTCGCATAGACGACCTATTGGATAGGGTGCAGGGATGCAAGTACTATACGAAGATAGACTTGAAATCCGGATATCATCAGATCGCAATAAGACCTGAGGACCAACACAAGACAACTTTTCAGACTAGATATGGTCTGTATGAGTTTGTTGTGATGCCTTTTGGTCTTTGCAATGCGCCGGGTATATTCCAGCACGCTATGAATCGGATCTTGCATGACCATTTAGATAAGTTTGTCGTAGTCTATTTAGACGACATTCTGATCTTTAGTAAGTCTGCCGAGGAGCACGCAAAGCATGTTGAGACAGTTCTCTCACTCCTGCGACAGCACAAGTATAAGGTCAACTTAGAGAAGTGCGAATTCGGTCGCACTAAGATACTATACTTGGGTCATGAAGTATCCACGGAGGGGATTAGGCCGGAAGATGCGAAGGTGGCTTATATTCGAGACTGGTTGGGTCATGAAGTATCCGCGGAGGGGATTAGGCCGGAAGATGCGAAGGTGGCTTATATTCGAGACTGGCCACGACCTCAGACTGTTATTGTGATCAGATCATTCTTAGGAATGTGCGGCTACTATAGGAACTTCGTAAAGAACTATTCTACAGTCGCCTCTCCTTTGACTGATCTAACTCGACTTGACACCCCGTGGGACTGAAGTGATGAGTGCGAAGGTGCTTTCAAGAGATTGAAGCATGCACTCATGAATCATGAAGTTCTCATGGTTTCCGATCCGCAAAAGTCATTCATAGTGACCACTGACGCAAACCAATACGGCATTGGCGCAGTGCTGGCTCAGCAGGATGGCAAAAAGTTGAGACCGATTGAGTACATGAGTAAGAAGATGCTATCAAAGAAGTTGGCTAAGTCCACCTACGAAAGGGAACTCTATGCTCTCTACAAGGCACTTGTCCATTGGAGACACTTCCTTTTGGGAAGGTTCTTCTATCTGAGGACTGATCATCAGATCCTCAAATGGATCAAGACTCAACCGGCTCTTTCTGATGCACTCAAGCGATGGATTGAGATCATAGACCAATATGACTTCAAGCTTGAGTACCTGAAGGGAGAGTACAACAAGGTTGCAGACGCGCTATCCCATAGAGCAGACTACCTAGGTGCGCTAATTTCTGACTTTGGCGTATCTAATGAAGTAACTCAATCATTGGTGGGAGCCTATCAGGAAGACCGTATCACGATGGACATCATCCGCAAGCTTCAGGCAAAAGACAAGGCCACAGAAAGTGAGTTTGTGATGGTGGATGGGCTAATCTATCTTGATAAGGCCGGAGTAAAGAGATTGGTAGTTCCATCTAGTGAACAGTTGCGTAGTTTATTTTAAGGAGAATGTCATGACGCAAGTGGGCACTTTGGCTACAAGAAGACGAGTGCAAACTTAGTACAACGATTGTGGTGGCCCAGAATGTTAGATGACGCAAAGAAGTATGTTGAAACCTGTCAGGTCTGTCAGCGGGACAAGCCGTGAACTCAAGCACCGCTTGGGTTATTGAAGCCTTTACCCATTCCTAATGGTCCAGGATTGAGTGTTTCCATGGATTTCATGGACACCCTAGTGACCAGCAAGAGTGGTAAGAGGCACATTTTCGTCATCATTGACAGATTCACCAAGTACGYTAGACTAATACCAATGCCAGAGACAGCCAGGACAGAGTATGTCATCAAGTTGTTCAAGGACAACTGGGTAAGGGACTTTGGTTTACCAAAGACCATCATTAGTGACCGAGACGTCTGCTTCACAAGTGAACTGTGGAAGAGGACTGCAGAACAGATGGGCAGTCAACTTCAAATGACTTCAGGGAATCATCCCGAAGCCAACGGACAAGCCGAACAAATGAACAGAGTGGTACATCACTTGCTGAGGCATTACATCAAGCCCAACCAAGATGATTGGGATGAGCAGTTGCCTCTCATCGCCAGCTTGTACAACAATGCTATTCATAGTAGTACTGACGTTAGTCCTAACCAGTTGCACTTGGGATGGAAGCCTAGATCAGCACTAGACTTCCTCCTACCTGAAAACCGACCTGCTGCAACTCCAAGCACACTTGAATACGGTGTGCAATATGAGAAGTTGTTGCGCGAGGCTGTTGAACATATGAAGAAAGCTCAACAAGCCATGATTGCTTCTAAGAATCAACATCGCAGACAGTCCACATTTCAGGTGGGGGAACGTGTCTGGGTCAAGGCTAGTGAGTTAGGACAAGAGTTCGGAATATCTCGTAAATTAATGCCTCAATACTTTGGTCCCTGGGAAGTCTTGGATGTAGTGGGAGATGAAATGGATGGTCCTACGTACGTCATTCGTGTCCCTGGTCATCTACGCACTCACCTAGTTTTTCATGCCTCAAAGCTTGCACCTTTCGCTGAGACAGATCAATTTCCTTCCAGGAGATCGATGCTGCCCCCAACCATGGATGGTCAAGTTGACATCGACGACATTGTGGATCACAGGGATATGCCTGTTCCAAAGCCGTTGGGCCGAGGAAGACCTCCCAAGCCCAAGAGAGAGTACCGCGTCAGATTCAGGCATCATACGGATCCAAAAGAAGATCGTTGGTTTACCATGGAGGAACAGATTGACACAGCTCCTCAGGTGGTGGCAGACTATGAGAAGAAACTGAAAGGGAAGGCGCCTGCGAAGTAAGCATCTCACCGGACTTTCGAAGCTAAGGAGGATGGAATGTGAGGATTGAGCCCTCAAGTAGGGGCCTTGCTATGATGTACACGTTCTGGGCTAAGGCCCCAGCAAGCCTAGTGCCCGCCCTAAGTGAAGGCGGGCCAGCAAATCGACAAGAGCCCTCTGTGCCACATTTCACGAAGTGGGGTTCATACAGTTGCAGCACGCCAGTTGGTTGGTGTGCACCGAGTCTCGGATTTCAGCAAATGCTGAAAGCCCTGGGCCTCTGAGTTGGTTAGGCCCTGGGCATCTGAAYGTGAGRCCGACAATGCATGCTGGGAAGAGAGGCCGAAAATGCCAAAGRGAAATCGGCCCACTGTCTGAATCTGGMCGCAGGCCTTGATGAAGGAGGCGGAACTGCMTTACCCCGGGGCCCAACTGTATCGAGTTGGCTTCAGCCTCTGGGCCYCGGTCACAGGCTGAAGGAAGGCCRCCCACACACTGCACTGGCATATAGGCAAGCAGGGCTAGGCAGCGAGGATCTTGGCCAATGCTGGCATATGCGGGCACGCTGCGCAGATGCAAGTGTGCTGCGCTAATGTAGAGCAGCGCTGCGCTAAGAAGAAGCAGGGCAGCGCTAGGCGGTAGGGCGCTGCCTGCTTGCAGAGCACTGGCGGCCATATCCGGGCCGCAAGAGGGTGCAAGGGAGGTGAGGGCGAATGTGGTACTTCGGAGGTGAAGGGAGCTGTGTGGGTAACAAGGGAGAGTGTGGGGAAGATGACACGTACCTGGTGATGGTGAAGGTTTGCATTGGTGTTAACATCATCACTCGCTCGTAGTCAAGTTGTCTGGTTGCTGTTCATTGCTGTAGTTGTAGGATAGGCTGTAGAGTAGATAGGGCGCCTGGCGCCATTCACAAGAGAGAGCTACATTTGGGTTATGCTGTTGGTGTTGCCCTGGTGGGCATGGACATTGACTCACGATTCTTYTGTATCATTCTCAATGGGATGGTTACTCGRTTCCATGTGCTATCTGCTTTGGCTTTGAATACTTGGACTTCAGTGTGATTTTGCATTCCGGATTTTTGTGCTTCGTCCATACTCATGTTCCTTGCAAAAGGGGAAAAAAGAAAGAAAATAAAATCAACAAACTTTGCGTCCAGGGCCTTTAAAGCCGCACAAACCTTAAAAAGGACCGACCAATCCGCCCACCTCCTATCGCCATGAGCTACTGCTGTTTATCTAATTCTCCTATTAAATCCCAAATCAAGTGTCCGTCTAACTCGACGGTATTCCTACTCACCTCCCTCTTCTTGTCTTCAGGCCACCTTCAGATCTTCAAGACCCCTCGCACAACCAACCTAGTTCGTAAAGAACCATTGGTCCAGGATCAGTTTCCCCTCCTCTATCCTCCCAAATTGACCCCTTTTGCACCACGTGTTTCTGAACTAGCTCAGTCCTGACTCCCTTTCTATTGTCATACCCACTTTCCTCCTCCAGTCCGCCATGATCGTTCTTCTCAGTAACTGTTTGAACGTTGACCGGATCTGTCTGTTTGTCCATTCTTTGTTATTGAACAGTTTTTCATTCCTTTCTTGCCAGATCACTGCATATCCCACTGTTCTCGCGCTCTGCGCTATATACCCCCAGCCTTCTGAGATACTCTATCCTTCATGAGCCCCCCCCAGGAGACACCATTCTTTCGTCCAATTGAACTCCCCCCCTGTACACTTCTCCCACTGTTTTATCCACCATGTCCATATTCTTGCCGAGGCAGGACAGTCCCACCACAGGTGTATTGTGGACTCAAACGCCCATTCACACCTGCAACACCTCAATTCTACCCTCATTCCCCGTTCTACCAACCAAACTGCCGAAGGGGTGGCCACCAACGATACCTGCCACAGAATGGATGCAAGTCGTTGATTAGAGATCAACTTCAGCTGTTGCCAGCACTTCCTCAGTGCTTTACCGATCTCCTCTTGTTCGAGAGGCAGAAGTTGTGCCCACCTTGACCTCGCCACTACTTCCGGGTGCTTTGACGGTACTTGATACTTGTAGCCTACCTGCTGGGTATACCCAAATATGCCAACATTTTCGCCTTCCTTACCCAGAGCTCTCCATTCCCACATCTTTGGATCCAGTCTCAGTAGTGACACTGATTTCCCATTTGCCACTACTGCCAGCGTTTGGCCTCCTCTCATCTCGTCCTTTTTTATCACTCTAATTTGTGTCAGAGGAGAGCCCAACCTGGGTTGTTCTTCTCCTACTGATGGCTCCAACGATCCAGTAGATGAGTAACTCCATCTCCGAAATAACGGCTTTCCATCCAACTGGATCAGCTGAAGTTCCCACAGTTCGCTCACCTCCTGTATCTGTTGAATGTACCACGTTCCTGGAGGATCTGTCGTAGCCGGATCCAAGATCGTCTTCCATTCTTCAGGTATGGCATCAATTATCATTTGCCTCCTTTCTTCAACGCCCCGTAGCTGTCCTAGTTTCTGTCTCAACTCTGATGATTGTTTCCAATTTTCGGTAAACCCATCCCACAAATCTCTCACCCTCAATACTCCCTTCTCAATCCACAACTTCCCAAAACTGTGAGGTTGACTATCTGCCTTCACCCAGGTTCCTTCCTTTGTCTGTATCCCCGGATTCTCAAATAATGGTTGTGCCAATACTTCAACTTTTGTTGTAGGTGGGGTCCAGGTGTTTGGCCTTAACTTCCTCCAAGCTTCAACAATTGCTGCCCATAGTGGAGACTTCACTACCCTGCGCTGGTATGAGTGGAGCATCAGACAGGTCCACACGTCCTCTACCCGAGGTAGACTCCATTCTTTGGCCAACGTCTCTTCCGCCAAGTGGATCCAATGTGGAGCCGGATCCTCCAAGCATGCCCGTATTATCCACTTAATTAGCATCGCCTCGTTCTGTTTACATGGGTCCACAATCCCCAGTCCTCCTTCCTCTCTTGGCACACAAAGCATCTCCCATGCGACCTTCGAAATAAATGCATCCTGTTCTCCCGCATATGGTTTCCAGATAAACCTTGCGGCTCTTCTCCTTATAAGCTTATATGTGCAACCGCCAATCTTCCTTATTGCTCCCACAAACCAAAGCACGCATACAGTGCGCCATTAAGAACTAGCGCTCTTCCAAATAACGATAGATGGGGAGCTTTTCCCCATGTGCCCAGTCTGCCGAGAGCTTTATGGAGAATCAGGTCATATTGTACTGCTGCGCATTCAGTCAAGGAGATCTGAACGCCCAGAAAACGTTCCGAGCCAATCTGATCTATTCTCCGCATTCCCCATTCCACCGCCATTTCATACTGTTCTGGTAACAAGTACACCGACTTGTGCCAGTTGATCGCCGCCTCCGAGAGCTTGGAGTAGTCATCCAGACAATCCTTCAGAGCTGACATAAACTGGACTGTGTTCTCCGAAACTGCAAACAGGTCGTCAGCAAGGGCCTTCACCTTGTGAGTTGTTGGCCCCGCTGGCATCCCCTTTATCTGAGGATGTTCTCTGATGTTGTTCAGGACCACCTCGAACTGCAGTGCGAATAGCAGCGGGGCCAATGGGCAACCTTGCCTTAGTGACCTTGTGAGTGCGAACTCTTCTGACAGCATACTGTGAATCAAGACTGATGCAGTTGAGTAGACATATAGCGTTTCGCCCATTTTGTGAAATTCTCCCCAAATTTCATGTGTCTCAATGTCGTTAAGACATATGACCAGTTTACCCGGTCATACGCCTTCTCCAAGTCCAACAAGAGCACTGAGATGTTCATTCCTTCCCTTTGTACCGTTTCCAGCGTCTCAACTGCCGTAACAATATTGTCAAAAATTGATTTTCCTCTGACGAATGCCGCTTGATCCGACTTCATTAACTCAGGAAGGAAGAGGCCGAGTCTTCTCGCTAAGATCTTAGCAAGGATCTTATACGACACATTTAATAGAGATACCGACCTCCAATTTCTGATCTCTGTTCGATCGCCCTTCTTGTATAAAACAGAGATAACCCCTTTGTACATACTATTGGACAATCTGCCACCGGTCAGCACCTGATTATAAATATCCACTTGGCACCCTCCTATTACCTCCCACAACTCCAAGTAGAGTTCCGCAGGCAGCCCATCGCAACCCGGTGCTTTTCCTTTGGCCATGACCTTCAATGCTTCCAAGGCCTCCTCCTCCGTTATCGGTCTATCCAAGCTGAGTCGTCCCTGATGTGACAGTCCTGTGACGGTGTTGTCCCAATGAGTATTTCCTACATCCAGATCCTCCACCACATCCGCTCCTTGAGTTCAAGAAGTTAATATGTCTCTGTAGTAGATCGCTGCATAACTACACAGTTCAGACAATTCCTTGATAGTTGTTGCATTCCCATCAAACGGGTGCTGGAGTTCGGACATTGGGACTGAAGAGCGACTCGGTAGCAGTTTTTGAAATGACTCTTTGGTCATTCGATCGTAGACTGCTACCCCTTTCACTGTTAAGCGATCTGCCCAAATTTCTGACTTCCTCACTTGTATCTCATCCCAGTCCTTCATCAGTCTTGCACGCTCCCTTCCCCACACCACCCTTGAGATAGGGTGCTGCTCCATTCTTCGCTCCGCATATTCGATCTTCTGAATTATCTCCCTTTCCCTTTTCTTTCTGTCGAAAGCCAGTATTCGAGAGAAAACGTTCAACAGATTAGAAAACATTATTTCGAGAGTGGTGTGGCCCTGCCTATGTAAAGTCTATGGGCCTCGCCACACTACTCTCGAAATGTAAAAAAGACAAAAATGTGGCGGGTGCATCTGCCCATGTTCTAGGGGAAAGTTCATTCCCATTTTGCTTATTTCGAGAGTGGTGTGGTCATGCCCTAGGGATAATTGGTAGAAAGAGCCCACGCCAAAACTTTAGTTTTTCACGCAAGTTCGGTGGTTTGTGCGGTAAGTGGGTTTCAAGGTTGACAGGGTGGGAAAGGAAGCTTGGACGCATTGGCATGGGGGTCTTTGAGTATCCGGTTTAGGGTCCTTTCGGTGGGACTTCTTGTTCCTTTTTTGCTTTCTGTTTTTTGTTTTTTTGTTTTTTTGTTTTCCTTCTTGTCTTGAGGGAGATTGACTCGGTATCGGATGTTTTGGGATCTGGTATTAGTTTTTTTGGGTTTGAACCGTGAAATTGATGAGGATTGACTTGGAGTCTGACGATTGGGAGTTATGAACAGTGGACCTGGATTTTGGGAGGTGTCCCTGTGACCTTTTGATGATGAGTTTTGAATCTTGGATTTGGGGGTCGAGGATTCGGTAGTAGGGCCCTTGCGTTAGGACTTCTCTTTCTTTTCCTTTTTCTTTTTGCGTTTGCTTTTTCCTCTTTTCTTTTTCTTCCTTTTGAAAATAGTGGTTCGAGCCTTAGACCTGGAATTGGTTAGTTTCTTTAAGCTATAATCGATTTCTGTAGTCTAGTACCGAGTCTTCTGGACCTTTGGCGTGTGACGATCGATCTCAGATTTAAAGCTTGGCGTGTGCCATTCTTGGCACCGACTTTCAAGACCCCTGATGAGCGTGGTTGGCGGCCACGTGAAACCGGTTGAGTCATACGCCGAGCGTTTCACGTCGCTATTCTGCGCTTAATGTTATATTTTTCAATAGTCGCGTTCGAGATGCATTTGGGCTACATCTGTTTTCTTTCGCCTTCCTTCTCCCTCTTACCCCACTGCTTCCTGTTTGGCTGGTCTATGTCAGTTGTGTCGTCAAGTTTGTCTTACTACTCGTGATTGCTACAATGTAGACTTTCATGCACGGCGTAACCAGCGTAGAAGTTGTACTACGTTCGAGTGGTTTCGACCATGATGGCGTCCCATACGAACTTGAGAATTACTGATAATAGGTCCTGCTATAATTGTGGGCAGCAGGGTCATATCTCTCGTTATTGTCCTTTACCGGATCGACGAATCAATGGAGCACAGTCTAGCACTAGCACTGCGATTGTTCCTGCCCAACCGTTAGTTACGGCACCTGGTCACAATGTAGGGATAGGTACGGTCGCACCGTTTTTTTCTAATCAGTTTTCGGGTGATAAGGGTTGGTTACGTAACCGTGTTGCCACTCTCGAGGAGATTGTGGGGAACATTGAGGTCAAACATGATGCAGATGAGGCAAAAGAGTTAGCTGCCAAAGAAGAAGCTGAGCGACAAAGGAAGGAGAAAGAAGACGAGGAGAGGCGACTGCGAGACAAACAAGAAAGGGAGGAGTTACACTTGAAAATGAGTCAGGACTTAAATAAGCAGTGGGAGATGGTGTGTGCTAAGATTGATAAGAAGGATCAGGAAGCCAATGAACTGGTCAAATTGCGAGAGGACATTGCAAAGTTGACGAGGCAGCCGGTGGGAGGAGCACCGTCAACATCGGTGGCTAAGCCTGTCTCGGATATTGACGAAGTTGCGAGACTTAAACGTGAACAAGAAGAAATGAGGACTGCTGCGGACAGGAGATTTGTCTTGTTAGAAGAGAAGATTTTGGCGCTTGAGAAGGGGAAGGAAGAGGCTGAAGCCAACGCCGAATTGTGGAAAGCCGAGGCACTTCGGCCAGGCAACAAATGAGGGAGTATTGTCATCGAGCCTCCTGTATCTCACGCGAGGGTTCGACCAAGGGGAACCCCGGCAGGCGTTGTAACAGAAGGTCGAGTGAACCAGCAGTTGAAGGGGATTGTTGACCGGCACCAGATGGAAGTCAACCTGCTGAAGGAGTTAAGGCTGAAGGATGCCAATGAACGAATTGAGGCTGAGCAGAAGGTTGAAAGACTCAAAGAAGCTATGGCCAAATTGGAGATGGAAAAAAGGCATAAGGAGACCAATCTGAAGAATCGACTAGATGAAGTTGCTGGGCCGTCCACATGCAAGCCTCCATGTTCGTCTTCCAAGAAGAAGACTGGCGTGACACCTGCGGCACAAATCAATGAACGTGAGGCGTTTGCTCGTGAGGAAAGGAAGCAGCTATGGAAGCTCAACAAAGACGATGTGATGATGGTCATCTGCAAAGAAGAAGGGATCACCTATACGAAGTTGGAACAGACTAAGGAGGATATTATTTGTCAGAGGGTTGCACGGGACTTTGGGACTGAGGTAAGAGATACCGGCAAAGGTAAGAACGTCACTGTGGTTGATGTGTCTGATAGGGACAGGGAGGAGTCAGATAAGGATGAGGGGCATGACTCAGCTACTTCTTAGTGTCATGCCCGGACGCGACTTGCCTTTGGGATTTGGCACGTTCCCTTCGTAAGCTTAGGTCGTTCTCGTCTGATCTTCTGATATGTAAGATGCTCAATTTGTTATTGTGTCTCGTGATTTGTCTGTTGTTGGTCTTGGGAAAGATTCCGGGGGGGGGGGGGGGGGGGGGGGGGGGGGGGGGGGGGATTGATTCCTTTTGTGAGCAATTTTTTAGCGAGCCCAGATAGTACTGAAGGCGATTGGGAGGGACCGCTCGTTTATGTCTTGTTTTCCCCATGGTGTAAGCATTTGTATATTGGAAGTACGACGAGGGATTTACACACACGATGGTCAGAACATGTCTATCAAGGAACCCGAACGAGAGTTGTGGAAGAGGGTAAACGTAATGAAAGACTTTATAGATGGATAAGGAGGAAAGGATGTTGTGGAGGTGGAAAAAAAAAATATTCGATGGATCTGTCCGGCGTTAAATACCCGTGGTAAACCCCAGAGACCCAAGCGTTGTAGACCAGGACGGAGTGAGAGGTTACGAAAGAAGAGGAGGTCATTGTGCAATGATGAAAGGAAGTTAACTATTCGTAATGATGGGTTGTTGACCTGTTTTTATCCGAGCTTTGGACAACCTTCAAGGAGTCTGTTATCTATTTTAGATAAGTGTAAAGATGAGGTTATCTATCGTCTTCGAATTGTGTGTCTTGGGGGTAAATTGCTGACGGATAAATGGAAAGTACTTAAACGTTTTTATGATGGGAGTATTTTGTCTGGGAGTTTCGGTAGGCTTGAGCTCAGACATGCCAGAGGTTGGTTGAAAGGTGGGATTTCTTTTAAAGTGGAGAGAATTGTTCCCTTTCTTTGCCGATCGTTAGTATTTAAGAGCCCTCTAGCCAATTTCTTGGGTAATCCATCGAGTAGGCGGGTGATGTCCTGTTGGGATTTTGACACACTTGTGTATGCATATACTGTTGTTCGGACCTTCAGCGAGAAGAAGACACGTTTCCGGTTGAGATGTTTGTTGTCGGCTTGTATTCAGTCACGGTTTGGGTTTCAAGTCAGAAGGAGGTTGGTGGTGTGAATTACTTACGATGAGCAGATAAGTAAAACGAAAGTTCGTCTGCTATGTACACGCATTGTGGCGAGTCTCGATATTGGTTTCGCTTGGAAAGCCATGCTGGCAAGGAGAATTCGGGTGGTTTGGACACAAAATAAAACCGTTGGGAGTATTATTCACAATTTCTGAATTCATTATCGTTGTCGATCTTTTCTTTGTTCATGCACTGAATGTGACTCACGGCTACCACGAGATGTTGATGGGCATGTGGCCTTTCGGTTGAATGATTCTACTTTGTTTCCATCATAGATGAAAAATTCTCGGAATATTGTTCGTCCATCTAAGTCTTGCTCCGTTCGGTCCTTACGTCAGCAAATTGTCTCAGCCTTCCTTTCAGTTGGGACCCTGCCTAAATTTGATAATGAGTTGTTGTCTGGACGTGCTCTTCGTGGGTGCTTTGTGAAGGAGGTGCGAGGATGAATCCCTTTTGTACTGTAGCGCTAAACAAACCTGGTGTTGTCTCAGACGAGGATGTGAGGAGCTATATGCGACTGCTGGAAGGATTGGTGTGCTCACCGATTGATCATAATGGTGGTGATACTTATGTGTGTTGCCCTGTAGTGTATGAAAAAGGAATGAGTAAGTTGTTTTTTGATAACCCTGCTTTCGAACGTTGTCATGATGAGGAAGAGAGGGTGTTACGTAAGTGTGAGAAGGACTATAATCAGTCAGACCTGAAGAGAGTTGGACAATAGGACAAGAAGGGAGGATTGGGGAGAGCTTACTGTATCCCTAAGCATAAAGACGTGGAGTGGTGGAGGCCGATCTGCCCGTCTTACCCCGAATGCTCGGCGAAAGGGGGAATAATTGTTTCGCGTGCTGTCAATGCCCTGCTGTGGAATTTGCCTGAGAGGTCTAATCTGAATTTGCGCAGTGCTAATGATTTGCGGGGGGCAATCAAAAAGGTTAATCAAGGATTGACCGATGATGATAGGTTGATTGGGGCCTCCTTTGACGTGAAGGAGATGTTTTCGAATTTGCCTCATGCGTCTATTTTGCAAGCGTTAAACTGGGTGATTGATTTTTGGGAGCGTGAGGGTGTTAAATCGGTAGCTGTGAGGAAACACGGGAAAGGAGACAAGTTGATCAAAGGACAAATTGAACCTGGTTGGAAGTCCCTCTCCTTTGAAAATATTACAAAACATTTATGTTTCTGCAACTGGTCGGATTGTTCGACAGACCGTTGGGATACCAATGGGTAAATCTACTAGTTCGGCCCTTGCTTGTCTCCTCTGCGCATTCAACGAATTCAAATTCCTATTCAGTTTAGAGGGGGACCAACAATTTTTTTTCTGGGTTCAGGCTTGTTGATGATGTCTCCGTTTTCGTGCGATGTCAGAAATCGGATTCGGATGCAATTATGAAGGGTCTCTTAATGATTGATGAGTTTGAGAAATGCTATGATAAGGACTTGGTTCTGGAACGTACCAGCGAAGGGTGTTTTTGGAATTATCTTGGTTGTGAACTTAGGATTGTTCAAGGAAAGATGGGGGTGATCTGTTGTCCTGTCTTGAAAAATCAGAAGGATGTTCTTAAAGAAAATTTGGTTTTTCAATGCATTCAAGACTATGTATCGTACTCTAATAAGCAGCAGAAGTTGGTTGTTATTGGATCCTTCTTGCATAGGGCTAAAGCTTACACGACTATCGAAGGCACTAAGTTACCGTTTTTTATGACTCTTAAGATAGAGCTATGGAGAATACAACCCTCATTAGTTTTTCACGCAAGTTCGGTGGTTTGTGGGGTAAGTGGGTTTAAAGGTTGACAGGGTGGGAAAGGAAGCTTGGACGCATTGGCATGGGGTCTTTGAGGATCCAGTTTAGGGTACTTTTGGTGGGACTTCTTGTTACTTCTTTGCTTCTTTTTTTTTCTTGTCCTGAGCGAGATTGGCTCGGTATCAGATGTTTTGGGATCTGTTTTTTTTTGGGTTTGAACCGTAGAATTAATGAGGATTGACTTGGAGTCTGACGATTGAGAGTTTTGAACAGTGGACCTGGATTTTGGGAGGTGTCCCTGTGACCTTTTGATGACGAGTTTTTGAATCTTGGATTTGGGGGTCGAGGATTCGGTAGTAGGGCCCTTGCATTAGGACTTCTCTTTCTTTTCCTTTTTCTTTTTGCTTTTGTTTTTTCCTCTTTTCTTTTTCTTCCTTTTGAAAAATAGTGGTTCGAGCCTTAGACCTGGAATTGGTTAGTTTCTTTTGGCTATAGTCGATTTATGTAGTCTAGTACCGAGTCTTCTGGAACTTTGGCGTGCGACGATCGATCTCAAATTTAAAGCCTAGCGTGTGTCATTCTTGGCACCGACTTTCAAGACCCCTGATGAGCGTGGTTGGCGGCCACGCGAAACCGGTCGGTTCATACGCCGAGCGTTTCACGTCGCTATTTTGCGCTTTATGTTATATTTTTCTATAGTCGCGTTCGGAATGCATTTGGGCTACATCTGTTTTCTTTCGTCTTCCTTCTCCCTCTTACCCCAGTGCTTCCTGTTTGCCTGGTCTATGCCAGTTGTGTCGTCAAGTTTGTCTTACTACTCGTGATTGCTACAGTGTAGACCAAATGTCTTCAGCCTGGGTGAAAGGCGCCTTAGCGCCGTGGCCACAACTCCGTCGATCTGGATTTACCGGTCGATGAATTTGGCGCTGTTTTTTGTGCCAGATTCATGAACCGGTAGGGCCCTTCTTTTCCAAAATACGGTACCTGGGCCTCATTCTATCCTTCAGCGGTACCACCCTCGGCCTCTTTTACATCAAAATGAATCTGGCGCTGTTTATGCGCCAGATTCATGATCAGGTAGGGCCCTTGGAGCGACGCGTGGGCCTGTAGTACCCCAGATGGAAGACATTGGGCCGGTAGTACCAAACAGCTGAACTTTGGGCGGCCATGGGCCTCGCCACACCACTATCGAATCTCGGAAAAATTCGAGGGCTGTCAGAACTTTTGGAGAGGGCTGTTCTTGAGAGAAAAACGCCCTTGGCCACATAGCACACTCCATATTTTTCCTCTCGAAAGTGGATGCTCTCCGCAGCCCGATTCGGTAGTGCTGTGTGGTGGAGCCAACTTTTGAACTCGAAGGGTGTCCTCTACCTTCCGCCTTTCGAAAGAAGGGGCGTTTTGAGGAGTTGCTTCAGAGATTGCACTGTTCTCCTTGGGCGCACTACCGTCCAAACGATGGCGCAGCCATTAGAAAAAAGGCCTGACAACTCTCGAAATGGACCACGAACTGGTGCGCCTACGGGCGGTAGCACGAAAACCCCGAAGCTGCAGGCTGGGCTCAAACATCGTTTCGAGAAGGCCCTCAAAACCCGCGTTCGGACAACTCTTGAAGAGATCGGAGGGTTTTTGTTTCGGGAGGCTGTGTGGCGGTGCCCAACTCTCAAATTTTCTTGATTCGAGAGTGGTGTGGCAAGACCCTACATAACGCACCCTAAAAATGAATGCATACATGCTATATTTCCGCCCATATACAGCCAGAATAAGGGTGCATTGTGTTTGGGGGAAGACGGTCTATGTATGTATAGTACGGGGAACACCAACCAACCCGGATCTCTCCCCAGCCCACGGGGTAGGTGGGGACCACAGCAGTCGTGCGACTGACCCAGCCATCAAACTTTAGCTATTTTGCCATAAAAGGCCGTAGTAGTGTGAGTAGGCCCTTAAACCACCAGTACTTGGGCCATACATTGGCCGCGGGGCGTTGTCGTTAATGCCCCGCAACTTCCGGAGGCTCGAGGTACCGGCCCTCAAAGGCTGGCGCCGCCAGCCAGAACAATTTTTCCTTGTTGCGCTGGTGGGTCGGCACGAAACGGCGCGTAGCCCGTTTTCAGGCTCGGCATCGATAGCTGGGCCAAGTACTGGTGGTTTAACTTAGCCAAAAGGCCGAGAAGGGTATCGACCCATAACATATTGGAACACACTGGACAGGCATTGCATAATAATATGGGAATGAGCCTGAAAAGACAGAAGACATTATTGCCTTCCCCCAAGCTAAGGTAGAGAGACCATAGTAAGGGCCATACACGCCCAACAGCAAGATGCCGAGCTCCCCACCCTTCCCACATCTCAACCCCCAGCAACGCCACCCCCTCCCCCCAATCCCTCCAAGCCCCTTGCCCCCAGCCATGCCCTCCCCCTATGACCTGCCTCGGTGCCGCAATCCGCCTACCCGATGGAGGCAGAACTAGCTGGACCATCAGATACTGGCTTCACTGTGCCCCCACCCCTCCCGATGGACCCACCTCCGACACTGCCACCCCCTCCCCCAACAGCTCCCTCCTCATCCCCCTCCCACCCCCTTCAAACCCCTCTGCCCCCCTCATACAGCGCCCCCCTCCGACCCACCTGCTGCCACAATCCCCCTACCAGTTGGATACACAGCTAGCAGGACCAGCAGGGACACGAGCCAGTGACTGGGATGGAGGGAACGGATGGACCAGCCAGTGTGAAGTCAACAGCAGGACTCCCGGATTAAGGGCTGGGAGGATGGAACAAGGTAATCGATACAAGTAACAAGGTAATCGATACAAGTGACACTGGCTTGGTTCCTTGTACCAGCATGGAGACGCAGTGTCGGCACCTCCAATATCCAAGGTCATGAACTGCCCTCCCGGATCAGTGGTCGGGGGGGTCAAACAGGTCCAATTGGTTCGAGTGGCTCCGGTCCTGGGGCTGTGCATTAGGGTGAAGAGACAGAGACCGTGCTCCTTACTACTCAAAGTTCTGAAACCACCAGTACTTGGCCCAGCTATCGGCCGCCGAAAAAAATAGAGTAGAAATGTTTCTCGTCGGATGAATTTGGGCACTCCTGTAGTGACCCGTGCGTTTCCTAAGATCATGGCTTGTATACGGGCACAACTTTAGGAAGTACTTACTGGTGGTTTAACCAGCCGAAGCCGGGTAATGGCCCAGGTAAAACTGATACAGTGGTGTAGCAACAATGAGTGATGTAAATGATGCATCTGGGACGCTGGACCTGGTTTCCAGCACGTGGCTCCCCACCTATAGACTGGAGCAACCACCCACAGGCGTACTAGCAGAAGATGCTCATACCACTCTCGCTAGTACGCCACAGCTGGTTATTGTGAAAAAAAAACGAAAAAAAGGAAACCAGTCCCAATCAGCTTAGCATTGCTTCCGCCCACCTTTGTTTTCTTTTGTTTTCAACAAAGCTAAGCTATATTGTTCTCTCAGTTTCACCTCTCACTACCTACCTACCACTACTCGTAAGCCTATACAGGGGACCCCTTTATACAGGGGACCCCTGCAAGCATAGCTACCTCTCACACTCAAGGGGTTGCACGTTGCCCCCTGCCCACCCTACTCCCTCACCTCCGCCCACCCTATCGGCAAGCTGAGGGCATACTTTTCGTCGCAACAGAGCGGAAAATTAAAAGTAAGAATACTCCCTGTCTTGCACATCAGCGCAAACGCTGCAAAGCAAATACCCTATCGCCTCCACTCGTTGCGGCTCGTGCACAGCGGTGTCAAATGACGCCCTAGGGTAACCCGTACCCAACTAAGGTCGTCATCTCGTAACCCCCTGCCATTATTAAAACGGATTATATATATATATATATATATATTTGTGACGATATATATATATATAAACTCCGACGAAACAGTTTGTCACAGCCCCTCGTTTGTTGTCCTCTTCTCTCTCTCTGCCTACGGTTTCACCGGGCAGTTCTGTTTGTGAC
>BFEA01000235.1:1840811-1855038 GCA_003427395.1 Chara braunii
TCTCTCTCTCTCTCTCTCTCTCTCTCTCTCTCTCTCTCTCTCTCTCCGACCGAGAGAGGTCCTCGACGTCGACGCCGCGGGGGGGAGACTATTGACCGCTCACCTGCGAAGACAGCGATGGACGCACCAGTCGTCAGATTGGACCTGCGCTTCGTTGGCGACCACGTTCACATCGTCGCGTGATGAAAGGACGACGTTGAGGCGGGAAGACATACGCGTCGAGGTGCCCTGCTCATGCTATGAAGCATACCCGTGTCGGTCCTTTATACTGCCTTGCATCACCGTTCCCTGCCTCGACTCGCTTCCGGCAATATGGCGTTTAATCAAAAGGAGTGCGCAGATGATCGAAGTCCTTCCCGCTTCATGCGATCGACGTCAATCAATAGCGAAAGGTCACCATCCCCAAGCAAAGTGACCGGTTGCCTGTTTCGTCGCCACACGCATCCTCGTTGCAGTTATGGGTCGACTGTGCCTTTTTCCCACCTCCACAACAACCTCCCACCCAAAGCCACCCTTCCGCAGTTCAAAAAGTTCCCGCCCGCCCTTCCCACCCGAATTTGCAACCCCCCCCCCCCCCCCCCCCCCCCCCCCCCCCCCGCCTGCCGATCGGTCCATCCAACACCCACGACTCGCCGAGTCCTCTCTCTCTCCCTCTCTCTCTCTCTCTCCCCTAAAAAAAAAACATACACATCTATGTATGTATTATACATAATAAATTAAATGTATATACGTACGTAGATGAGTTCGGCAGTACAACACAACAAGCGACGAGCGCATCGCTTGCGGATGGACGGACAAGAGCAGAGGCGGCATCAAGACTTGTCCCTGATGGCTTTGGCGACCAGTGCACATCAACCTGTTAGCCTCGTGCGACGCCTTGTAGTGCCGCTGTTGGGCATCAACCTCACGCTCGAGAATGTCGCAGTGCCGCTCTAGAATAGAATACTGTCGCTTGCTGACCCCCTCAACAATGTCAGTCATCAATGCGCCGTGCTTGTCCATGACTTGAGCAATGGTCTTGAATGTCTGCTGCCGCATGTTCTTCCTTTTGCAGTTCCCTCCCGTGCTGCCTGCACTGATTCCAGACTCCCGGACTCCCGCGCCGACCCTCCGTCGTCGTCGTTCCCATCACCCTCATCACCCCCAGAGACGGATTCTCCAGCAACGGATGGGGAACGTGACATCTGCAGTCCTCCACGGGCGCTTGTGTCGGCGACGTTGTCCGGGTAGATGGTCTTATTGCCCTTCGACTTGGCGTTTATCTCATCGTACACGCGCTCCTCCATTATGAAGTTGAAGCCTTCTTCCGTTCTTAATGCATGTGCGAGGTTGAAGAAGTTCTTCCCCCTAGAGGCGTTCTGATACCGTTGCACTTTCTTGTACCGTTGGAAGAGGTTGTCCCATTTCTTGCCGATGCCATCAACCGTCCTCTCAACCCCCGCCTCCAGCAAACGCTTTTGAAGGTCTTGCAGCTTCCATTCCCTGTTGTGCATTCATCCGTAGTTGTGCGGCATGCCCTTGAAATGAGCTTGCTGATCCCTCTTCGCCCGGGCGAGCGTCAGCATCTCCTCGACAGTCCACGTCGGACGTTTCCCTGCCTTCTCGCCTGGCGGACACTTCGAGCGGCGACCACCACGGAAAACGAACTTCTCTTGATGCACGACTCCACCCCTTCCTCTGCCACGCACAGGCAAGGGTCGAATCTCCATGTCGTCCGCGTCTTCCGCTTCGTCTTCACAAATCACATCTGTAGATTCATAATCGCTCGCCCGTTGTGAGTCTTCTGCATTCGGTTCTCCACTCGCCACACGCATCCTGGACACCCCATTCGTTATGTTCTCCGCAACCATTTGACGCATCTGTCGCCGACATGACTCCCACGCCTGCCTGCCAACTTCGTTTGATCCGGCAACGCTTGTGTTCGCCTCCAGTGCGTCCATCCTCTGGTGCGGTGTACTCAAAAGCGATGCTGAAGGGGGGGACAACGACGTGCGAAGCATGTCACTGGATGATCCTGCACCCCGAGAAAATGAAGGCAGCGAACGACACCCATCAGGGCTCGCACCTTGCGGAGAGGACCTTCCACCATGCACACTCAATCCGCCGATGGTCACACCAGGCACTTGGTTCAACGTGCGAGTGTGTGTAGCTGTTGGACCACTCCCGCTCGACAAACCAAAATCCAAGTCCACAATCTCCGTATCGCCTCCACCGACATCGTCCTCTAGCAAAGCAGAGAACGAATGACGACTTGTCACGGCCTCCTATTGTCTACAATGGCTCCCCATCCAGTCCTGCGTCGATCCACTCCCAGAGGCAGAGTGTGGGACAGATCATCCACCCATTCCTCTTTGGGATCCGGCGGTAACGGCTGCTCGTGAGGCGGGAAATGACTGTACAATGTCGGGTCATACGCGCCTGCAAGACGCGCCCTGGTCGTCGCTCCCGAAGCGGAATACTCAACGGCGTGCGCCAGTTGTCTATTGGATGCTTTACGCCTGTCCATCGTCGTCTTTCTCAAAGTTCGTCATTTTCATCCACCACGAGGACCCCGCACAACGACGCACACGTGGAAGAACATGACAACGAGCAGGAGAAGAGTGGCCTGCAGCCGCAGCGGGAACCGTCGGAGGACGTCTGCCATGAATCGCAGCGTGTGACGCGTGTACCAAACGAAGATTGCATCCCCACGGGCAACAATAGCTGACAAAACAACCTACGGGGATGACTGCAATCGGTCGATAGTGCTTCAACGCCGCTTGTAAAAAAATTGAAAAAATCGATCGTTGGGCGTGGAGGCCGTCGACACGCAAAACCCCGCTCCGCGGAGTGCCTCATAGCTGAAGATCCGCCCTTACGCATTTTTGCACCAACGGTAACGGTCTAAAGGCCGTTGGCTGCCCATCGGGTACTGGAGGCTGGCGATGTCTGCCCAATGGACCACGGATGACCTGTGCACCAACATCGACTCCGAATTCTCTGATGGTCGCGAGCTCCAGATTGCTCTGTCTATTGCGGATCCTTTATCCCAAGGGACCTCGCGAGGACCCCTTGAATCCAAGGACATTTTGGTTGGGGATTCCGAGGAACCCAAGGAAATATCTTGGGAGCGTTTTTACATTCATTCAAGGGATTTGGCGATTTACGACGCGGTGTAACGACGCCGATTTCTGATTTTGCGGTTTTCCAAGGAGGGTCTAATGAGGTCCTAAGCTATATGTTCTTCTCTCTCACTACCTACCTCTCACTACTCTCAACCTACCCTTCTTCCCCTGAATACAATGTACGGTCATTATAGCTATATATAGACTGAAAGATATCCCAAATACAACTATAATGACCGTATGCTGTATTGGGGGAAGAAGGTCGGCAAGGGACCCTGCAAGCAAAGCTACCTCTCACAATCAAGGGGATTGATGTTGCCCCTCGCCCCTTCCCCGACCCCTTCGAGTAGCAGTGGCTATGGCCAACACTCGCACACCACACACAAGACCCCCCCACAGATTCGTGATGGCCAAAGACCCTACCAATACCGACTGGAGGGAGCAAGCCAAGTATCTCAGTTGGTTGGAACTACGTGTGCTCAGGCGGTCATTGGGGATCGAACCCATGACCTATATGCGTATTTTGAACCAAATGCGCTTAGAACACTCTTTTCTTTCCCGAGTAAGATGACTAGCTCATTTTCAACTCAGTTAGTTACGCTGTGACCATCAACCTCACACCCCGGACAACTTTCCTGTCCGAGTGACTAAAATGCTGAAAAGGGTCTGAAAAGCAGCAAAATGAGGTGTGCCAATGATTTTTGGAAATTGAGTGTGGAGACCCAGACAGAACTGAAATCTCCCAGGAGGTCTCAGATACATACAAAACTGAAATCTCCCATGAGGTCCCAGATACAGACAAAACTGAAATCTCCCGTGAGGTCCCAGATACGGAAAAGGGCCTAGAAAACCGCAAAATGAGGTGTGCCAAGGAATTTTGGAAATTGAGTGTGGAGACCCAGACAAAACTGAAATCTATCGTGAGGTCTCAGATACGGAGCGACGAGCGAGGTTGAAAAAGTAGAAAAGAATCCTTTCCAACGAAATGGGGTAATCCAAAAAGTATCTTTGAACTTCGTCACGAGCAGTGCGATGTCCTTTTCCGGGTCGAAAAGCAGTAGGAACATATGTAGGGTCGCGGTTCCTAACGAGGGATCAATGACGTTCCTCGCTGAGTTCGGAATCTGAGTCGGATGGTCGAGGTCTCACTAGTTTCTCCTTTAACTCCTCTTCGTCGCGTGTCCAATAGTTGAATCCTTGGGCTCCTAAGCACTCCATGTGGCAACAATCGTTGCACAAAGTGCGACTAATGGGGAGCAATTGTCGGTCACGGGATGACAATCAGCTCGTTAAACGACCAGTACATTTCCCTGCTTGAAAAACAAATGCCCGCTGGTTAACACGGGGGGCGGACAGCTTCAGGACTACGGACACGAAATAGCTGGTGGGATGTTGAATAAGTCGGTGCCTCGATGGCTTGACTGGTTCAGCCCACATGGCCGGCACGCACGCATCCACCACTCACAAAACAAGGCAATCAAACCCAATTAACTTAGGGAATCACCTTTGCAGAGAAAATAAGGCAATACAATGTGACTTTCACGCCCGATGGTCCTTTGTGAAGGGGGATTACCCAAGAAACTAATGAAAGAGTTAAGGAAGAAGTTTCCTAAGAGGTAATCGTGGGTTCTTTAAAGGGGCAAAAACGAAGACAAAGTTATGAGTGATGACAACAAAATAGTTACTCGGATCATTCCATGCGATGCCTTGTCCTTTCAAAGTGACAGGAAGAGCAAAGATCTTCACGAGTTGAGCATCTTTAAAGAGTACTTATTCCTAAACCCTTCAAGCAGACACAAGATTTACTCATGATCGTTAGTCGATCGTACTTTTAATCACACGAGGAGATGTTTATTTAAAATGAAGATGAAGAAAGAGAAGTAAAGAGGATGTTCGCCGACTGGAGTACTTCGCGTTCCCAATCGCCAGGGGCGTAGTGGATCTGGTCATTACATTTTCTTGCAAGTTGAAGATTGTAACGGAGAGATATTGGTGCCGATGATTCAGAGTGCGGAGGATTTATTTAGGAAAAAATCCCAATTATGAAAAAAACAAAAGAAAGTAGAAATCATTCATTCATCCATCATTAAAATATCCGCACATCCGTTTCAAAAAGCTCCACAAAAGAGAGAGAAAATGTACACACTAGCATCCAAAAAGGTATTCATCTACTGGACGTTCGTCGTCGACGCTCACATTTTGAAGATCCTTGCCAAGCGGGATCCTGAAAACGAGGGGGTGGGACGAAGAGCAAGACTCGAAGACACATTTACACGCATACAACCATCGCAAGTCATACACACACAACCACCATTCACTCATGCATCCATTTGAATGGAGAAGACGAGAAGGAAAAAGAAAATATACACTCGTTTGATTGGGAAGGAAAATTGGCATCTCGCCATGCAACTTAACTCTAAATATAAGACGAGAAAAAAAAATGACAAAATACAAAACCTCTAGGGATATGGCCCTAGGCTAGTCAACTAACCATCAATATTCCTCATGCCACTTTAGCACTAGCGATCTCGGTCGCCTTGTATTCAGTGCTAAACCTCGGCGATCGTCATCCATTCCACTCAACTACAATGAGGATCCGCCCAAATTCTGCAGTCAGTCGCAACGATTTAGCGAAAGAGCAAAAATCATGTGCTTGCATAATTCATAGTCGCGAAAGAGACGGGAGGAGGGTAATGATGCGGGATAGAGAATGGGAGGGATGCAGGAGGGCCTCAAAGCACTTCTTAGCCAATCGGATCACAGAGTGGAGAGTTCAAAGCCCCCTTACATGCTGTCGTCTGACTTCTACGATTGCTCGGGGGATCAACAAAGCCTTCCTACGTATAGTAGACAAAGACGAGAAAAAAGGTTACATGAAGTAGTATGAAGCAAAACCAAGATTCAGTGGGACCAAAAAGAAAGGAAGGGTGCAAAGGGGAGGAGAAGAGAGTTACAGATTGTCGATGATGGCACGAAGAAAAGCACAGCAGAAATGGGGAAAGATTGCATGCAAGAGCGCGGCAAAGAGAGATGAATTCATGCAAATAAAACTGACACAAAAATAGTAATGTGAAGTGTCAGTGAAGTTGCGCCTCATTCTTAAAGTTGAATTGAAATTGTTCCACGCGCAAGTACTAAAGTGCACGAGTTCCTACGTCGATTGTTATTTTGTCATCCATTAGCAAAAAGTTCACAAGATTTACAGGGATGTCTCCAAAATGTGCATACACAAAGAAATGACTCGTTGCAAAGTATGCCAATAGGCACCCATGATCTCTGGAATTCGGAAAGGAAAAAAATCATGAGTGCGCTCGCTATGGAGTGCGTACATCTTAAGTGAAAAAGCACAACAAGATACAAGGACAATTCCAAAAAGTTCAAAAACGAAATGACAGGATTAGACAACGTGTCCCATCCATCGGAACGCATCAAGGACAAACCCTGCGAATAGTCAAGGGCTCGGAGAACCAAAATTACAGCCCCATGTCGACCGAGACAACCTGAACCCCGACGTCATCATCTGATGGGAATGCAATCTGGACCAGGTAGAGGAACTGAAACTGGATTTGTTTGAGCACCATCACAGAAAGAGCATCCCAACAGAAAAAGGCTCAAGCACTCGTTCATGCACGTAAGCCCGCGCATCACAAGGCACACAAGTGGCATTAAGGAGGATGGGGTTCAATCCCCACTGACTCCCTGGAGCACACTTGGTGCCAACCAACTGCGATAGTTGGCTTGCTCCACCCGGTATGGGTAGGGTCTTTGACCATCATGGTTGTGTGTGTTTGTGTGTGTGTGTGTGTGTGTGTGTGTGTGTGTGTGTGTGTGTGTGTGTGTGTGTGTGTGTGTGTGTGTGTTTTGTTTGGTGTGTGGGAGAGTGCTCTCCATATCACTTGTTGGGGCAGGGGGACTAGATGGAAGGTGCAGCTATTGGCAAAATGCCCGGTCTTTGTGTTAGCCCCCCCCTCCCACAGGTCACCCCACCCTGCTCCCTGACCACAGTCTACTAGGACGGGAGGCAACTTGCATCCTCTTGATTGTGAGAGGTAGCTATGCTTGCAGGGGTCCCCTAAATAGGCTTAGGAGTAGTGGTAGGTAGGTAGTAAAATGTGAAATTGAGAGAAGAATATAGCTTTGTTTTTAAACCACCAGTACTTGGCCCAGCTATCGGCCGCGGAAAAAAATAGAGTAGAAACTTTTCTAGTCGGATAAATTTGGGCGCTCCTGTAGTGGCCGGTACGTTTCCTAAAATCGTGGCGCGTTAATGGGCACGACTCGAGGAAGTACTGGTGGTTTAAACCACCATTAGAACTGTGCGCCAAGCTTTGTCGAAGCGCCAGCAAGACCTTTTTTCTTTCGTTGTGAATGTCGCCGCCGGCCATTTTGGTCCAGTGGTGCCTGACCTCAGAGAATGTGGTATAGGTTGTATTCACAACTTAGCATTCCACCCTGAAAGGCAGTGGTGGAATGGATAGAATCACCCTTCGATCGTACTTGGGTTCACTTACCACCTCTGGTGCAGGAAACGCCCACGCTAGGGGGGCTGACTTTCGGCCCTCTGCTCAGACAAGTAGAAGGTAAGGGGGTGATGATAGAGGAAATTGGTCCACAAAGCCAGGTATGGGAATCAGACTAGGGGAATCCCAGACAATCAAACCACCAGTAAAAAAAAAAAAAAAAAGTACTTGGCCCATATGTCGGCCACAGGGCGTTGTCGTTAACGCTCTGCAAGTTTCGGAGGCCCGGGGTACCGGACCTGAAAGGCTGACGCCGCCAGCCAAAACAATTTTTTTTTGTTTCGCTGGCGGGTCCGCGCGAAACGGCGCGCAGGGCATATTCAGGTTTAGCATCGATAGCTGGGTCCAACTTGGTGGTTTAATAGGGGAAAGTGGTCCACAAGACCAGACACGGGAATTAGCCTAGGGGAATCGCAACAATCTTGGACAAGGGCCGACTGAGATATGCCGACTTTGAAATATGGAATGAGTAAGCAATAAGAATAGAGGATTATTAATAGTAGACTAAGGGAGGAAAGGAGTGGGGGGGGGGTCGGGGGATCTCAATCAAGGAGAAAAGCGACCCTTGGCGACCGGGTACCAGAGGCGGTCTCCCGGTCATGAGTTGCCAACTCCATAGACATGCTTCCGCTTTTGTAATAAAGAGAAGCTGGACCCTTTTCCAACGAGTGATGGCCCCCAACTAATGGAATGGGACGATCGGCCCACACTAGCATGGACCCTTTCACACGATAGTAGATGAGTGTCCCGAACGCGACTTCATTAACGAAAAATAAGAGTGAAGCACAAAATCGGATGAAAAACACCCGAACGGCGTTGCAACCCGACCGGTTTCGCCTGGCCGCCAACCAGGACTCTTCAGGGGTCTAAGTCACTTATGGACACTAGCCTACATCCAGTCTATATATACGAGAAACTTCGTGAGAAGCAAAGGCCAATGCCTTCTGAAGGCAGAAAACGCCGAACGTATCAGTCGCAAATTCCTACATCTACACCAGACGTCAAAAGTTCGGGACTTCACCGAAAAAACAGACCCAGGCATAGTTCATAAGAAGACCCTACATAACCTAAGTAAGCAGTTCAAGACCTCATTTCATCGAAAGGGAATCCAAAGACCAAATAGAAAAAATCACCTGTTCGACCATAGGTAAACCGTTCGAAACCCCAACTCTCCGAACAAGGTCCGAGATACTGATAAAAACAGACCCGACCGTAGGCAACCAGTTCAAAACCAACCCCACCGCAACAGGTCCTGAACAACCAGGGAAAACAGGCCCGGCTTTAGGTAACCAGTTCAAAGCCAAACTCCATCACAAATGATCCTAAAAGTGAAAAAAACAGGCCCGACCTTAGGTGACCGGTTCAAAAACAAACCCCACCGCAAATTTCAATGTTCAAAACCAACGATAATCCTTAAAAAAATTCGTCCCTAAGGTTCGCGAGCAAAAATCAAAAACCAAGAAACCCCCAAAAAAAGTACATACAAACAACGGGGACCCGAACTTAGGCAAACGTTACTCCTCAACATTCAATCCCCTATCATCGGGATACTCAACACCAAATCGTCACCCAGACTACTTCGAACGCGGAAAGTCCCTAAAAACGGAACTACCGTGCTTACTTCAGCAACCGACCCCACTTCGTCATGAAAGGTAACCAGTCCGACCACAATCCGCCATATTTCTTAGAAAAATTGGTCAGCGCAGAATCGAAAAAGTCATCGGGATACCCCCGCTTCCAGAGCTCACATTTTAAAGCGAACAGGAACGACACAACCATTCCTTCAACCGAGGAGAAAGTCTTGGCGCGATGAAAAAAGGAGCAGATCACTGCCATTTTCTGCCTGTGACTGAAAAACGACACATAGTCCTGTAAACATTGGAAAACCAGCCTACCGTTGACCTCCTCCCTTTGGTTCTTCATAAGGGGAAAACACATAACGCCCTTGCTTCCTTCGAACACCTTGAGCACACAACCGAGATAATCCCAGCACTGACCAGAATTTGTTTGCTCTAGTACTAAATTGTCATCATAACAACCTCGAAACGAATCGATCAAGCTCAACGCCTTCACATAGGAACACTCATCATTCCTTTTTCTCAACACGAAAATCGAAACGTCATCAACGAGCCTAACACCACGAATCAAACGCTGATCAGCCCCCAAATTGGACAAGAACACAAACTTGTTGAAGGCGCACAACAAACAAGCTAACGCAGGACTCGAAGACTTCCCCATCGGTATGCCTATCACCTGCTGCAGCAATTGACCAGATGCCCAAACAAAGATGTGATTAAGCTCGTATTCTACAAAATCGAACACCTGCTGAAGTGTAATCTTCCTCCATCCATCCTCAGATCGATGGGTAAGCAGTTTAGCCCCTTTTCCCTGCTTTCAAACCCCCATAGCATGCACACCTCTTTCCTCCCAAAAGTCAATAGCCCACGACAAAGCCCTCAGAATAGATTTATGAGGTAAATTCGAAAACATTTCCTTGACGTCAAACGATGCACCGAGAATAGAATCCGTCGCCGTCAGCCCCCGATTGATGGATTTAATAGTAACTAGCAACCCGTCGATACTGTGCAGATTAAAGTTTGACTTTCCCGGTAAGTTCCAAAGCAAAGCATTCACAGCCCTGGAGACAACTCGCCCTCCCGCTGCCGAGCACTCAGAAAACGACGGACAAATAGGCCGCCACCTAGACATGTCTTTGTGTTTGGGTACACAGTACGACTGACCAAAAGAACCCTTCTTCTTCCAAGCACCAACCACCCGTAATTTGCTCTCAAAGTAGTCCCTCTCACAACCTGCCAAAACATCGTCCGACTCGCGATCACAGTGAAGAAACCCCGCAGTTCCTGAGGAACAGAATCAGGGACCGGTAAAGAAGAATGTAAGTCGAAAGCGGACAGGATTTGAGAACGCAACTGCGAAACTGAGCGAGAACGTGAGGGGCGAACTATATTTCTAGAATTACGGAACCAGGAAGGGAATAAATCAGGAAGATCATTGACCCGGAAGGAAATGTGACCATCGACGCGTGGGAGCAACCGATCAGCAGAATCACATGAGCAACAGTAAGAACTTTCCCTAGCAAACCTTCGAAAGTTATGGAATAGATCGCCTAGACTACTGTTACGACACCATACAATACGCATCCGCCGAACAAGCATACCTTTCCACTCATGCAGAATATCCAGCCCTCCAACAAGGTTAGCGCAGAGTTTTCTAACCTCCGACTTGCAAATCCTGGGATCATATACGATTTTGACCACCAATCTTTGCCGAATGTGGATCCCATACCTACATATAATATGCCTTGACAGAATACACCGCAACCGAAAGCGTGTTCTCTTCTCACTGAATGTACGTATAGCAGTAAATGCAGCCACCAGCAAGGGAAAATCCCAACTACCCAACTCTCGCCTCGAACAAGGATGACTGAGAAGATTAGCCAAAGGAGCCTTAAGGGAAACAAATCTACTAAGAAAGGGTATGACTGGGTCGAAAGTCAACACCAAGCCGCTCTTCAACCATTCTCGAGAGTGACGAAGCTCCTGCTTTCCAAAAGTGCATTCAACAAGACTCCCACCAAACAGTCATTTAAGAACCTTCGACCGATCTATCAGTCTACCCCCACCCTCACAAGCGATCACAACTCGATGTTTCTTCTTCTACCTACACCCATCAAGAATCCTCAATAAACTCACAGAGTGCACACCATCAGCCGAGTGAAAAGAGCAAAGGGAGTTACGAGTCTTAGCAGGATTAACTATAACCGCATCACCACACGAATTCCTCCGTTTCTTCCTTAGTCTCTCCTTCAGCCCAGCTCGGCATTTCCGAGACCGCTTGGGTTTATCCCGTACATCGAGAGCCGGGGAAAATAGACGAATAAAGAATTTCTCCGTATCCAGCAAATCTTCAGAAGAACAACGATGAAGAGGGAAGATAGAAAAGGTATGCGCACCACACCTTCGCATCCAACGATAGAGCTTCTCATTTCTCCTCCCACCCTCAATCACCCTCGGCTGACAGGCCCTATACAAGTGTTCCCTCCATCGTGTGTGCAGGTCACGCGAAGTACTACCAACATAGATATGCCGGGACCATGGAGAGAAAAGGGCATAAACAATAGGTCCATTCCACGCAGCGTTATCACAAGGCCCACTAGCAGACACACAGAATTTGCCAAGCTTATCTCCCCACGGAATAGCACTGAGCAAAATCAATCCACAAATCGCCGTTGACAGCAACAAGTTGACCTCTCTATTTCGCAACCACTCAATCGAAACAGCACGAAGCTTACAACATAAACGAACTACTTGCCAAAAAAAGGTCGCGTCCGGGCGTGATCCTAAGAAGTGGTGGAATCACGCCCGTCGCTAGGTTCGGATTCACCTCCCCCATCCTCGGTAACTTCCACTACCGAAACCTCGTTACCCCCCTTCTTACCTTCGTCAAAGTCATCTTTGACTGCCCGATCAGCACGTCCCTGAGCAATAATCTCCTTGGTAGGCTCTAGCGTAGTGTAATCCACACCCTCCTTGTCGCAGATCTCAATGATCTCTTCCTTCCGTTTGCTGCGAAAAGGAGGCCCGCGCGGGTTCTTTTTTTTTGGGCGCGCTGGGCATTTCCAGCCCTGGAGAAAAGTGCCTGTACTGGTGGTATCCAGCGACCTAGCTCAGTTGGTAAGGCTCGCAAGTGGCATTTAGGGGGTCATGGGTTCAATCCCCATTGGCCTCATGACTTCCTGGGCTTACTTGGCACCCGCTACCCAAGAGATAGACCACTGGATCCCCCGATCGGCATCAAGCAGAGTCTGCTATGTTCGTAGGGGAGGGGCCTGAGGGGAGGCACGGGGGATTGGTCCGCTTTATCCCTGGTGCTACTGGCCGTCCCCTGGCTGGTATCCTGCAGGCTCGAGGGGCCGTAAAAACATGGCTCTGGTATGCTACGGGTTTCCCCGTATGCCTATAGGTAGGAGTAGTGGTAGGTAGGTAGTGTGAGGAAAAATTGAGAGAAGAGTATAGTTAAAAAAAAAAAAAAAAAAAAAAAAAAAAAAAGGGAAAGGAGGGGGGAAGGGGGGGGATTACTTTTGGAGAAATACAATACTGAGAGGGAGAATATACTTTCCGGGGTTGATATGATATTTGCCGCCCTCAGGGCATACTCACACTCAAACTTTTTCAACAGCTCTGTGAACGTGATTGCGGTTAGATGCATCCAGGCAGGATTCATCCACAAAAGTCCTTGTGTGAGTATGCCCTCAAAAGCCAATCTTTTACCCTGTTCGCAATGGCTCCATTTTATTGGTGGGAAGCAGCACCTGATACTTACCGGGAATGGTCTTATCACCTGGTTAAGTAGGTTTCCCGTATACGAAGTTTCAAAAAAAAAAAAAAAAAAAAAAAAAAAAAATCAGGTCCACCATCCTTTGTGCAAGAATGGGAAACTGCATGACAGCCATTCCTGGCAGCATTGATTGCCCTGCTGCCCCTACACTAGCCCTACTGATGACAGCCAGGTAGGCCAGGTGCTCTTATAAGCCAAAACAACACTCCTGCTGCTTCCTGCAAGCCAAAGCAGTCATATTGGAAACAATGAGATCCAAAACTGATGAGGCATGGCAGACCCTTAGACAGCAACTACAAACAGAGAAAGATCAGACAAAAATAACAGACAACCAGTACTTGAATGCTTCCTTTTGTTGGAGCGGATTCCCCCCTGTGCGCCAAAAAAAACTGAACCGGGTGAAGCGCTTTTTCGGCTGGCACTGCCAGCCAATTTGCTGTAGTAGGCTGAGTCCTGCAAGTTGCCGCACGTGAACACGACTGCATCACGGAAAAATGGTTGGGAAAAGTATGTGGTTATCTGGATTGACCTGGATAGATGGTGGGATATCATGCGTCCTACTAGTGAGCGGGCTAGCTGGTAGGATGGGAATAGGGTACAGCAGCAGCGGAGATGGTGGCTCTGTTGCAGTAAGTCTTGCCGGAGTGGGGATAGGGGATTGGCTGGGGGTGTCTGAGTTTTTCCGGAATTGTGCACATGTCTTGTTTCTTCTTCAAGAAGGTGAGTGGGACAAGTTAAAAAAAAAAAAAAGACCTGGATTGACCCAGGGAAGAAAGTCTGTGAACTGGATCAGAACAGACACCTTTTATGGAAGGCATAGCCCACCACAGAACCACCGTCACGGTGACAGTGCAAGCGACTCCCTCTTCACCACTTCGCCATTCCTACCGACTTGATTCTCATCCCATTGCCGGACCTGATCACCACCCCAATTTCCCAAAATACCCCTCTCGTGACGCTCGTCCCTCTGCCCACTACCCTGCCTCCCTCAACCTTGCACCCTCTCCTCCCACCCTCCCCTTCCTCAGTTCCCACCCTGTCTTCATCCTCCATGGCCCACCTCCCCACTGCCTTCACTACCCTGACTGCCGGCCAAGTACAAGAACCTCCCAGAATCAAGCGAGGAGCTTCGCCAGTGGAAACAAGAATGTCACATTCCTCCTGAGTTGATATAGGAGGAGAGGAGGGGGGGTGATATCGCAAGGGCTATTCCCCCCCCCCCCAGAAAAGAGGGGGGGGGGGGGG
>BFEA01000235.1:1859107-1878884 GCA_003427395.1 Chara braunii
GAGAGAGAGAGAGAGAGAGAGAGAGAGAGAGGACGAGAAAAAGAGGGAGAGAACTACTTCTGGCAGGCGACGCTGAGGGGTGTGGCTTCGTCATCACAGTCTACGAGCGCGCGAAGAACGAGAGAAAGAAACAAGAGCAAGGGACGAGAGAGGGGACAGGGCGAGGGAGAGAGGAGAATAGGGGAGAACGAGAGAGGGCACGCGGGCAGGCGCAGTCTCTGAAGTTCTTTTGCGATACGAGTTCCGCCGGGCATCAGAGGCCTCGTCTGTTGCTAGCGCCCGAGAGTGCTCTTCGGCCTCTCCTGTTTTCGCTGGCCGAGCATCTCTCCGCCGCGAGCTCGACACGGTGGCTTGAAGTTAACTGACCCTCTATTGCGAGCTCTTCAGCTACGGGGACCCCACTCAATTACGCGCTTGATCCCTCGTTGCTACGAGCTGACTCTCCGTCTCCAAGTCCTCTGGGAGCTGCACACCGCGACCTTGCTCTTCTTCAGGAAGCCCGCCAGTCCCTGGGTTTTAGCCCGATTGCGAGCTTGTTAAGAGGCGGTACTCTGGTTAGCGGGTTCCAGCTCTTCGGGCGAGCTCGCAATCATCAAGCCTCCCGCCTAATCACGAGCTAGCTCGCCGACACCATCGATTACGAACTCCTCTGGCAGCCTGGCTGGTTACGAACGATCGACAAATTCGAGCTCGTGCATATGGCTTTTGCGTGTCACGGGGCGCTCCCTCTTCGTACATCCGGTCGAGAGCGCTCTTCTCTGCACCGTACTCGGGCCTGGATGGAGACTCCTTTCTGGCTGCTCTTTGTCGCGACAAGAGGCGCCTCCCCGCTTCCAGTTTTCTTCATGTCGGCTGTTAGGAGAGCCGTCTTACTCCACCTCACCGATCGAGAGCTGTTCCGAACCTCACTAACGCTTGTGTTGGCTGGTTGAGAACCGTTTCGAATTACACACCTTTCGGAGATTTTCCCATAGACAGGTTACTGAGCTTTTCAAGCCAGCTGGGTAAGAACCATTCAGAACTTTCTTCTGCTTGTACTACACTTGTGTACTTTAGTTACAAACAGTTCTGAGATTTTTCGGTCGCTCGAGCAAACAGGTTACAAATTGTTCTGAACTTTTGTTGTGTCACTCAAACCCACTGGGTATGAACTGTTCGGAGCTTTCTTCCTATGCATGTGTCCTCTGGTTACAAACCTTCCTGAGATTTTCGGTCGCAAAAGCAAACAGGTTACGAAATGTTCTGAACTTTTGTTGTGTCACTTAAGCTCACTGGGTATGAACTGTTCAGAGCTTTCGTACTACACTTGTGTCCTTTAGTTACAAACCGTTCTGAGATTTTTCGAGCAAACAGGTTACGAACTGTTCTGAACTTTTGTTGCGTCACTCAAGCTTGCTGGGTATGAACTGTTCAGAGCTTTCTTCCTACACATGTGTCCTCTCGTCACAAACCGTTCTAAGATCTTTCGGTCGTTCTGAACTTTTGTTGTGCCACTCAAGCCAGCCGGGGTGTGAGCTTGTCTGAACTTTCTTTCACACGAGTTGTTTGAAACTCTTCCTACACTTGTGTCCTCTTGTTCCAAACCGTTCTGAGAATTTTGGTCGCCCAAGCTATCAGATTGCGAACTGTTTTGAATAGTTCCTGACGCTCAGGCCAGTTGGTTATGGGTAGTTCTTTCTAACTCACCGGTAGCGAGCTGCACTGAACCCTTCGGAGGCTCGTGTCCGCCGGCTGCGAACCAATCGGAGTTTTCCCGCCGGTCGTGCCCCTGGAACAGACCTACTTGCCTCGTCCCTGGCGGGAGAATTCGAACCTCTCTATCGTGACTGCTGGGTGACGGACAGACGACGGTTGAGGCCCGTGCCGGAACAGACGGGGCTCGTGGGGCTTTGCGCCTCAACTCCCCTCCGCTGAAGGACACGAGAAGGGGGGGGGCGCCCCCTTAAAAAGAGAAGAGAAGAAAGTCTGCTCGACAAAGTGGCACCGTTGCCGGGGATGAGCATTCTTCCGCGGCCGCGGCCGGCTCAGCAACTACGGGGTAAGGGAGGACCAGCGTGACAGGCAGTGGTGAAGGGAGTTTGCGGCATTCTTCAGAATTTCGGCGTCAAAGTTCTTCAGCACGTGTCTTCAAGATAATCTTCAGCGGTTTCTTCACGGTGATAGAGTCTCTTCTCAGGCGACGTCAGCAAGGGGTTTACTGGGGAGGGGCTTGTTGTTGGGTTTTGTCGGGGGCGAGGGTTTTTCGGGAGTTGGGGCTTGTCTCCTGGGTTCTTTTCGCAGGTCCGCTCCGGCCCGCTTGCGATCTCGGCT
This sequence comes from Chara braunii, assembly GCA_003427395.1. Taxonomy (NCBI): domain Eukaryota; kingdom Viridiplantae; phylum Streptophyta; class Charophyceae; order Charales; family Characeae; genus Chara; species Chara braunii. The sequence goes on from BFEA01000235.1 coordinate 1,861,418, forward strand.
CCCACTTCCGGCCTTCGAAGGGTATAAACAGGTCAGTTCCTTTTCGTGTGCTTGGTTTTTGCGCTTGTTTATTTCTAAAAACTCGAAAAAATAAGGGGGTGCACAATTTGCCTGAAGGGTCTGAATGAGGGTGAAGAACAACGAAAGGGGAGGGAGAAGATCAGTCCGGGGAAATAGTATAAGGGGGTCTGCTCAAGGGGGAGAGAGGGAGATCGAAAGAGAGGGAGCGGGGAGAGGGGTCCGAGAGGGGCCGGTAGCGCTGTCTATTTGGGATCCAAGGGGGTCATCCAGTGTTCTTGATCCGCACGGGTTGTGGAGGGCACCTACCCGGGGGCAAAGTCCCGCAAGAGAAAGTGTGTTTAGAGAGGGGTTAGGGGCTTCGATTCTCGATCCACGGGGGCTGACGACGATTGCAACTCCCACGAGGGAGCGGGACTCTCGATCGGGACCGGTTCGGGGCTTGGGGGAGAGGAGAGGGGTGCTACGGGTACTGGAGCTAGGGGGAGAAAGAGAGACACCTAGCCGTCATAGCGAGGGCATTCGAGAAGAGGAGGGTGCTTGGGGGACCTTGGACGAGGGATCGGAGGCCGACTCCTGGGTGGAGCGGTGTCTAGTTGATTTCTCGGACTCAGAACTGGGGGACTATTGGGACTACGATAACGAGTATTGAAGACCCAAGGTACGTATACTTATCAACCCCCACTTGAGAGCCTCTTCTTAAAGCTCCGCTCTTTCCACCCCTTTTTTTTTTCAAAATTTCCCGATCTTCCGGTGATTCCAAGAGAGAAAAGAGGCAGCGGGAAGCGGAAAAGGAAGAAGGGAACGAAGTGCGAAGAGTTCACGATGAGAAGAATGGGGAGGGAATAAATAGGCTAGCGATTTCCGATACATAGGTGAATCTTGTCCTGGGACCAGGGTAATTTCACGCTTGAGGTGGGCCGAGTAGAGGCGTGGTACCGGATAGGCTAATTAGGACTAGAGGTCGGTTCAGTGGGGGACATAGGGCGCGGGTGTGTGACTTCGGTCCGACTCCGGGGAGGGAGTTGCCACCCTTCCTCGGGGATAACCTGTGTCCGCGGCTAGTCTCTAGGCCGGGGGTGGGGAGAAGTCTCTCATCGGGGGAGGACAGGAAGGTAGCCGAGTGAGACGGCGTTCCTTCTCTGGTCCATTTGATCCTTCTGAGCTCACAGGCTTCTCTTCCTCGCGGTATAGAGGTGGTCTCTCGAGTGGCCAAAAGGAAGTAGGAACTTGGGGGATTTTCCTTTGATTATACTGTATGAGCCTATAAGCTGTTCCAGAATGGATTAGCGTGTGTACTCACGGAAGTGTTGACGTGTGGTGTTACTCCTTTAGGTTATAGACGGGGGACTTTGATGTAGGTGTCTATGTGTAGGAAGGACAAGATCAAGGAGAGGACTTCCTTCGTGGCTGGGAAAAAGTGATAGGCGACTCCCGCTGTTCGCGGGGGGAACTGAGGGATTACGCGTACAAATATTTCTATTCTCTAGGATTTCGAACCTACCGGAGAGGTGGTCGCTCGACGCCGGTGATTCCGGACGCTTATCTTGATGGATCGGATGGATGGAAAGTGCTAGTGGGGATAGTGAAGCATATGGTGAGAGCGGCGGATCCATGAGTTTGAGGCCTTTGGAGTTTGAACCCGCGGGGATTAGTGTAGGTGATATAGGCGGAGTAGATGTTTGGTGCTATACCTTCTACTGGTGGACCGGACACTTTGACATAGCCTTGTACGTGGAAGAAGGGGTCGATAGGGCGGCAGGGTATTTGGATAGCTGGGAGGAGGCGATCGGTCACGCGCAGCTTGAGAGGCAGCTGCTAGGGGCTTACGAAATTAACTATTTCTACTCGTTGGGGTGTAGGGCGTATCCGCAAGGGGGTAGGCCGGTCCCCACTATTCCGGACGCCTTCCTGGACGGGTCGGACGAGTGGAGAGCGCTAATTCAAATCATAGAGGAGATAATCCTAGGGGATGGTTAGGATCGTAAAGGGTACTGAGGAGGAAGGGGTTCGGATAGAGAAGGCGGATTTAAGCAAAAACCGAGAGTGCTTCAGCATCCCCTTAGACCACCGCACAGAGAGGTATCTAGCTGGTCGCGAGAGAGGGTTAGAGCTAGAACGAGGGGTTTTTCTTTGGGCTCGTTTCACGGTAGGAACTTTGGAGGGGGACAGGTGGTCCCGGAACAGGCCCCAAAACGGGAAGAGACCCAGGCGAACGGTGATCCGTGCGGAAGGAACTGTCTACTTAAGTAAGGAAGCCTGGGTAGAATACGTCACACATTTGGTCCTAGGGCGGTACCGTGCGGATCATCGGGAGGCACAGGCAGGTCCAATTTTGAGGCAGATCTTTGAGGCTGAGTCCCTTAGGCATAACCCACCCGTCGAGGTGAGGGTGACCTGCGCGCGAGACGAAGAGTACCCCCGCGCCTCAGGGTGCGTTAGGGCCATATTCCCGTCATTCGTTTTTCGAAGGGTGAGCGGGAAGGAGGAGCGGTACGACAGGCTCGTGCGGTCCATAGCGCGGGAAAAGGGGTGGCAGCTCTCCGTTAGGTCACTCCATTGGTACTACACCTATTGCGTGGATAACCCGGTGCCGTACGGGATCAAGGCTTGTCGGATTCGTGCCGGGATCTTTAGGGAGTCCACCCGGGACCGCGAGGGAGGAAGGCACTACGGATACCAAAGGGTCTTCGGGGTGCCACAGAGGATCTTCTAAATGAATGATGTTCCATGATAGGAAGCGGGGATGCTGCTTTGAGTTCCCATTAGAAGACCGTGAGGCCCTTAGGCTGATCCCTAGCAACGGGGAGCTACCGGATTGGGAAAGAGTAGAAGAGGGAAGGTCTACGGTCAGTGGGGAATTTGTGTGGGTAGAGTCCAAAGAAGTAGAAGGCCAAGGTATTGGACGGAGCCTTGAAGTAACCGCGATTATTTTCGTAGCACCGGAAGCCTGGGCGAAGCTTGTTGTACCCCTAGTTCTGGAACAAGGGGGTGGGCTGGAAAAATTGTTGCGAGAGGCGAGAGAGGTGAGAGGAGAATGTGTAAGTAGGGTTAGAGAGCAATTTGCATTCGTGCCCGTGGAAAGGGAAAGGTTCGCGAGGAAAGGAGAGCTCCCAAGGTCGAGATACCCCTTAACTCTGAGGGTGCCGTCTTACCTGTTCCCTAGGGCAAACGAGGAAAAGAGAGTGCGTCTTCTAGAGAGGGGTAGGAGTTTAGGTCTTACCTTCTGGGCCCTGTGGATACTGTATATGCACTGCATCGATCAAGGTATTCCGCCGCGCAGGAGACTCTGGGGTATTTTCCGTAGACTAGGTTCTCTAGAGAAGACCTACACTCTCTCTCTGGAAGATTATCATAGGTGGGTCTTTAGGGCGACGAAAGCCGATGGTGAAGTTCGTCCTCAGTGAAGACGGGGTGGTAGAGTCGATAGAGGCCGGTGACCCCGGGAAGGTTTTGATTCCGGAAGACCCTCAAGTGACTCCTTATTGGATGAGCGTCGAGAAGGGGGGATTAATCAGAGAAGGGGCCTACGTGTGGGTTCGCGCGAGGAGGCTCACTTGGAAGGAGGGTGTGGAGAGAGAAGGTCCACCCGACCTCGGTCGCTTCCTAGAGATCCGGGCAACCATTTTTTTTCGACGAAGAGAGGTGGACCGAAGTCTGGAGAGGTTTAGTGACCGGGCAGCTTACGCACTTTGAATACCGAGAGTCCACAAGGCTGTTGGCAAACAACTTAGTGTTAACTGACTACGAGGAAGGGACTTTCGAGTCGTGGTCGCCAGTATCCTTCGCCGAGCCCGGAGAGGTACCCCGTGCTTCCGGGGTCCTTCACGCTAACCTGCCCCAGTTCGTGGCTAGTTCATTCCTAAGAGACTCGGAGGAAAGCGTAGTAGCGGTGCTTAGAGCGGCTCGGGAATCCGGGGTGCGGGCTAGGGGTTTGTTCTGGCTTTATACCCGATGCATGGATGGGGGGATTCCCCCAAGGGGTGAGCTATCCGCCATATTCAGAAGATTGAGGGAATTTGAGGGACTCCGATCCCTCGTCGCGGACGTTCCGTACGCCCGCCTCTTCGGAGAAGAACAGGTGGTTAACCAGAGGGGTTTCGAGGGCCGATGATAAGGAGGATCCCGAGAACTATCTGGGCGTCCATAGAGCCCGTAGAGGATACCGGGGAGGTTATCCGTGTCACTCTGCCTAGGGCCCGGTTGACTGAACCAACAAGGACTCTCCTGCGAGAAGAGGGGGAGATCCGGCGCGGTAAGGCTTTTGTACGATTTGCGGTGAGTCGCCAGGGGGAGGTCGTAGTTGGGAAGGCCTGAATATTCCTCTCCAAGGAAGGGCTTGTTGAGATAGCACATAGCTTACGGGGTGGGCAGGACCCTCTCTGGGACGCTAGAGCTGTGAGAGACCGGCTAGGGGGGTTAGTAGAGGAGTTGGGACCTCACGAAGGGTGCAACGAGGAATATTTAGTGACCTACGGGGGTTGGGAAGAAATACCGCGGTTCATCTCCAGCGAGCCGGTGGAGGTCCCCCGTTTCATTTTTAAGCGGGTTTACCCCTCCGAGGCTGTTAGGAAGGCGGTAGGACGGAGGGTTTCCATCCTAAGTCAGTTCAGGTTCACGGGATCAGACCTACACACCTTGTTAACATGGTGTTTTCGAGATCCCTATAGAGACGATTGGGCGACTCTGGAGGACCTGAGCTACGCATTTGAAGGATGGTGTCGCCACGCGAGGGAATCTAAGATATCGTGGAGGTACCTAGGTGAGATCTGCGAGGGAGAGCTAGCGGGGCTGGACCCCACTGATTTGATTCGGGTACCAATTGCGTGCCGTTGACGAAAATTAAGGGATGATCGAGCCGGGCCTTGAGGAGCTTGTGGGGATGGATAGAGTGAGGGAAGAAGTTCACAGGATCCTTGCTCTGTGCTGGGAAGAAGAGAGGAGGGCAAGGCCCGGTTCCTTAGCCAGGATCAAGCTGCTTGAAAACGGCCACGATCACTATCCTCCACGAGGTCACGACAGACCTTTCGCGGTGAGGGGATGAGAGCCACGTTCGTCTCCAATAGGATTCGTTGGGAGTTAGAGACCTACGAGGACGGAAGTGAGGTTAGGGTCGAAGGGGGTGCAAAGCTTAACCCGGCATTGGAGGAGGACCGGGTAGTCCGCGCAGAGACGGAGTTTCTAGTGGAGGTCCGATGGCTAGCTTTGTGGAAAAGAAGGAACTGGACCACGCAAGCTACCTTCTCGTTCTACATTAGAGACGCGAGTGGCGTGAGATTTTCAAGGATTTGGAGGGAGCCTTTGTTGGAAGTAGAAAGGAAATTCGAGGAGGACTCAAGGTTTCTGGGGACGCTACTGACGTCTAGGACACACCTTTTGGAGACCCGATTTTGGGATAGAACGGGGGAGTACGAGGAGGCTCTGCGCCAAACTCTGCGAGGGGGCGAAGGGGCCGGTCGCGCTGAGTGCGAAGACTCGTTGCTCGAGGCCGCCACAAGATTGGCAGGGGTGAGGTGAAGCTCCTATGATTAGATATGAAAGGCGGGACCCTTACGGTACCATAGAAAGGGTTTGGACATGGGGAGGAAGATATGGAGTGACACTCCCAAGAATTAGAGGGGAAGGAGAGGTGACTACCGAGTTCTTCGAGATTTACGAGCAAGAGACGGTGGTCAGATTCTCAGTAGCATCCGAGGGGAACAACTGCACTAGGAAGGCGGAACTCTTCTTGTCCCCTGACGCCCGGCTGATCTTCGCAACTGAATCAGCGGAAGGGAAAGATCCTCTAGGCATCGCCGAAAGAGCTCTAGAGCGAGTAAAGAGATTGAGGAGAATTGGCACCGGGGCCCCCGTGATTGATAAGGTTGAGTACCGAGGGAGGTCGGAGGTTCCAAGGGCGGCCCACGGGAGAGCTTGGACCATCCCTACCTGGGCCTATCGACTACTCTATGCTGACGACGAGACCGTGAGGAGAGTCTGATTAAGGGGTCAAGTGATAGAAAAATTTCCGCTGGGAGAAGAAGGAGGCCATGAGCTATTCACCCAGTGCTGGGAGTCGAGGGAAGACACCGACTTCGAGTGGTGGGCCCGCGTCGGGGAATTCATCAAGCCCCTGTTCTCCGGGCAAGCCGGTGATGTGGATAGGGATCTGATTAAAAGGTGTGCACAAGAAGGGATTAGGGGTATCTCGGACCTGAGATAGTGAATCTTGCGTTGGCCGCCAGTGAGGAGAAGAAACTGAGGGATTCTTGGTGGACGGTAACCAGTGAGGAGTCGGAGGGGGAAGGTGCGGGCGAGGATTCTAGTGAGGATAAGGGGGGATCAGGAGAGGAGAGGAACTCGGGAGGAAACAGGGATAGTCGTGAGGAGAGCGATCCAAGAAGTGACGCAGACAATAGTGAAGGAAGCGACTAGAAATTGCCAATAAGGGTGCATGGAGAGTGAATTGGGAACCGGTGTCCCCAGTCCGCCTGAAACCACTGAGAGAAGGGGGATAGTGAAGAGCCCCGAGTTGGGGGCCAGTCTAAGTAGGGTGGTGGAGGCAATGGCAGGAGAGGCGGAAGCGCTAGCTGAAGGAGATCCTGAAATGGCTTCGGGAGAAAGACAAGCCGCGGAGGGGCAAAGGTCTGGCACGGAAGTGTGAGTGCACAGGGATGTGGGACCGCCGGTGCCGATGAACGAAGGGGTAGCGGAAGCCGCGAGGGGCGTTCTGGTGGAGTCCCAGTGGGCTGACCTAATGGATGCGGAGGCAAGGATAGAGGGAACACGGGATTTTTCCAGAGATAGACAGGGGTATCGACCACTTAGGGGGGAGGAAGAGGAGTGTCGGGACAGTAGAGACTTGTGAGAGGGGGGGTCAGCCGAGGCCGACGACCGGCCGTGGGGATGGGTCGATAGGATTCCGAAGGGCTTCACCGGTGAAAGACAGGCCTTAGTGGGACCTAGAACTGACACAGAGAGACGAATACCTGCGCTGGAAGGGACGGTCGAGGGCTCGAGAGGCCTCCCTATAGAATCTCGGTGGGGGGATCTGCCGGGAGCGAGAATGGGGGAAACCCTGGATTTTCCAAGAGATAGGGGAGGGTACCGACCCCTCCAGAGAGAAGAGGAAGGGGGACCAAATAGAAGGGGTCTTAGAGACGAAAGGCCGGCGAAGGCTGGTGGCAGGCCATGTAGATGGGTCGTGAGAGAAGCGGATGTTACATGGGCGCCTGGCGAGATAACGGGCAGAAGTCAAGGGATGGAGGCCCGGAGAGGCTTTAGAGGGCAGGACCACGCTCGGTGGGAAGCGGATTGGCCGGATGAGCGGGGGCGCTACGGGGAGGATCCCTGGGTGCCATCAAGATCTCGAGGCCGGGTAGAGGAGCCCGATCCCTCATGGTACAAGCCATACGATCCGGCAATCGATGGGCCAATGGAAGGTCCCTATTTTCGTCGATATGACGACCGATGGGTGCCCTATTATGATGTCAACCTGGGTCTGGAAGCCCTTTTCTTCGATGGACGAGATGTAACTGGGTTCGTGGAGAAATGAGAAAGTTACGCGTACCGCAAGAGATTCTCCGAAAGGGAGTGAATCGACCATTTTATCCAGCACTCGGACCCCGAATTGAACACCGCGATCCGGGCTATCTACCCCTCAGACGGTTGATGGAGGACCTTCAGGGCGAGCCTATTGCAGACTTTCGCCTGTGATGACCTGATCCCGACCGTGAAGGGCTTGAGACGTATTACAAGGGGGGAAAGGGAGAGCTTGGTAGCCTTTACCTGTAGGTTCAAGCGTCTGTCCCAAGCCCTGGTGGATAGGGGCATGTTGTCCGAAGTAGACAGGTGCGTGATGTTCATGCTGCATCTGCCCGAAGAAAAGAGGAAGGAGGTCCTTCAGAAGGCGCCGCGGGATTCTGCAAAGTTTGAGAAAGTTGCCGAAGTGGTTTTCACAGAGGGGGGGGGTAGATGTAAGGGAATACATGAAAGAGACCTTGGACATGGCTCTCCGCAACATGAGAGGGACGCGGAACGATGGTCCAAGAGGGAGCGACAGACCGCCACCTGATCCTCCTGCTCCCCGGTGGGGAGAACGGCCTACCGGGTGGAGGAACGAGTCGAGTAGCCAAAGAGGTTGGAGGAACGACCGGGGGATAGGGGGGGGTCATGGTTCCGATTGGGGGAGTTCCCATTGGAAGGATGCTAGGGATGGAAGATGGGGAGACGCCCCTCAAGCAAGGGTTTCCGGGCCGCGACCGGAGGTTAGGGCCCCACCGCCGCCAGCACCACCACCACCGGCTCCGCCTGCGCCCATAGCGACAACAGCGCAAGGGGGTCCACGCCCCAACATTCCCCAAGCTCGGAGCGGATGTGTCTACTGCAATGAAGAAAACCACATCAAGCGGGATTGCCCTTATCTCATGGAGGCTTTAAGATTGGGAGTGGTCAAGCTAAATGAGAACAAGTGGGTTGTGTGGGGAGATAGCGGAGAGGCCATCTCCTTCTATCCATCGATGAAGGTGAATGTGGACAAGAGGGTGACCCTTCAAGAGGCTAGGCTGGGAAAGAAACCGGAGGTCGGAGGCTCCTCCAGTGCGGCTTACATCCAAATGGTGGAGTCACCGGGAGGGTTGTCCATTAGGGAACCCCAAGTATCAAGCATTAAGTTCATAGATACACAGGTCGAGGAAGAGAGGCCTTGCCTAAGGGTGAGGACGCAGGTCGGGGCTGAGGCATATGAGAACCAAGCAAGCGTGACGGAAAGTACGGAGGTAAAAAGCGGCGACAATGACCAGCCAATGACCGATGCGAAAGCGGTGGAGGAAAAGAAGGAAGAGCCCACCTCGCCAAAATCGCCTAAGAAAAGGGGCCCCAAAAAGTTCGAGATGAAGTGCACTCTGGATGAGATTGACACGGTAGCACCCCTTAGGAGAACCCTGATGCAGCCTATGCAGTGCACACTTTTGGAATACCTGGCCGCCAGCAAAAGTGCCAGAGAAGAGCTCCTAAGCATCACAAGGAAGGTGAGAGTCCCGCTCGCAGTAGGGCCCACGGTGCTGGTGGAAAGCCCCACCAGGGAGGAAGTGCAGGCTTCCCGAATTACCATGGAGGAACTACCGGCCAACTTCTTCTCGGGGGAAGAGACCAAAAAATTCTATGTGTTAGGTAGTGGCCAGCTCCAGGCGGTAGTAAGTGGGAAAAAGATGAGGGCTCTAGTGGACAATGGGTCCGCGTCTACGGTATGCAGGGACTCCATCGCGCGAGAGTTGGGCTTGGAGATAGATCGCGGGGTGCCAATGTCGATGGTAGTGGCCGATAACAAGCTGCAACCGCCCGAAGGGGTGTGTCATAGCCCTGTGATTGAGGTCGTTGGTGTAGAGGTCACGGTTCCGATCTTTTCGGTGAAAGAATGCTCCTTCGAATTGATCATCGGGAGGACCTGGCTGAGCGCAGTATACGCGACCACAGTTGATTTGCCGGATGGGAGTCAAACCCTCTCGATCCAAAGTCTTGATGGGATCCGAATGGTCCTAAAAACCGTTGACGCGCAAGATGAACGTAACCGGACCAGCCTTACTAGACGCAAGGGGAACCAATCGAGGGTGTGCCGAGTCCGTCTAGAGGAAGTACCCCTGACGGATAGGGGACCCAAGGGGGACCAACTGGAGATCGAGGACGTGGTAGATAAGATTGTACTTAACGGTATGGGGTACGAGAAGGGGGACGAGGAGGAGGAGTTCGGTGGGTGCGTAAGTTTGTCTTTTTTGGAGGGATCCCCCTAGCCGGTGGAATTAAGAAGCACAAAACCGTGGCAGAGAAAGTAAAACCCGCCGCGGTCAATCGGGATAGAACGAGGGAAGCTATAATATCTGAAGATGAGATAGTCGATATCATCCGGAAGAGGAAAGAGACGGAAGAGCAGAGAATAACGGCCGATAGACTGACAAAAATGGATATAGAAGATGAAAATCTCATGGAGGAGGAAAAAGGGTTCAAAGCAATGACCTTAAGGGGCTGCGATAAGGCCATTGCCTTTGACGACTCAGAGAGAGGGAGAATCGACCCAAGGTATGCTAAGCCGGCTCGGATCCACACGGCCCCGCACGTACCTTAGAAGGATAGGCCACAATGGAAGTACGCTAAAAAAAAGAAAGAAGAGATAGTAGTCTTCATCAAGGAAAAAATCACTAAGATGGATCCAAAACCTCCAGAGGACCAATGCGGTCACCATAACTGATGTGGGGTCTATACCTGAGGCCGACTTGCTAGCGGAAGGATCGGCGGGTCGCTCGATATACTCTATTTGCGACCTCTTCTCGGGGTATGACGAAATTTCCTTAGATTACCGGGACAGGCACATGACCGCCATGCATACACCCTTAGGGCTGGTTCAAATGATGGTGGTTCCGATGGGTTGGACGAATGGGGTAGCGGTGTTCCAAAGGGCCATGATCGCGGTCCTCAAGGAGTTCATACCGGAGAAGGTAGAGGTCTTCCTGGACGATTTCCCGATAAAAGGGCCGGTCGAGCGGGATGAGACCGAGGTTTTCCCAGGTGTTAGAAAGTTTGTGGCCGACCACATGAAAGATGTCAGGAACGTCCTTGAGAAACTAGATGATGTCAACCTCACGGTGAGTGGGGCTAAGAGTCGTTGGGCTGTATCCTCCATCAAGATATTAGGGTTCATTTGCGATAAGGAGGGGCGAAGACCCGATCCCGAGAAATTAGTGAAGTTGATGACCTGGCCTTCGCCGCTCAGATCCATAACGGAGGTCCAGCAGTTTCTAGGGGTTGTGGGCTACTGGAGAATATTCATAAAAGCCTATGGAGAAAAAGCGGAACCCCTGAGAAGACTCCTCAGGAAATTGGAAGGATGGGTTTGGGGAGAAGAACAAACCGCGACCATGGAAGCCTTAAAGGGGGAGTTCTGCGAAGGTGGGGAGGTCCTAGGAGTCCCGTTTTTCGAAGAAGAAGAGAGTCGCCCATTTATAGTATCCACGGACGCTGGACCTCACTCAGTGGGGGGCCTCCTGTCACAAAAGGATGGGGAGGGGAAAGAGAGACCGTTACGATTCGAGAGTCGGACCTTGAATCCCGCGGAGAGAAATTATAGTCAATTCAAGAAGGAAGTGTTGGGGATACTGCATTGCCTCAAAGCCTTCCGTCACTACCTGTACGGACGACATTTTCTCCTAAGGGTGGACCCGACAGCAGTGGCCGCAGTCCTCCAAAAGGATTTCTCGCTGACAGATCCGACCATCGCACGCTGGATGATCCATATCAAGCTTTACGACTATAGGGTCGAAAGGATATCGGGGGCCAAAAACCAGGTCGCCGATGGATTGTCCCGGCTTCCCATTCAAGAAGAGGACCTGCCTGGGCTTAAGAAGGAAGAAGAAACAATGGCCGAAGAGGCGATAATGAAAGTCGCCGCGAATAGGGCGCAAGTGGCGGGGAGCAGCCGAGGGGAAGAAGGAGGCCCAAGGACTTTTCTCACGAATCTCTACGACGGGAAGTACCGAGACATAGGACTGTACTTGGCCGGTAGGGAAACAGGGACTGAGAGGATCCAGCAAGAGGCACTGGGATATTGCCTGCGGGGAGGCCACCTCTTCAAAAGACCCACCAAGTTCGCGATACCCATGAGGGTGCTGTGCGATCCGGAGGAGAGAAGAGCGGTTATAGAGGAGTTACACGATGGGGTCGTTGGAGGTCACAGGGGGGTTAAAGGCACTTTTGATAAGGTCCGCAGGCTTTCAAGTTATTGGTGGGACGGGCAGTACACCGAAGTGGAAAAGTACTGTTCGACCTGTGAAGCTTGCCAGAAGAGGGCGACGGTTCGATACAGAGAACCCTTAGTTCCGTCGCTTCCCACAGTTCCGGGCGAGAAGGTCCATATAGACTTAGTGACCATGCCAAAGGGGGTCGGCGGGCTTCGGTATATGATCAACGCCCGAGATGACCTCACCGGATTCGTGGAAGCAAAGGCCATTAACAAGAAAACAACGGAGGAGGTGAGTGAATTTCTCCTTGAATATATCGCGCGGTACGGATGTGTAGGGAGGATTGTCATGGATAGGGGCGCAAAGTTCTTGAGCCAAAAGGTCAAAGTATTACTGGAAAAGGCGGGGATCGGGGCAGCCTATACGACCGCTTATCACCCCCAAAGCAATGCACCCGTAGAGAGGGGTCACAAGACGCTTGTGGACGCTCTAGCGAAATGGTGCAAGGGTCGCCCGAAAAAGTGGCCGAGATATTTGCGGTACGCGGTTTGGGCCGACAACATCACTGTTAGATCCAGTACGGGGTACCCTCCGTACACCCTTTGGTTCGGTAGGCATTGTCCCCTACCCATCGAGTTCCACATTAACACTTGGACAAGTGTCTTGTGGAAAACCAACATGTCTAGGGGTAACTGTTGGAGGCAAGGATACAACAGATAGCCGAAAACTTGGACACTAGAGTAACTGCGACCAGTGAGAGCGTCGAAAGAGAGAGGATAAAAGGTAAAGATAGGTGGGACAAAAATCTACGGGTCCGAAAGGCGCCGATAGGGGTTAATGACCTAGTGCTAATGTACGATTCGTCACTAGAAAAGACCTGGAGCCGGAAATTGGCAAACCAATGGATGGGGCCATATAAGGTCCAAAAGAGATTGGATGGAGGGGCCTACATGCTCGCGGAACTAGATAGGAGTAGGCTACGGGATCCTATCGCGGGGGCTCGCCTCAAGATCTTCCGATCGAGAGGAACCCTTGGGGAAGAGCCGAAGGAGGAAGGAAAAGAAGCTATTGACGCAGAGGTGACCGTAACCCACGAAAAAGGGGAGACCTCCAAGCGAGGAGCCGCCTCTCGACCCCCAAAGAAAGGATATAAGGTTCGGAAGCCTCCCCTAGCCAAGACCCCTAGGAAGAAGAAAAGACCTAGAGAAGATGACGATGAGGCCGACCGGCTTAGAAAACGCAGGCTAAAAGAAAGATGATAGAATAATCCCCTGAGCACGTCAGCTCAAAATATTGACATGTGAAGTAGACGGCAAGCCGCCATAACCATGAAGTTCTGCTGGCATACTCCCAACAGCTGTTTCGGCCGTCGCCAAAACCGGCCCTCATCAGGGGTCGCGCTTAGGCTTGAGGGAATAGGTAGAACTAACCTACTTATATTGGGAAAGTCATGACACCTAGGACTAAACCGATAGGACCAAGGGAGGGAAGTACCACGAACTTAGGACCAAAAAGACGGATCAAAAGGACCAGACCAAAGTACCTGGGACAGAAAGAAAAAGGGAAGAAAACCGGTAGGACCAACGTGGGCCCATCAGTTTTTCCACTTCGTAAAACAGTGGACCCAGGGGGCCTAGGCCCCACCAATCTTATGATTAAACTGGACCAGGGCTTTATCAAAGAATTTGTCTGGGAAATTCCGACGAAATTAGGGAAGTAATGGACCGGTTACTACAATCTCAGACATGGCGGTTAAACTTAAAACTCGGGGAACAAAACGTGGGGATCGTGGCTTCCTCCTCCTTCTTCTTCTGCCTTTCCTTTTTCTTCTTCTCCCTTTCCTTCTTCTTCATCTCCCTTTCCTTTTTCTTCATCTCCCTTGAAGTTTCCTTTTTCTTCTTCTCCCCTTCTTCCTCTTCCTAACAGTGATTTCATTAAAGCGGACATTTCATATTTTTTGAACGAAATTGAAATCTATTTTTTTGGCAAAAAGTTCATGAAATTGAGGGTGCTGCTATCCCATTTGCTGTGCAGTCCCCCATCCGAGGCTGATAGCTGGGCCAAGTTCTGCTTGTGGAGACAAAAAACTTTCTGCAAGGCTGGGGTTGTGTACTTGCGGTTTAAGGGCGGACCGTTGCCATGAATGTGTCATCAAGCATAAATAGATTATTATCCAAGAAAAAGCCTCACGAGTGACAGAAATGGTTCAATCATCTTTACGGGTTTCATTGCCATAAAGTACCTATGTACTAAAATAAAAGCTTAAGAGTAACTGACCCACCTTAAACGTGAGACTGCAATGGATGGATAAACTTTTCTGCAATAATGAAACCGTTTTAAATGATTAAACCACCAGTACTCGGCCCAGCTATTAGCCGCGAGAAAAAAATAGAGTAGAATTGTTTCTTATCGGATGAACTTGGGTGCGTCTCCTAAAGTCGCGGCTTGTTTACGGGCACAAATTTAGGAAGTACTTGTGGCTTTATGACCCATTGTTGTTTTCTTTGTTTGGATTAATTTGTGCTAGGAAGGGGATAATGGCAGCTATAATACCCACCCACCCACCCACCCACCCCGGCCCCCCCAAGAAATGGGAAATAGTGGACTCGCAAAAGGGCTTTAAAAAAAAAAAAAAAAAAAAGGGAAAGCTGTCTGAGAGTTGACATAGGCCTGGACCCCACAGAAATGCGGACGAAAAACACTTTGCCGCAAAACAGTTTCTGGGGCCCCGCATCCCGCAGCAGACATCCAGGAAAAGGTGAAATTTCTTCCGCACACAGTTTTCCGGGAACCCACAGACCAAAGATTGCGGCTTGGAAAAACATTGTTTTGTGTTTTCACATTGTCCATGGCCTGGAAAAGTCTCACGGGAGTTCTGGATTCCTTCCCACAAATTTGTGCTGGTTTCGGAGGGTAGTCGGGGGAGCATGTCGTCCCCTTGGCAATGGAAGGTCGAGGCAGCAGCCAGCCAATAGCGACGAAGAGAGAGTGACACAAAAACAAAAAGAAAACCAAAAGAAAACCTCACAAAACAAAGGAGTGCCAACGGAGGCAGGCAACGATTGGCTCAACTGTTTTTCCATCCGCATTTCTGTCCTCCTCGGTGGGGTCCCAGCTTTTTCTATAATTTCTGTTTCCAAGAAACTTTGCCCGCAATTCATGGGCAAACATCTTTCCATCCGCATTTCTGTGGAGTCCATGAGCGAGATCCCACTAGCCAAGTATGTGGATTCGTGTGACGGGTGTGGGACGGGTGGGGGACAGGTGGGTGGCGGCGTGAAATAGGGAAAATAAACGCAAAAAACCATTTCATGACCAAAACAAATGAAGAAAAAAATTCAAAAAATGCTAAAAAAGAAAAGAAAGTGCTCTTCTCACAGATGGTGTCTGCTCCAGGCGGGGTGTCAGATTCCAGGGTATGATTCACTGACCATGGCTGTGGCAGTCAAGACGACTGCATGTGAGTGGGCGCACGGACCATATCCATTGACAATAGTCTGAGGCTTCCTTGAAATAGGCCGCAGTGCACGCTGTTCGGTTGTTCTGACATAAATTCTCTTTGGCAAAGGAAGTCAAGAGTAAGCTTAGGGCTTTGCTGCAGTACTCTTGAAACACGCATTTTCAAGAGCTCCACACCGCTGCACTTACTCTAGAGTTGGGCGGTCAGAAAACGCTTCAAGAGCTGTCAGGATGTAGCTCTTGAAAAAGTCAAAAGTAGCCATCGCTGCACTCGCTCGTGATTGTGGCTCATGAAAACGCCTTTCAAGAGCTGTCAGGAAGCCGTGAGTAGACGTCACCTAGAGCACTCTTGCGTGCCAGCCTGCAACGACCGTCTTTGCTAGGGTGGTCTAACGGTTGCTTGAAATGGTGAGGATTTTCATGAGCGGGTCTGGAGTCTGGTCGGACAAAGAAGGCTGTCGCTGTTGTGTAGGGCTTCAAGAGCACTGAATGTGTATCAAGAGCCGAGCAAGAGTGCATCGGTCTCGAGTAAGTGCAGCGGCGACAGAACTCATGTTCGGCGGTGTTTTTAGGACTCTGACAACTCATGCCGCACTCTTGCAAATTTTCACGAGAGAGTCGGCCACTCTACAACAACCTGGGCTATTTCAAAAAAAGAAAAAAAAAAGGAAAAAGAGTAGTGCAGCGAGGCCCTAACTCCATACACCATTTGCTGTAGGTGAGGGGATCGAACCTTCCCAATCACCTCCCAAACCACAATCCATTTCCAGCGATGAAGCCATTCGTCTTTGCCTTCGCCGTGAGTGAAACGTGTGTGAATTCATGAACCAAAAAACTTGATTCTGATTTCACGCGCATTTGGGACAGCCACAAGACCCCAACAACGAAAACAAAAGAAAAACCTACCAATGGGAGAGCAAAAGAAAACATCCTTTTCCCGGGCTTAATTCACAAAAACAGGCTACCACGGATTTCCTGCCGAATCCACGACGCATGACAGTTACACACCTTAGACACTAATCCACATACATCCGTAGTGGGATCTCGCTCCAGGCGTCGGGACTCGGGACCCACAAGCAGCGTTGTACAACGTGTGTGACGCTGTTTTCGCATAAAAAAAATCGTTTTCCCTATTTTTGCAGATTTTAAAACCTCGTTTTCTGTGAATTAAAGCACAGCATTCTCTGGATTCTCCTGGCAGCCAACGGGCAACGAGGCAGCGAATTCGTCGCCTGTTTTCGAGGATGGGTTCTTCTGTCAGCCAATGGGCTGCGTCCTCTCAAGGTCATGTTTCTGTTTTGCCGATCTCATGGAGGCTGAGAGCAACGAGGAAGCAACGAGGAAACGTTGCAAAATCAACCCCTACCTCAAAAATGGGCAAAAATGCAGCGGATGAACAGTGGAATTTGAATTAAAAAAATCAAAAGAAGTAAGCCCTTTCTAGAACGCGGATTGGTTGACGCCCCAGCCTCGAAACTTCACGGTTTCACAAACAGGCGGCCCCATGGATATCAATCTCCATCCACGGACTGTATGTGTCACGAAAGGCGGCACGCGATTGAAAACACCAGCAAGTCATTGTAAAACGTCTCTAGTGGGTCCCGACCCCAGGGACCTGGACCCACTAGCGAAGTATTCTACGATGTGTGACAGCATTTTTGTATTTCTAAGTGGTTCTAAAATGATTGGGCCTGGCCCGCAGGCATAGACAAATCCCTGGTTAGCTATCCTCCTGCAGACTTCAGTCGTCATCAACCAAGATCTATCATCTGTGGTGTCTGTCCGTCCTCTGCAGAGATCACCACCACCATCACCATCAATTATTAAATTATCAATTATTAAATTATAATGATTAAATTATAATGATTAAATTATAAGTTATAAAATTACAAATTATAAAATTTAAAATTACCAACTATTAAATTATTATGTTTTTCAGAATAGTATTTGCCATAGCTTCTGCTGACAGCCTTAGCTCCTGCTAACCTGGAAGACTTGTATGGCACAAAGCGCGCCACTGCAAGAGGAAGAGTCAGGCACTAAAGGCGACAACATCCAAGAACTGGCCCAGGAGTCACACGAAGGACTTACAGACAAAGAAGAAAGATCCTGCGGGAAGAGAAAATCGGCGGATCTACTTATGAGGTCCCCAGTTATCTTTTTTTTGGAAAGCACGTCAGAAAGGGACGCTGGACCCGGTTTCCAGCAGCTTGGTTCTTTACTGTCGATTCGAGCATGGCTCGTAAGCGAAACTGGCTGAGGTTGCCAGGATAACTCCGGGT
>BFEA01000235.1:1909983-1922042 GCA_003427395.1 Chara braunii
GCATCGTAAAAGACCTGGAAATGAACAGTGGCGAAGAGTGCCTACGGCGGGTGGAAAAGAACACGTGCGCGTGACCGGTGAGGTCAGTTACCGCGGTCAGTTACCGCGGATCGAGCTCCGTCCGTAAGTTCACTGAGGGTTCGAACTTGGAACCCAGCAGAGTAAACTCAGCTGCGTTGAAAAGTTACTGAGCGAGATCGGACGGACCCAGCAGAATAAACTCAGCTGGATTGAAAAGTTACTGAGCGAGATAGGACCGACCCAGCAGAGTAAACTCAGCTGGATTGAAAAGTTACTGCGCGAGATCGGATGGACCGAGCAGAGTAAACTCAGCATTGAAAAGTTACTGAGCGAGACCGGACAGACCCAGCAGATTACACTTAGTAAGGGCGATTAGAGGGTCATTAGAGACTGTAGTGAAGAAGTAACTCTACTGTAGTACTCTGCGTACTGATGTGCACAGATCGCAAGAGGCAAATGATCGCAAGAGGCAAATTTACTGAAGCAAACTAGAAAAATGCTTACACGTTACCTACCGTAGTAAATGTACTGTGGGCTATTTACTGCCAGCTCTCACGGTCACGGGCATGCAACGCTCCCTGAGAAGCCGATTGCCACTCCGTGGAGCCTGGCCTGACCCTCCTACTATACCCTTTTAGTCTCAAAGACTGAAACTAGTTTTATGACTTTTAGTTGTGATTTAACTCGAGTTTCTATTCGTATGTATGTTTGACTATACTATGCTTTGTGCACAGGATTGCGTCTCCTCCAGAGATCGTGTTGTGCAGACTCCCTGCCCCTCCTCCTGATGGGCTACATTCACTGACTCAGAGGCTCAGGAAGACGCGTACCTACCTACGTACCTGGTCGTCGAGGAGCCGACTCGAAAGGCTGGGGACAGAGAGAAGCACTTTGTATGTCTACTGGACTGCACCGGGAAGCTTGCATGTCAGACGAATGCAGTCTGAGACTCTGAAGCACATGTAGAAGGGGGAACGGGACTATAGAAGGGAATCATGGGACTATAGAAGGGAATCATGGGACTTGTCATTGACAGGAACTGAACTGGCGGGCGATGCAGTCTCGAACACATGACATTGTACGTTAACTTTTGTATTTATACAAGGGGATGGGACTACAGAAGGGGAGGAATGGGACTATAGAAGGGAAGGATTGGGACAGTCCCTATAGAAGGAAAGGAATGGGGTCTATAGAAGGGACGGGTGGGAGTTGATATTGACGGGAACTGAACTGGATGTCAAAAATGTGGCTGTGTAAGGTACATACACATCACGCACGGTCCATAACTGGATCTGGCTGATACAGTCCTACCAAATGAGTCAGGGTCTCGCCAGGCTTATTCCATCTGAAGACGAGACCCCCTCTGTCCCCTCTGTCCAATGTCCATGATGAACACGAGTACCACTTGCTCCGTAGATCGTTGGCAGCATGCTGAAAAAAAGTGTGGTATGCAACTACTACGAACGGTTGGACTGTTAAAAAAAAGAAGGAACGGATCGACTGTCATAATTTTTGTCCTGTTTAATTATGGGAAAAAAGAACTGTCTTGAGAATCTGGTACTACTTGCCGGAGATAGACTCCGTCTGTATCTAGTATCTACTCCCTCTGTCCATGATTAACACGAGTACTACTACTTGTTTCCGTAGATAGATAGCTGTTGGGAGCGTGCTCGAAAACTACCGGTCCGGGACTGTTGGCAACAACAACTATTAAGAAATGGCCGGCCCTGTTGGCAACAACAACTATTAAGAAATGGCCACCTGTCGTAATTTACTGTCAGACTCTACATTTATGGTTAAAAATAACTGTCTTCAGAATCTGGTTACAGTAAGTTAACTCTGCGGTAAATTCCGTCCCCAACCAACACGTACGATGCTCACGATGTGACTCACCTTACTCTGCTAAGAGATACAAAGTGGAACAAGGAGGTACCGCACAGTACCAAATGGTACCAGGTAGTACCCCGTCGACGTCTGTCTTAATGTCTCTTAATTATGTGATGAAAGGCACAGCGCACAGCTCTTTCCCGGTGGAGACGAGCACGGACTTGCGCAGTAAAAGCCACCGCTCCGAAGTTTCTCACTGCTTCCTCGCACCGAAGTCGCTCTGCGTTCGGCGAGGAAATGGATAGGCGCATGCTTACCTCGCCGTCGCTGCAGTTACTTCAGTAAACAGACAGTGTAAAGCTACGACGCCCTGCCGTCGCTGCAGTTACTTCAGTAAACAGACAGTGAACCACAGTGCGAGGTTGACGATCGGTGCACTTGGAGATAAACAAGCAGAAGAACATGTGCAGAAGATCTTTCACACCTTTTTTTTTTCTTTTTCCGGCCACTCACTTGTCGTCATCCGTGACCAGAAGCTACACCCAGCCATTGCCCACCGTTATTACTGCAGTAAACGGACACTTACTGTAGTGCACGATTGACGATTGTCGATCAGTGCACTTGCAATGGAGATAAACAAGCAGAAGAACATGACATCGTGCAGAAGATCTTCCACACCTTGCAAGCTAATCCCAACTCCGCACTCCAAAAATAGATTCCACCACCTCTTCCCGGCAGATCTCCCACGGTTAATCTGAACGGTTGTAGTGACTCCGCTGCCCCTTCTTCGTCGAGCATGCCATTGCATCAAGGGCAGCCAAAAAAAAGAGAGTACAACGAGAGAGCACACGCCACCACCTCCTCCTCAAGATTCGCCCTTCCCCACTTCCATAGCAGATCTTGGAAAGTGGAAACCATCTTCTTTTTTCCGCTCAAGGTACAAATAGAGTCATCGCAACTACCAGCACACAGCCGAAGGATCCAGCAAATGAAATGATATTTTGAGTCGTGTGAGAGCACCAACTGCAAATAGACCAAACAGCATCACTGTCTGCAGCTTCACCAAACCCATAACAGCACTACGCAGCCAGCAAGCACGGAGACCAAATTTAAACAAGAAAGTAAGTCACTGTGGCGCATACTTAACTCGCACCGCGAATGCCAACCTCCTGAATCTTTGCTGACTCCCTGAGCAATGCCTCAAGGCCCTCATGGGAGCTCCACTTTGTCAGCCAATCGCTCCGAGTATCTAACATGCTCTCTTTCCAAGCCTGGTGAGAGGACTTCATGTCCTCCACAATCTGGAACATGTCACTGAGAAGGGTTACCAGGTCAAGATCCAAGAAGTCAATGCCATGCCACCGACTCCCTAGCTCATGATCCAACCAGGAGTTGAAGTTCTGCATGGTAAGGAATCGTGTCCCCCATCCGCCGTCATCATCCGAAAGTCTCCACCGCCATTCGTTGGTTGTAAACTGACCGTCATATCCGTCGTGTCGATTGGTGAGCTCCTCCATGTCATTGCTTGCTGGTTTCGTTTCGGTCTGCAGGTCGCCTGGTGCATCGGTAGGATCCCCCGAGAAGAAGCCGCATACTATGCCATCACCTGGGTACAGGGAAGAAACCTGCTCCTGAGACCTTCGCTGTGTCCGAGTAGCACGCCGGCTTCCTTGCCTGGCACCAGCCCCTAAAATGTGTGCTTCACGGCGTCGCACCACATCTCGCTGTGCTTGCTCGTGGAGTTCTGCTACCCTGCGTGCCTCCCTCAGCAGCGCAGCCGCCCAGTAGTTTCCTGCATCGCTCCCTTCTTCTTTTCGGCTCCCATTTAACGCACTCTCACTTGCCTTATCACAACCGCCGTCCTCCATGGTCTGCTCAACTGCTTTCCCTTTTCTTTGATGACGATAATCCTGCTCTTCGCCTTCGTCTTCGTCTTCGTCTTCGTCTTCGTCTTCGTCTTCGTCTTCGTCTTCGTCTTGAAGTGTCTTACCTGTCTTCTCCATCCCTGGGCAAATTTCCACTTTGTCTGGCTGATGGTGAGAACGACCTTTCACGTCACCGTACAACTGCTGCTGTCCCTCCTCCCTTTGCGGCGGCTGCTCCTCCACATTACGGTGCATTTGCTCTGCTGCCTTGTCATTGATCTCCTTTTCCACCTCATGATGCTTCAGATCCGCCTGCGCCTCGTCAAAGAGCTTCCCTTCTGCCTCACAGCTGAGCTTCTTCTCCTCTCTGGCACGACGCAGCTCTTCTGCCTCAAGGCGCAGCTTCTCTTCCGCCTCGCGGCGGAGCTTCTCCTCGACCTCACGGCGCATCTTCTCCTCGACCTCACGGCGCAGTTGACTCTCCCACTCGCAGCGAAGTCGCTCCTCTGCTTCACGGCGCAGCTGCTCCACCTCAAGGCGCAGCTGCTCCTCTGCCTCATGGCGCAGTTGCTTCTCTATCTCAAGGCGAAATTGTTCCTCTGCTGCACAGCGCAATTGCTCCTCGGCTTCGCGCCGCAGTTGCTCCTCTGACTCACGGCGCATTTTCTCCTCTGCCTCACGGCGCAGACGCTCCTCCACCTCATGGCGCAGTTGCTCCTCTACCTCACAGCGCAGTTTTTCCTCTACCTCACGACGCAATTGCTCCTCCCTCTGTGCGTCCAAACGCTGCTGTTCCTTTCTTAGTGCCTCCATGCGCTGCACCTCCTCTTTCTCTGCCTTTACGCGCATTTGCTCCTCTGCCTCCAGGATCAGCTGCTCCTTTTGCTGTGCCTCCAGACGCTGCTGCTCCGCTTTCTCAGCCTCCACGCGCTCACGCCTCTCTCTCTCTGCCTCAAGTCGCAGCTGCTCCTCTCTCTCAGCCTCTTGGCGCAGCTGCTCCACTCTCTCAGCGTCTTGGCGCAGCTGCTCCTCCTTCTCGGCCTGGAGGCGAAGCTGCTCAACTCTCTCTATCTCCCGTTTGCGCTCCACTTGCTCTGCCTCCTTCCGCAGCTTTTCTGCTCTCTCTGCCTTCCGCCTTGCCTGTTCCACTCGCTCTGCCTCCCACTGTTCCCGCTCTACTCTCTCTGCCTCCGTCCGTAGTTGCTCCGCTCTCTCCGCCTCGAGTTGTAGTTGCTCGACTTCCTCTGCCTCCAGACGGAGCTGTTCCAATCTCTGTGTCTCCAGCTGCGCACGTTTCTCTCTTTGGGCTTGAATGACAAGCTGCTTTTTCCTTCTGTCAGCATCCATCCGCGCCTGCTCTTCCCTCATGGACTGAAGGCGGAGCTTTTCAGCATGCATTTCCAGTTTCAGACTCAGCTCCTCGTCTCTCTCTTCCCCTAAGCAATGATGATGCTCATCAATTCTGGCAGTTTTTTGCATCAACTCCTCCCTCTCAGCCTGAAGCCGGCGCAATTCTGTTTCCTCCTCATCCCTTCGTTGCAGGTCTGATCTCCTCTTTACATCCAGCTGCATCTGCCTGACCCGTTGTTCCAGCTCTAGCCTGAAATGCTCAGCCGTTATCTCTGCTTCCAACAACAGCTGCTCCTCCCTCACAGCCTCGAGCCTTAGCTGCTCCGCTTCCCTCTCAACCTCCAACCTCAACTGTCTCAGTTGCTCTGCTCTCCGCTCAGCCTCTAGGCGTAGTTGCTTTCCTCGTTCGGCCTCCATGCGGAGCTGCGCTGCATGCTTCTCCGTCTCTTGCCACAGCTGTTCTTCTTTCTCAGCGTCCATGCGAAGCTGCTCAACTCTCCGTGCAGCGTTGAGCCGCAGTCTCTCTGCCCTTGCGTGTGCCTCTGCTCGCATCTGCTCCTCTCGTTCAGCCTCCCATCTCATCTGCTCTTCCTTTTCAGCCTGTATCCGCAGTTGGTCAGCCCTTTCGGCAGCCAGTTGCAGCTCCTTCTCTGTCTGTGCTGCTAGCTGCCGCTCCTCAGCTCTCATCTCTGCCTCCATTCGCAACTGTTTCGCTCTCTCAGCCTCCTCACGCAGGGCCTCTGCTCTCTCCTCTGCATCAACCTGAAGCTGCCGTTGTCTCTCCGCAACTTGACGCATCTGTTCCAGTCTTGTCTCCGCCTCCTCCCGCAGCTGTTCCACTCTTCTCTCCGCCTCGATGCGCAATTGCTCCTCCTTTTCAGTTTGAATCCGAAGCTGCTCTGCTCTCCTCTCTGCCTCTGCCCTCAGCTGTGCGGCTGCCCTCTCAGCTTCGCTCCTCATCTTCTCATCTCTCTCCACCTCCAGGCGCAGCTGCTCTACGCGTTTTTCGGCGTCGAACAGCATCTGCTTGGCAATCCTTTCTGCCTCCATCCATGCATGCTCTTCCCTCTCAACGGCAAGCCCCAACTCCTCTGCTCTCCTCTCAGCCTCCAGACGCAATTGCTCTTCCCGTAACGCCTCGTTTCTGAGCTGTTCTGCTCTCATCTCAGCCTCCAGTCTCAGCTTTTCGTCCCTTTCAGCCGCAAGCCGCAAGAGCTCCACTCTTCTCTCCGCTTCCAGGATGAGCTCCTCTGCTGTTTTTTCTGCTTCAAGTCTTGCCAGCTCTTGTCGTTCCGCCTCCAAACGCATCTCCTCAGCCCTCTTTTCGGCTTCCTTCCTAAGCAGCTCCTCCCTCTCGGCCTCCAGCCTGAGCTGTTGTGTCCTCCTCTCCGCCTCCTGTCTCAGCCTCTCGTCCTTCTCCGCCTCGAACCGCAAGAGCTCCAGTCTCTGCTCAGCCTCTAAGAGGAGCTTCTCCAGTGCCCTTTCAGCTTCCAATCGTGCCTGTCCTTCTCTGCCGGCTTCCACCTGCAGTTCTTCTGCTTTCCGCTCTGCCTCCAATCGCAGCTGTTGCTCCCTTTCAGCTTCCAGTTTGAGCTGTTCTGCTCTTTTCTCAGCTTGTAACCTCAGTTCCTCTGCCCTTTTCTTGGCCTCCAACTGCAGCTGCTCCTCTCTTTGAGCTTCAAGTGCCAGCTGCTCAAGGCGTCTCTCAGCCTCCAGCCGTAGCTCTTCGGCCCTCTTCTTTACCTCCAGCTGTAGCTGCTCCTCGCGTTCAGACTCCCGTGCCAACTCCTCTAACCGCTTCTCGGCCTCAACCCGCAGTTCCTCCGCCTTTTTCATGGCCTCCAGCTGCAATTGCTGCTCTCGCTCAGCCTCTCTTGCCAGCTCCTCGATCCGTTTCTCCGCCTCCAGTCGGAGCTCCTCTGCCCTTCTCTTTGCGTCCATCTGCATCTGCTGTTCTTGCTCCGCTTCAAGCGTCAGCTGCTTGAGCCGTCTCTCAGCCTCCAGTCGTAGCTTCTCCGCTTCTTTCTTTGCCTCTAGCCGCACCTGCTCCTCCCTCTCACGTTCCAACCAGAGCAGGCGCTCATTTTCAGCAGCCTGGCGAAGGTCCTCTGCTATCTTCTGGGCTTCCATGTATTTCTCTTCCAGTGGAGGTTTCTCCCTGTCCCATGTTTTCCTTTCAGACCTTTTAGTGCCAAGATCCCACTTCTCGTCTACCTCCGTTCTTGCCTTCTCCCCAAACTGAGTTGTCTCCACCTTACCAGAGTCTTTACGCGCCTGATCGTCCACTACTACTTTTGTCGACTGCCGCTGTGCCTCACTGCGGGCTTCCTGGTTTACAGCCTCTTCTTTCCACTGCTTGGGACCTGGCTTGGACCATTCGCTTCCCTTGACTGGCGGCTTCATCCCAGTTGTGTTTCCTTGCTCTCTCTGCCCTGCATTCTTCGGTGTTACCCTCTCTGCCTGCTGTGCTGTGAGCGCCCGCTGCCGCTCTGCTTCAGCCTCCAAGCTCAGCCGTTTTGCCATCAACGCCTCGAGACGCAGCTGATCAGCTCTCTGAGCTTCGGAGAGTTGTGCGTTGCTCCCCAGATCAAGGCGGCCACGGAAAACCGGAATCTTACCGCGGGGATGGCCACCTTGCTCAGCACTGGACCATGATGACCCTTTGTCATCAGTACTCCCAGCCAAATGTGTATTCCTCTCGACCTTCCGCAGCATCCCCCTCACTATGCCAACCTCCTGTGCGCTTTCCGTGCTGTTCCTGGGTGTTGTACTTGACGATATTCTCTCCTGGGATTCAGAAGAAGCAGCATTTGACAATGTGCCATCGCCTTTATTCTCCTCCCTCTCCTCTCTGGCCTTCTCATCGACCTCCGTCTGCACATGCTCACTGTCTGTAGGTTGAGAAGAAGGAACCTCAATTGTACTTTCCTCGGGGCGGAATGTGGCGGCAGTCTTTGTCGATGGAGCCTTCGCCAAGCTATCAACCCCTTCCTTTTCCTTTGTCTCCCCCTTGGCTGCATCTTTCACTCCTATTCGGGCTCGGCCAGGCTGCGACTCCCTGTTCCGTTTCTTCCATGCCGCTTGCTGCAGCGCAGCAATCCTCATTGCAACTGTCCCCATCTCCCCTCGTCTTTCTCCCGAGGACTTTCTTTCCACACTGTTGTCATCTTGCTCGTCCTTTTGCATTTCGTCAGTTGACATGCGCGTACCAACACCGTCTTGACCGGCAGCAGGCGCATTAGGACCACCCACCATTACCTCCGGCTTCGTTTTCCCCTCATCCCTGCTCCGGCGCGGGCGAATGCTGGGGAGAATGGCAAGGCCATCATTATTGGTTCCACTCCGCACACCTTCTCCTCCTTCGTTTGCAGCTGTCCTTGATGATGATTGCACCACCTTAACAGGCATTTCTGGTGGTCTTATGTCTGGTGCAACTCTTGCATCTTGGACAGCTCTTCCAGCGCGAGCGCCACTTAAGAACGGCGATGGGGGTTCCGAAATGGGCCTGTCACCGCCAGCCTCACTGCTCTTCGGATTTTCCTGTTCATCTTCCGTACTTTTCTTCGGCTCCAAACCTTCCACATTTTTGACAGGCTTCGCATCAGTTTCCTCCCTTTTCCCCACGATTGCGCCTCCCTTGTCCACATCACTGATGGGAGCTGCAGACACTGTTGATGATGACGCCTCGGAATCCATCGTTGGTTTCTTTGTCGCTTTACTGAAAAACTCTGTCGGACGGCGCATCTCTGGTTTTCTTACCTCCTTTCCAACCTCGTTTGGCTGATCGCTGAATGCCTTCGGTGGCTGGCGCCATGGCTCAGTGCTTCGTCGTCCAATCGCCCTGATTCCTTCACGAATCTCTGCCAAAGCCCGCTCAAGTTCGTTGCTCTGCTCAGCAGCTTTCTCCCTTTCACGCCGCATGAGTTCTCTTCTCATCAAGTCACTGTGCGCCTTTGCAGCTTTCTCGGCCTCTCTCTGTCTTTCGGCAATCACATCTGCTTCTCTTCTTTCCTCCTCGCCCCTCTCAGCCTCTCGCCTCACCTCTTCACCCCTCTCCAGTTGACGCTCCAACTCTGCTTCTCTCTCTGCTTCCTGTTTCAGCTCATCTTCTTTTTCCAGTGCTTCCGCCTTTTCTGACAATGCCTGCAGCTCTCCAGCCATCTCCGCTACCCTACGTTCCGCCTCCGCCCGTTCTGCCCTTCTTCGGCGTTCTGCCAATCTCTCAAGCTGCCGCTGGAGCTCATTTCCCATCGCATCCCTTTCCTGCTGTCTTACACCCTCTGCTTGGGCTCCTTGGAGGCGAGACGCTTCCCGGTTCAGCCTCAGTGTTTCCTCAGCCTGCCGACGCTGGTCCAACAGGTTCTCTATCTCACGCCGTCTCTCCGCTGCTTGTTCTGCTTGTCGCCGTCGCTCAGCTGATCGTGCTGCTTTCCTCTGTCTCTCTGCAGCACGCTCCCGCTCTCTTCGAGCTGCTGCCACCCTCTGCGCTTCGCGTGCCTCCGCAAGCAATCTTGCTGCTTCTTCCTGCCACTCTGCTGCCTTCTCGAGCTCTAGCCTCCTCTGGTCCTCGCGCTCATCTTCTTCTTTCTCATCTCCTTGTGAACGATTGCCGCCCCCCGAGGACTTTCCCTTTTGCGGATTGGAATCATGTCCGACAGTTCTCACCCATATCTCTTCCATTTGCGGAGTGATTTTCTTCTTGCTCTTTCCTGCTCCCTTTCCTGCTCCCTTCTCCCCATCCTCCACATTGAGGCTCTCCTCATCTGCAAACCCTAAGCCCCGAGTTCCCTTTTTCGTCGTTGGATCCCAAGTTGGCGGCCGCGTACTTGGATTCTTCTGGCCTTCCGATCCAAACGCCCACTCTGCTGGCCTTATTGGACTCTCTGTAGCATACCAGGGGGGTCGACTTGAATGCCCCTTTTGGAACGTTTCAGGGGGGTCGACTGGCAGGCTTGCTTGTGGTAACCGCTTGTCTTGATTTGGAGCCTGTCCGGCGTTCTTTGTTTCCTGCGCTGCAGCAGGCACCACAAGGCCATGGGACCGTTCAGATGCAGCGCGCGAACGCCGTGCCTGGACCATGGCAATTCCAGCCTCGGCCTTTAAGATCCTTTGCTCCAGCTGTTCCAATCGCTTATCCTTCCCGGTGTTGGGACCCCCGGTCTTGTTCTTGCTAGTCATTCCAATTTCTCTGAACTCATCAGTGAGACCCCATGCGCTTCCTGAGCTGCTGCTCCGTTGGTACTCCCCCGCCTTGTCACCACCACTTGAGCTGCTGTTGAAGGAAGCACTCCACCTCCCACTCCCGTCCCCGATGTTCGAGGACCTCAACCGTCGACGCGCCAAAGTTGCCTGCCGCACCAGCCTCCTCCTCCTAGAAGCGTCTGACTCAAAGATCTGTACCTTGTCCTCAACTCTCTCTTCACCCCCCGAAGCGATCTCCGCCATTGCTCTCTCTGCTGCTAACGCCCTCGCCCTTGCTCTGATGATGTGTCCCATGAACCATACTGCTCTTGGCGAATGTTTTCGTACAAAGTAACCCCTCGCTATGGCCTGCACTCGTTGAGATATCACAAACATCGACAAGTAAAGACATCCGGATCAGCATGCGATTTCCGGAGGCTGTCAGCCTCCTTTCGGACCTTGGGATAACAACTCGAAAGGCATCTCGTGACAAGTCGCATCTTCGTTCCTCTCAAAAAAATTGTCATAAGTCAGCAATGTGATGAATAGCTTCCTCTTGTTTTTTTTTTTTTTTTTTTTTTTTTCCCTCTTGTGCAGGGGCCATTCTAATCTTCTCTGTATTGCTCCAATTTTAACGGATGTCCCAACGGAAGACGAATTCCCTTCTCTAAGTTTTCTTTGCAAAGATTGACATTAACTTTACAAAGTCCACTGCCCAGGCCTCTGAGGCTGCTGCATAAGGACTTACCACAGTAAAAAGGCCGCGGAAAGAGGTTGAAACTGAAGTTAGTCTTAACCTTGAAAATATTTTCTTCCCTCTTCTTCTTTCTTTCCCCAGCTCCAGGCAGTGTGGCTGCCACTGGCTGGTTTACGAAGACTGGGCAGCAAAACGAATCCGATAAATACCCCTTTGCACGAAACTCCTATTAGCGAGCCTCCAAGTACGTTATCCCCGCCTCCACGTCGTCCACCCGTAGAAAACTCACTGTACCACCCTCCACCCATCTCCGGCCTACTCAACTCAGTTCATACCTTTAGTAACCCTTCCCTTTCTAGCGGCATACATGGCGTGAACAATCCAGCACAAAGATCCCCTCTCTGTACGTCCCTCCCGGCAAGCCTCTCAGCAGGCAGCAGAGGACCAGTGGGTGCTGATTCCGGGCTGGACAAAGTGCAGGCCCGGTCAGTAAGAGCAGAGACCCGGCAGTTCTGCCTGAGGCCACATAGGTGGCAGTGAGGCATGGCCGGAACCAAAAACTGGCTCCGGAAGGCAGTGCCTACCGGCCGGACAGGACCAGGCTTTTTAGTGTATAGAAGAAGACGAGGCAGGGGCCGGTCAGACGCATTCGGGCATAGGATGACGACAATGAGAACGATGACGGCAAGGACGACGACGACGATGACGGTGATGATGGTGTTGCGGCTTGAGTCCTGAGGATAATGCTGCTGAAGCTGATGATGCAGACAATGACGATGGCAGCGACATTGATGACGGCAAGCAGGGCGATGAGGAGGGTGATGGCGAGGAGGGTGGCGACAGCAGCAGCAGTGAGGATGGGCACGATGGAGGCAATGACGACTAAGACAACAATGGTGATTGAGGTCCAAAAGATTGACGATAATAATCGTCGACTGATGATGGCCACCAGTAATGGATGGTAATGATTGATGCTTGACGATCAGGATTAAGGGTGATGATTAACGAATGATAAAGACTATGTGCATGGGTCCTGGGGACCATCTCACGCAAGTGTGTACATGCCATGCATCGTACTCCCACACACAATGAACAATAGTCTGACAATAGACAAAGAT
>BFEA01000235.1:1923027-1947855 GCA_003427395.1 Chara braunii
GGTGAACAGGTAAGTCTTTTGACAATGCCCTTTGCCTTAGATTTAGATGTGCCTGTTGATAGAGAACTTGACTTTTGACCTGTTTTCACGTTTCTGAGCCCTGGCAAGATACCTTTTCACAATGCTTTACTTTTACAAGGCCCGTGCTRCTCTATTTTTACAAGGCCTGAGGCCTATATCGGGTAAAGGCCCTTTTATATGGCACAACCATCATCCTGTACATTGCACCACTGATGATATTGTTAATGATGCAGCAATGTTGATGAGGATACTGTCATAGTGATGATGTCTCTGTCCGAATCGCTTGACACGATAGACAATGATGATGGCGATGAATACCTTGCTGCCCCTGCTGCTGTCGATGCTAAGAGTGGCGAAAAATGAGCTCCTTGTTGGATGATGGGCCAAGGGGGGTCAGTGAGTGATCATCAATTGCATGGGAGGCTGGGAGCTATATTGCAGGTACGCACACAGTGTAATCGGACAGGGTGCGAGGAGCAGCATAGATGTGTTGATGTACTGTGTTATTGAACAGGGTGTGATGAGCAGTATAGATGTAATGAATGCTAGATGGTACTGTGTTATCGAACAGGGTGTGATGAGCAGTTCAGATGTGATCGAACTAGGTGTAATGAATGCTTCTGGCCTGTGCCGTTGTGTGCCATTAGGGATTCGATACAGTTACCTGTTTTAAATTTTAAACTTTGCTGTCCGAGTGTGAGAACTCAGCCTCGAACACGTTACCGGTTTTCTAATCGGCTGCGCACCCTCGGGGTACTTCTGAAGTTAGACCCTGGGTGTTTGGGGCAGTAAGGGAGTTTTGGATTTTCTGTTGGTTAGGTACCTGGTCGATGTTAGCCGCAGGATTATTAGCTTGTAGCAGTTTCCGGTCTACTCGCCTCGTTGGAGGTGTCTAAGACCGTGTTGTTTTCCCGTCTTTTGCTCGCTATTAATACGTAGGTGTGGAGCACTGTGGACTAAGGAAGACCTCTTGGTCCTAGCATTGACCCCGACCGTGACGGCGGCGGATCGTCAGTGCCGGGTGGACTGTGTTAAGCAGCGGTTCTTGGGTTAGAAGTTTGAAAGGTGGAACCATTGGTTACTTGTGTTTACGTCTACGTGTCACTATGTGACCATGAGTGCTCTGCTTTGTGCTCTTGCACACTCTGTGTTCTGCACACTCTGTGTTCTTGCACACTGTACTGTCACCATACCTACATCTCAACAATCATTGTCCCGACCACAATAAGAGAACAATATTTGTTTGGAAACGGTTACCCTTCTGTGAGGTTCCACTTTTTTTTTTTTTTTGGAAAAACAGAACCTTATGGTTCTGGCTCCATATCCGTTCTCGCAATAGCAGTCGGATTCCTATTCCACCGGCAAGTCAAAAGGGTTACGACTCTGTTGAAGTTTATTCTGAGTTGCGGATCTGCAAAGCAGTGGTAAGAGACAACTCTACAGCTCCCCCCGACTCCGAAGAATCTACGTCTAGACCTACAGTGAACATTTGATGCCTTTCTCCATGAATTTATCCATGGCATGGACTATATCTTCAACTTTCCTGCCAGCTTACGCTACGGCGCTTGCGATGTCATTTGCGCAGCACTAAGAGGCAGCAAAAGTTGCTTCGCTTGTAGCCTCTGAGGCTCCTCCTTTTTTTTTTCCTTCTTTTTTTCTTTCTTTTCAATCTGATGTTGCAATCAAAGCGGAACCTCACACTGTGAGGTTCGTTTCGCTTTGGTTGCACCATCAGACTGCAAATAAAAAGGAAAAAAAAGGAAAAAAACTTAAAAAAACTGACTGCTTTGCAGGTATGTGTAACTCAGAATCAGGTTCCATCAACAGAAAATGGGAAAAGGTTGAAAGGATGTATGGTTGCTTCTGTTGTGTGTAGGGATGCTCGTGATGACGAGTGGCGTTTTGGAAGATTCCATGTATGTTTCTTGTGTTTTGGCCTGTGTCAGGCTGTGTGCAGTTTTGTCCGCTCCTGGTCACTTGCGGGCGTTTATATTTTTTTGTTTCTAATAGGCGGAGGCTATAACGCCCATAGCATAAAGTGCCAACTGGGGCTGGTACTGTGAACAGTTCCTTGGCTTTGTTTTGTTTTTGCTGAGTTTGACACTGTTTGGGACGTAGACGACAGACTTAAATACAGTAGTATCGAGATAATCGACCTCTTTTCAGGACTGACGTGTAGATGCTGATCCTGAATGGTGTTTTATCTCTGTATTTTTTGGCCCGTTCGTTGAGTTTGACTTCTGTGTACTTGACGTGACTACGTGGCGTATGACGCGACTGTGTTGCGTACGGCTTGACGAGTATTTTTCTATCTTGCTTATCTGCCTCAGTTCATAAACATAAACTGCTTCTGTTGTCGGACTTGAAGACACAGTTCACATCCCAGCTTTCCAAGCAAGTTTTTTTTTTTTTAAAATGGCTCTGGTTCCATATTCATTCTGGGGGAGCATAGGGCAAGACACAATTTACTTTCAGCTTTCATGGCAACATGTTCAGAGTTAAATCTCACACAATTTCACCAAAGTATTACAGGACTCTAAATGCCATTGCAATCGAGGGACCATAACAAGGATGTCACATTAGAATTGCAGTACTTTATTTCACTCGTCTGCTTCCAGTGGAGTTTGAACTCAGCACCTGGTCCGTATTTCATCAGTTTCAGTGGTATACCAACTGAGTTAGGCCAAAGGATGGCACACTCTACTCTTCCAAAGTTTAAAAAAATGGTTGAGGCAATGAGACTATGAGACCATGGGACAATGGGACAATGGGTCCTAACCTGAGTCCTTTCGATCAGATACAGCTGCCGCTCGTACTCTCTCCTTGCCTGCAGTCATTTCCAGCGCAAGAGAGAAAAAGAAACAGATGGCGAGGGAGCAAAGACAAAGAGAAAATCAATGCCACATATCAACAGCCAGTCAGGACCGAGACAAACACAGTTCATCAGGATTCAGCAGAGATAAGGAACACTATCTTACAAAAAAAAAGAAAAGAAAAAAAAAAGAAAAGGAACACTATCTATAGGTTGTACGACCTATAGATAGGTTGTACAACCTATAGATAAGTTGCGCGACGACCACATGGTAAAATGTGAAAAGGACAGTTAATAGTACTTAATACTAAATAGACTAGTAGATGGGTCTTGTGTATGTTTTGTTTTTAGGACTCAAGAAAGAAAGAAAAAAGAAAGAAAGAAAGAAAGAAAGAAAGAAAGAAAGAAAGAAAGAAAGAAAGAAAGAAAGAAAGGGAACCAAGTTTGCACCAAAAAAAAAAAAGGGAAGTTGCATCTGTAGTATCTGTACCCCGTTTAAAGATCGGAATACCCACTATACCGAGTCCAGCACCAAACTTGCATCTATACCCAGACCAGCACCAAACTTGCATCTATACCCAGACCAGCACCCAACTTGCATCCATACCCAGACCCTGTCCAACTTAGTTCATAGTACTTAATACCCTACTTTTCCCAGGCACCAACTTATACGCGCACTCAGTCCCACAGGCCCTTGGTTGGGGAACACAAAATTATGCTTATGCCCAGGAACCAGGCAGGTGAAATTGGGTACTATCCACATAATTTGCCCGGGCATGAGCACAATGTGAGCTTTGCGGTAGTTGGGTATAACTCCAATTTGGTGGTACCAACCTGGGCCCACCTTCGGTCCCGCCCATGCAAATAATTTGCACAGACCGTTTCCCAGGTACAGATGCAAGTTGGCATTGGGACTGGGTATATCCAGTATTCCTATCTTTAAACCACCAGTACCTCCACGTTTTTAGGCCGTTAACGCGGTGGTTGAATCGGTGCGCCGTGCGGGTCCATATGCATTTGCATCAGAGCCTCCCCAGAGTGGGCTTAAGACCCCCTGGGGTACTGGTGGTTTAAATGGGGGTACAGATGCAATCCCCCCCCCCCCTTCTCTCCCCCCCCCAAAACAGGCGCATCTGCAGTTACTGTACTGAACTTTCAAGTGTGCTCAAAGCAATCTTTCAATTGCCTACAGCCTTGAAATTGAAATTCATTCACAAGGGTCTGCCTGAGGTACCGACTAGTACCCTGAGTCTCAAGAGAGTCAACTCTTCGGGCTCTGGTCAAAGTTGGAACAAATTAGAAAAAGTGAGGGACCAGGTACCGCAGGCTTTTATCTTCCTGAGATATTTTCATACATTGTACATGGGACGCTGGACCCGTTTTCCAGCAGGTGTGGCTCTTCACTAATAGATGGAGCCTCCCCCACGATACTAGCGGTGTCTGCTCATATCAGCACCCCTAGTAGTCTGAGGGGAATTCTTTTCTTTTTTTTTCTTTTTTTTCTTTTTTAAAAAAGGTACCGACTACCCTGAGTCTCCATTTTTGACGAATGATCCTTGTACTGTACCCAACCTGGGTACATGGGAATTTGTCAGAAATTGGGCCAGGTTCCCACGTACCCAGATTGGTGTTAAAAGTGGGTGGGAACCTGGGTACGTGGGAACTCGTTGGAACTTGGGGGGCCAAGTTCCCACTTACCCAGCTCCCCACCCACGTACCCAATTCTGAGCAATGATCCTTGTAATCTACCCTAAAGCTGGGGGGGGGGGATGACCTTGAGATATCATCGTCGAATTGATCAGACCCAGGTAATTTTCAGAACCCAGCCGGAAATTTCATCCATCTAGTTCCATTTGGATTCGAATTTCGAACACAGGTGCATATTTAAACAGTTTCCCGTGGGTGCAAACAACATTTGGCGAAAGGTCACTTCGGAATTCCATATTAAAATGGAAACGAAAATGAGAGAAAAATAAAAAATAAAAACATTCAGGGGTACCCCTTAGACCACCACCAGACCTTCTGAGCCTTTTTTCCCCGAGGTTGATTTCTGCTGTGCACACATTACTGCCGAAACTGGCGTCTTGTGTGATTTGCCTGGTGATGCCACCCTTTTTCGCCTGGTCGATTGAGGCCCCAAGGGGGTGGCGCGGGGGTTAACGTCGGAACAAAATGGCCAGGAAACATACTGGTCTGGTGGCTTAAACTTTTTTTTTTTTTTTTTTTTTTTTGATGCCACCCTTTTTCGCCCAGTCGGTTGAGCCCCCAAGAGGGTGGTGCAGGGGTTAACGTCGGAACAAAATGGCCAGGAAACATACTGGTCTGGTGGCTTAAACTTTTTTTTTTTTTTTTTTTTCTGTCATCGCATGCACTCCATGATGGAGTGTACTACTCCTGGTGATCAGCATCTATCTGGTGACGACCACTACTGCAAGGAAAATGAGCGATAGCGAATTCCAGAAACCAAACAGCATCATACACATGAAACCAGATAGTCGTGACCTCGAACCAAAAGCAGAATTGCAACTCGAGTTCCACCAAATAAGAGCACAGCAAAAGCTCACGAGTGACAATGTTGGAATAGTCTCATCATCATCAACAATGAACCAATGTCGATTCCCTATCTGGCGCTCAGCGCCCAGACTACGAATGGCAGATCCTATCTAGCCTATCTACAATGCTGCCGGTGGCGTCAACAGCTCCCCGAAGTACGAGCAGATCTCGGCCAATGCCGTTCGCCTCAAGCACCAGGTATGTCTCACGCTTCACTCACAACCTTGATCCCCCACACAGATGCCACGCGCACCCAAGGACCACCATGCGCCCCATCCAGCATCTCGCAGGCCAGCTCGGCTATGGCTGCCTGCGTGTGCCCTGCTCGCCCGTGAGCGCTTCGGCGCTTGCCTGCCAGTAGCGCAGCAGTGCTTGCGCAGCAAATAGCAAGTGCCCGAATGCCGCATGCGGAGGCAGGCACTTTCTTTTATCAAAGTGCCCTGCCTGCTGTGAGCTGCCTGGCTGCGATGGGACCCTGCCCAGAAGCTTCCGGTAGGCCCCAAGTGGCTGAGACCCTGACCCAGGGAATCACACGTAGGGCCAGGGGTGGTTACCCGTGTCCAACTGCCAGCAGCCTGTGTTCAGTCCACGCCCCGTGTCTGGCCCAGGGCCTGCCTCAGATTCATATGGAAAAACTTAAGGCAGGCAGGGCCTGGGCTCCCCAACCAACTGGCGCTGCGCAACTGCCTGAATTTCCCAGCTGCGTCCAACCCAGCCAAAAGTACGCCTCTCGTGCCTTGTCAGGGCCGCCTTCACTTAGGGCCGCCGTTCTGGCTGAAACAGGGCCCAGTAGGGCTTACCGAGGCCTTGAGCCTCGCACCAGCTTTCTCAGTGTTGGGAAAAACGGGAATATACGTCACACCGCATTTTTGGGGGGACTGGACGAGGCTCGGCAGAAAGGAAAAGCCTGGTCCCTATGGGCCCATTTATAAAAACAAAAAAAAAGAAAAAGAAGAAGTAACTGCACCTTGACGTTTGCTGTTGGTGAAGGCCGTGACTAGAAACGTACTCACATCAACAGTTGGCAAAATGAATGTCGCCGCACATCCTCTCGCTACTCTTATGTATAGTACGGGGGAACACCAACCACACCTGGAACCCTCCCCAGCCCACGGGCCCACAGGGTAGGTTGGCACCACAGCAGTGGCGTGAGAGAAAGGCTTGTATCAGCCCCTCATCGCGATGATGCGGGGTGATCAGGCATTGCTGACGGGGGAAACTGGCAATGCTACCGTCTTCCCCCGAACATAACGCACCCCAAAAATGAATGTATACAAGCTATATTTCCGGCCAGATACAGCCAAAATGAGGGTGCGCTGTGTGTTCGGGGGAAGACGGTAGTGCCGAGCGTCTTTGGCCAGTCACTTGCACCTCCCCCTACCCCCCTCCAACCCCACATCAGCGGTGTCTAATGACCAATATCATTGCTGCATTGCAACCAACAATATCTGGCCAAGGTCCTGCCGATGCTGGCTTGGAGAGCCAACGGGTTATCTCTAGCTGCTAGAACACCAATCTTGCCCAGGCACGTACATGAGGCCAATGGGGATTGAGCCCACGACCTCCTGAATGCAACTTCTGTGCCTTACCAACTGAGTGAGTTTTCAAGTTTCAACTATTTTGCCATTGATCTTCTTAAACCCCACCAGTACTTCCTAACGTTGTGCCCGCGAAAAGAGGCTCAGAGGTAGATAGTGGTGGTTTAAATTTAATTAACATCTCACTTTTCATACTCATTCATATCTCCTACAATTATTATTATTATTATTATTTAACTGCTAAATCCATGTTTCTCTATGGATGTAAGTGGAGCTGAGGGGCATACCTGCCAAAAATAGGGTGACTCCACCTCCCTCCCCTCCTCATCCCTGTTCCTCCCTGCTCATTGTCTTCTGTGTGTAGTTTTATCAATTATTTGTTACCTATCTCAAACTTGAAACTTTTCACTGGGAGCAAAACTTATCAAAAATCACTGAGCACTGTGCAAAAAAAAAAAGCTTTTGTTGTCAATTGAAAGTTTAGATTAAAAAAAGAGGGGGGGGGGGGGGGGGGGGGGGGGGGGAAGGAATGATTTGTACTGTGTGGCAATTAGCCACCCACCCACGCAGATGGTGTACCTATAGTTGATTACATCATGGCTTCCTGTAATTGATCTGCTTTTTCATTTCCAAATTCCAACATATTTTTGAGTCTCGACCCTATTCGTTCTATTCCACTCTACCATTTAGTTTGATTCGCTATATCATGCCTTCTATTCACTTCTGCATATATCCCGGGGAGAGAGAGAGAGAGAGAGAGAGAGAGAGAGAGAGAGAGAGAGAGAGAGAGAGAGAGAGAGAGAGAGAAGAAACAAGCTTCGCTACCCGAACGTTACGAGTACTGATCACACTTGGGGACTGATCGAGAGGCCACTGGGCCGTCAATTTGAGGTTTGGCAGTTAGCATCCCAAGGGACATGGAAAGAGAGCGGTCCTGAATGTATCATCTTCGTCCATGTAACCACCTGACGGAGTATATCTTGCGTCTAAAGCTTGAGAAAGAGAGAGAGAGAGAGAGAGAGAGAGAGAGAGAGAGAGAGAGAGAGAGAGAGAGAGAGAGAGAGAGAGAGAGAGAGAGGGAGGTCCAGTAGCTGCTTCTGGCTTGTCCTCACTCACCCAAAGAGGTATGTGCTCGCAGAACTCAGTACCCACCTCTCCGGTCTGCTCCAGCTCTCCCTTCTCTTTCACAATGCCCTGGGGCAAGGTCCCACTTACCCAGATTCTTCATCGACTCAAGCTTCTGCAGTTTGGCCTGTGATTCCAAGCGGAAATTTGTCTGGTTTCACACTGGTCCCCTCATTCAGTTCTGGTTCCTTTTCTGCCAGCAAGCCAGAAGATACTATTGCGCGCATACTCGCACACGCATAGCAAAACAGCAAAATTTGCCGCGTTCGCCACTCCCAGGTTGCCCTTTTGCTGTGTTGCACAGTCACACAGGGGTAGAAAATTGGAAAAGACAATGTGGCCTGATGCCCTGCCATTTGCGATTTTGCCCTCTTGTGCGGTCACACAGGAAAAGTAGTTAAGGGAGGGATGCCTGCAATTTGCCAGTTTCTCTTCTATGAGCTCGCTGATTTCGGAAAAAAAAGAAAAAGAAAAAAAAAAGCCAACACCTCTACAGGTGGTGGCAAATTGCTAAACCCCACAGCAGCCCTGCAGGCCACTGACATTCGCCACACCAATTGCGAATTTGATGGGCGGGTGGGCAAAGTGTGACTGCAAAATTATGCAATTTTTTGCTGTTTTGCAGCTTTTGCCCAAAACGCCCCTACTGTGAGTATGCCCTGAATCACACAAACTTCTCCACAAAAGGGCTGGGGCATTGTCCCAAAATCTTCTTTTTTTGTTTTTTGTTTTTTTTTTGCATTGTCCCAGAATCTTTGCTGTACAAGTTACAAATTCTTTTTTTTTTTTTTTCAGCTTTTCTTAAACTTTAGAGTAAGTTTATAACTTCATACATAGTAGTTCATACAAATTTAGTTAATATTGTTGGCTTGTGTCACGCCACTTTTCGGCGCACCCCCCTCTATCGATATGGTGCAAGTCTGTTCCACGGTCTCCCCTTATCATGTCAATATTCGCTGCTTATCACCGTTATGGGCCAGATCCCACTGGCAAAGAGGATTGGAACAAGTGTCTGAATTTGGACCTGTTCCACGCAGAGATGCAGAAAAGTAGATCAATCACAGATTTTCGCACCTGTCCACAAACACGACCACATTCAGACACTTACTACAATCCTCTTTGCCAGTGGGATCTGGCCCTATGAACTCCTGCCTTGATGGTTTGCCCAAGGCCATGGTTCCATTCACAGCTGGATAGATGGATCCTCCCGGGGATTGCTAGTGGTGTCTGCTCTTATCAGCACCCCTAGCAATCTACTGGGTTGTTTTGTTAAAAAAATAAATAAATAAAAAATAAAAATTTCTGCCGCAAGAAAGAATTTGTAAAGCCAGAAGATGCACAGCCAATAGATGCACAGCCAACGTCTCTGCCGACGGAAGTTTGTGTGGTTGCCAGCTGGATAGATGAAGCCTTTCTGCTGCAAGAAAGAATTTGTAAAGCCAGAAGATGCACGGCCAACGTCTCTGCCGCCGGAAGTTTGTGTGGTTGGGATCGAACAGACAGCTCTCTGCCGCCGGAAATTTGTGCGGTTGGGATCGAACAGCCAGCGTCTCTGCCACCGGAAGTTTGTGCAGTTGGGAGATCGAACAGCCAGAAAAGGAAAGAATACGATTGAATCCCTCTTTCGGCGTCTTTCACTATGAAATCCCGCCGGAAATTTGTGCGTTTGGGAGATCGTACAGCCAGAAAAGGAAACAATATGATTCAATTCCTCTTTTGGAGCCTTTCACTTTGAAATCCCGCTGGAAATTTGTGCGGTTGGGAGATCGTACAGCCAGAAAAAGGAAATTATAGTATTTGATTCAATTCCTCTTTTGGAGCCTTTCTCTATGAACTGAAAAAAAAAGAAAGAAAGCCGGCCAGTTCAGTTCAGTTATGTCACAAACGAGTTTCGAAAGGGCAAAAAAGAAACGTTCGCCGACAACAAGATCAGGCACCGAGTTCCAGCAGGCAATAAAAGCATCATGGTGGCTGACAAAAAAGCGCGAACGTCATAACTGCAGTGTCGGCCCATTTTGTGCGTACACCCCGAGTTCAAAAACGGCAAAAGAAAAAAACGCAATTTTTACCGAAATTGCCCTTTCAAACTCGGCACCTGATTTTGTTGGCCACACATATTTTTTTCACCCTTTTGATACCACGAGAAGATCGATATCAGCAGAGCCCTTCACCGCCCTTCACCGCCCTTCAGCAACCTTCAGCAACCTGCTCAGTTAATCCTCTGGAATCCAGAGTAATCAATGCTGGCAGGCTTTTCCCAGATATTTTCTTTGCAAAGTTCTCTGTTTTTCCTGATTCATTCTGTAAAAGGGACGCCGGACCCGTTTTCCAGCAGGTGRCGCGCCCCACCAATAGATGGAGTCTCTCCCCAGGTGATAGCAGTGTCTGCTCTTATCAGCACCACTAGCACTAGAGGGAGTGGTTGAAAAAAAAAAAAAAAAAAAAAAACCCTGCCGCGGCCGCACTTGTTTCAAAAAAAAAAAGAAAAGCACTAACACTAACATGATCAGATTTTTACTTCGCCGAAGAGAGGTAATCTACTAACCTCCCTTCACCGAAGAGAGGTAGAAAGCTATGCTTGCAGGGGTCCCCTGTATAGCCTTCGGAGTAGTGGTAGGTCATAAAAGGAAAAAGATATGTTCCNAAAAAAAAAAAAAAAAAAAAAAAAAAAGATCAGATTACCATAAACTTACCTAAACGAAAACTACAAGGCTTAACACTGGTGATGGTATGGGTGCAGTGAGGATACAGATGCAAAACCTCAACCCCTTCTTTTTCCTTTCAGAAGGTGCCAAACGAAAAGGGGTTGAGGTTCTGTGATGTAAGGACTTCCTGTTCTCAAGAATCTCAACAGATGCAGCGTGGATGTCCGACATGATATCTCATCTCTCACAGCTCTACTTCGGTCCCGATGCACTGCCGCCGATTCAACTTATGGACAGTCCATGGCCTCCAGTCTTTTATGAGAGGCTCAATCTGCTTATTCAAATGTACTGGTGGTTTAAGGGCTTCCTGTTCTGGAAAGATGCAGGGTGGATATCCCACATGACATCCGACAGTTCGACTTCGGTCCCATTTTTAACTCTGCTCTTGGAACCACAATCCACACACAAGAACCCATATTTTTCTCCCCCTGTCTCATCCCTCTTGAATCGATATAATTCCACTTTCGCAAAATCATCCTCACTATCTCTTGTCAATCGTACTCCACACCGAGTTTTGTATCCCTTTGAGTTTCGAATCGGATTCCCTTTTCTTGTGTCCGTCCGGCGAGAACGAGGTAGAAGGGCTTAACACTGAGCTGGGGAGTCGTCAGCTCAGACTACTCTGTTATTCACATGACATACTGGTCCTCTGTGAAGGAACTGTAAAAACTCGCCCAGCGTGATGATTAAGAGGAGAGGAATTCAGCTTAGTTAAACTCAAAATTGTGCTTTTCAATATCGTAAAACGGCTTTCTTTCGTATCTCCCTTATACACCAACTCACACTTCACGCCTTCTGTCTTCAGTGTGCCATTCTCCCTTGATTCTCTTCGTCGATGCCGGTTGCCTTTATCCATCGGCCCTTGTTGTCTCTTTGCGTCCATTGTTTTCTTCACTCTGCTGGGACATCTGTCTCTCCCCTTCCCATTCTCACGTTCACACCAACTCGCTTTACGGCGTCCTACAATGCCTCTTGCGTTCATCCGTTCGCTCTCGGCTTTTTGCTTCGACTTCGTTTTTGCTTCTTCTCTTCGCTCTACCCAGACACCTCTCGCCTTCCGTTCTCGGCTACCGATACCGATACCTCTCAGAGACGATATATCTGCTCCATGCCCTCCATGTTCTTCTTCTTCTCTCTCTCTCTCTCTCTCTCTCTCTCTCTCTCTCTCTCTCTCTCTCTCTCTCTCTCTCTCTCTCTCTCTCTCTTTTCTTGCCTTTGAAAACTTCTTGTGTCGGGAAACCCACTTAACGAGGTGATAAGAGCAGCCTTTCTTTCCCCACGTCAGTCGTCTGCTGATGCTGCGCACGTCGTGCCTTGCGTTAGGGACAGATTCAGCGAGGAGAGGGGGAGTGTGAGTGTTCCCTTCTCCCTGAAAGCCGTGGGCAAGGGGTGGACCCTCTACTACTACTACTGTTTTTGAGTTTGTTGTTGAGGGCCTATTGGCCCTCACTCCACCACTCAGCAAATGTGCAAAATGAGAATGTCAAAAAAAAAAAAAAAAAAAAAAAAAAAAAAAGAGAGAATGAATCTCCCCTAGAACAT
This sequence comes from Chara braunii, assembly GCA_003427395.1. Lineage (NCBI taxonomy): Eukaryota > Viridiplantae > Streptophyta > Charophyceae > Charales > Characeae > Chara > Chara braunii. Next base: position 1,935,324 of record BFEA01000235.1, read on the forward strand.
GTGAAGACACACCTGCATATTTATATTTTTTGTCTTTTGTGCATATGGTGAGAGAAGTATAGCAAGGCCCATATATTTTTTGTCGTTTGTGCATGTGGTGAGAAGTAGAGCAAAGCCCATTTGTTTGCCCAAAATTGGGGATGTGGCATAATTCAGCTGGAGGGAGGCTACTTTGTGCGGCCAATTTACTTTGAGATGGCAGAGGTACACAGGACTCATACCTATGAAGAAAAAAAAAGGAAAAGAAAAAGGGAAAAAAAAGGGAAAAAAAAAACCTTAAAAAAGGAAACATATAGATGGCCATTTCTTGACAGGTTCGCTGCACTCTACAGCAGCCAGAGGACATTTTTATTTTCCCCCCAGCGACCCCCTTGTTGCACCGGTACCTGGAGCCACATGTGTTCTCCTCAGCGTCCAGCAATGAAAAACACCTTCTAAAACCCCCGACCCACAAACAAACCCCCTCCACATGATCCTCCTATTTGATAACAGACACACAGACACACACACATGTGGTGCTAAGCAAGCACTCAGTACAATAATACAATGCACCAGAACAGCTGGCGTCAGGGTCAATAGGGGGAGGGGGGAGGGGGGAGGGGGGAGGGGAGGGAGGGGGTTGTACCATACCTAGTGGCCAAAAGAAATTAGTAAAGTGGAGTAGTAGGAGGAGGGGTGTTGTTTAATAAAAAAAAAAAAAAAAAAGGAGGTAGATAGGTAGGCACCTGCTATTCCACATTCAAACCTCTGAGGGGTTAAATCTGCACAACGTGGCTCCTCGCGTACCAAAAAGACCAATAGCAATGGGGCTCATTGTGAAGCACAGGCCAGATCCTGTTTCTTTTTTTTTTTTTTTTTAAAGGATCCTGTTTCTTTTTTCCCTTCTTTGTTGAATTTTTTTTGTTGTTGTTTTTGTGTTTGAAGTACAGACACAATCCCCACCTGGGCCGAGGTCCCGCTAGCAAAGAGGATCGGATCGAATGCCTGAATCTGGATGTGTTTTATGCAGAGATGCAGAAAAGCAGTTCAATCTCGATTTCCTGCACCTCTCTACAAACACGTCCAGATGCAGGCATTCAATCGGATCCTCTTTGCTAATGGGACCATGCCCCTGTGTAGACACTGCAGGTGACGACCGATTCCAATGTATCTTTTGTTTTTTGTCTTTTTCAATAATGTGGGCCATTTCTCTATGCATGCGTGTCATCCTTGCTCAGGGGCCACGCAGTCTTCTCTGTATTGTTCCGATGTTAAGGGATGTCCCAAAGGACATTCCCATGTAATACATGTATCTTCTTCTTCCTTTTTTTATTTCTATTTTAAATGAATGAAAAAAAACAGGGCCTCATGGTCCTGACTCCTTTTCCATTCTGGGGAGCGTCAGTGCGGTTCCTTTTCCACTGGCAAGTCCATAGAATTACAGCAACAGTACTCGGGGCATACTCACACTAGGACTTTTTCCACAAAGCTCTGGACGTGATTGCGGTCAGATTCATCCACGTCGTGCCGGAATTGCGGTCAGATACATTTATGAAAGCGCTAGTGTGAGTATGCCCTCACACACGCACCCTGAAGTACTATGACTGACCTAGTTTCTCTGGGGTGGTCTCCTGCGAAATGCCCATCATCAGAGTTTAAACCGCCAGTACACCCGCCTGTCGGGAGGCCCTTCGCTGTGTGCCAAGCTTTGCCGGAACCGCTAGCAGCGCACTTCTTTTCTTTTTCGGCTGGCGCCACCAGCCATTGTGCCCTTGTAGGCCCGAGGGCCGATTTTTTCTTTTTCTTGTTCTTTTTTCGATGGACCACGGATCAGATATTAAAATGGGCGACAAGTTCATTTTTCTGCAAGGCTGCGGTTTCAACCACCAGTACTTTGTAAAGTCGTGCCCATAAACAAGCCGCAACTTTAGGAAACGTACGGGCCACTACGGAAGTGCCCAAGTTCTCCGACTAGAAATGTTTCTACTCTATTTTCCCCCCCCGGCCTATAGCTGGGCCAAGTACTGGTGTTTTAAACCACCAGTTCTTGGCCCAGCTATCGGCCGCGGAAAAAAATAGAGTAGAAACGTTTCTAGTTGGATGAATTTGGGCGCTCCTGTAGTGGCCCGTACGTTTCCTAAAACTGCGTAGCGTTAACGCTACGCGACTTTAGGAAGTACTGGTGTTTTAAACAACCAGTTCACATGAGGAGCCCTAAGTTGAGGAAGCTACCTTCCAAGGCTCACAAACCTTTTTAAGCCACCAGTACATCCTGAAAGTGCTCCGTGGCCAGCCAAAAGTGGAAATCGTGCCGTTTCCACTTGGCTGAATCGGGCCTACCGGCCCAGGCCCGTTCATCCCAAAATCCATGCCCGTTAACGCGGAGCACTTTCAGCAGGTACTGGTGGTTTAACTGCTTTTNGCAGGTACTGGTGGTTTAACTGCTTTTTTTTTTTTTTTTTTTTTTTTTTTTTTTTTTGATGGGCCGCGCTACGCTTCACTGCAGTGCAATACGAAGGCAACACTGAAGGGACCGAGCAGGCAAGCCTGCCCTTATGGCCCCTCCGAAGCCCTGAAAAATTAATTTAATATCGTGTGACCCGATGGGTCACGGATCAGATATTAAACTGATCAGAACAGATACTACACTTGATCTTAGCAAAAAGGCCGAGAAAGGTATTTTTAACTGCTTTTCTTCATAGTGGCCTTTTCTGCGTTCACTACCTACCTGGGGCAAGGTCCCACTTGCACAGATTAAGAGATTCTGGCCGTTGATCTTTGCTATCTACGATCAGTATCGCTTAATTCGTGTAAGTGGGACCTAACCCCGTCCCAGGCCCGAAGCGTCATGGCCTTACCGTGTGAACCGGTAACCGCCCGGCCTCGCTTGGGGCAACTGGTATTTTAAGCCGCTTGTACACGGCCCCAGCCTTGCAGAAAGTTTTTGTCGCCACAAGCAAAACTCCGAGGCGTCGCGCGGCCAGGCCCGCCGTTGAAAAAAAATCGGCGGCGTCCGAAGTGGTGCAGGTTTCATGCTGACACCCGCGGGCCGATATGTGGTGTACTGGTGCTTTAAGACAGCAATAATCAACCAGATGATAATGAATTAACAATGGGGCTTTTCGGCCTGTACGAGGGTTCATCACATTTTCCAGGCCATGAGCCTGGGATATAGGAACTGCACCTTTCTCCGCCTTTTGCCTAAAAATAGATCAAGTGTAGTATCTGTTCTGATCAGTTTAATATCTGATCCGTGGTGCATCGAACCGGAAAAAAAAGAAAAAGAAAAAGGAACCGCAGTGACGCTCCCCAGAATGGATACAGAGCCAGCGCCATAAGGTTTGTTTATATGGATCCGTTTGAGCCTCAGCCCTCCTCCCTTGCACGCATGGACGACGAACCGGCGACTTCGGCCTCAATTGCCAAGTCTCTTAACCACTACAGCCAGGACACGGTGTTAAAAGTGAAACCATACACCGGTCTTGATATCCATCCCACCCCTGCTTTAGTGTCCAAACTAAACACACACCTCACTCAACTCCACACGGACAACTTACCCAAATGCGTCGGCAATTCTCGAACACTCAGCTCCAATTGAGAGCACGTATCGCTCCAATCAACATACGTCCGTTACCTGCACTTTAGCGCGCTCACTGTACCAGGCTCTTTCAGCTACCCAGCAGTTCACGGGAGCCTTCCACGGTTTGTTTATATGGATCCGTCCTCAAACCAGGCCTAAAAGCCCTCCTCCGTGCACGCACGGATTCGAACTGGCGAGTTCGGCCGGCCTCAAGAATCATCGTATGTACGATCCATATTGCGTTTCCAGCTATCTGCAGTGCTGTGACACGTCGTGAAATGGGCCCATACGTGCCCACCATATGCGTCAATATGGGCCATAATGTTGTTGAAAAAGCGAAATAATGGTCTCGGGTCGAATTACCTGGGGGCGGTCACCTGGAGGGAGGTCCCACTAGCACTGGGCTAGGCTTATGCCCAAACCCGTGTGACATCAGACAGGCTCATTACATTTTTTTTGGACGTAGAAAAACCGGCACAGGAGAAAGGCACGCACAAAACTTGCCAAAAGACAGCAAGAAACAGAGACCTCTTTCCCAGAAATAACGGAGCAGTGAGTGCTTCCCAACCATAACACCACAAACCATCTGATGCCAGATGTTGCCACAGCAGTGAAAACAATAACTGCCACCTTTCTGAACAAGAAACATAATTATTCTGTCCCTGTCAGCATGCGGTGCACAATGGGACTTTTTATGCAGTTCTTAGACTCTTTACTACCTTCTTCCCCCGAATACAACGTACGGTCATTATAGCTGAATTTAGACGGAAAGATACACCAAATTCAGCTATAATAACAGTATGTTGTATTCGGGGGAAGACTGTAGTCTTTAGTAGTCTTCAGTGGTCTTTATTACCACATTTCCCAGACCATATCAGCTGCTTTTTGTTTTTTCAAAAAAAGTAGGTAGCCTCTCACATTCCTGTATCCTCCATCAGGCTTTGCCACTTTTCACTCTCTGAACTTCTGATGTGGTTTAATGTCTGTCTCATTCCCCCCCCTTTTAAAAGACTAGTACCCCATTTGTCAGCGGCCTGAGGGGCCGCGGGTCTTGGGAACTTGCCGCCGTAACCTCCGGAGGTTAACGCAAATTCCTTTTCTTGTTTGGAATCAACCTACGGAAACGGAAATAATTTTGGAGACGAAGATATTGCCAGGAAATGCGATGTCCCAGTGTGACTGGAGCAGTCGAAAAGGACCCAAAATGGCAAAATCCAGGTGGCTGCAACCTTGTCCGTTGCGAAATGGGGAAGCAGTGTGACCCGTCCAGCCACTATTTCCCAAATCGGGTCGATTTCTTTTAAGAAAATATGATTTTGGGTACGCAGTGTTAGAGAGTAATGTTAGCATGCCCTCAGCAGGGCGGAGACTCGAAAGAATTGCACAAGGAAAAGGCTATCTGACAGTCAATCCCTCCTAACAAGGAGCAATGATCAGCTATCAATGCTGTGCAGGTCTCCTTTGAGGGTGCACCACATAATGTATGATCTATGACTAGTCGGTGGAACAGCCACTTCGTTAAAACAGACATTTTATATTTTGAACGAAATTGAAACCTATTTATTTGGCCCTTAGGCTAAGAACATGTCACCGTTTTAGCTCCTGAGGGTCCATCCGGACTTAGCTGAAGCCCAGATACATCCAACGGAGTCCGGCATTTTCAGATGCCGTTTTCGGTTTCGATTTCGTTCAAAAAATATAAGCATCCGCCTTTAGTGGGCCCTGCAGAAAAGGCTCCATCTATTGGTGGGGAAGCACCAGCTGGAAAGCGGGTCCAGCGTCCCTTGATAATTCAGCGAGGCAGAGTTATCGATATACTTCACAAGGGTTGCCACTTGCAATCTAAGTGTGGCTTAGCAGTTTACTGACTTGCAGGTAGGAAAAGGAGGCTGGACAGATGCTCACCAGAAAAGAATGGATCCATGACCGTAAGGGTTTTTTTTTTTTTTTTTTTTTTTGTCAGTTGAGATTAGACCTGCGCTCTAGCAGAATTTCGTGGGCCACCACGTTTGGGAAAGCCCTGAAGAGATATGCTGTGGTGAAACAAGCAAGCCTTGAGTGGGCTATTCATCAATCTCTGTGACCCCTCTGCGAGCTGGTGCGTTCGCAGAAGGATGGAAGTGAGCCTGTTCTGCTCCACTTGCGACAAAGGCACTATTTTTTTTTTTTTTTTTTTTTTTTTTTAACTATACTCTTCTCTCAATTTTCCTCACACTACCTACCTACCACTACTCCTACCTATAGGCTTACGGGGAAACCCGTAGCATACCAGAGCCGTGTTTTTACGGCCCCTCGAGCCTGCAGGATACCGGCCAGGGGACGGCCGGTAGCACCAGGGATAAAGCGGACCAATCCCCCGTGCCTCCCCTCAGGCCCCTCCCCTACGAACATAGCAGACTCTGCTTGATGCCGATCGGGAGATCCAGTGGTCTATCCCTTGGGTAGCGGGTGCCAAGTAAGCCCAGGAAGGCATGAGGCCAATGGGGACTGAACCCATGACCTCCTGAATGCCACTTGCGAGCCTTACCAACTGCGCTAGGTTTGATGGCCCCGGTATGTCAAGGATTTTTCCATAAATTTCTCAATTTCTCAATATGATCTTGAATGGGACGCTGGGCCCGGTTCCCAGCACGTGCTGCTCCCCACGAATAGATTGGAGCCTTGTTCCCAAAAAAAAAAAAAAAAAAGACACAAATGCATATCTGGTGGGAATGTGACTTTGCACAGAGATTTATGAAATGGTGGCCGGCACCTTGGAACAAGGCTAATCAAGACACAGCACAGGTTACGCATGCAGATGGGATAAATCTCTAATTCTAGGAGGCATGAATGAAAAATGCCTCGACCTGTTCGGCCTGATACGGGCTTTGGGCATCTGGATCATCTGGATGGAGAAGAATGAATGTTGCCAGGTTTGACAAGGCACATCAGAACCTTGAAAGCGCAAAAAGCTTTCTTCATCCATGACGACGAGGAGTCTCCGTGACATCATCATTGATGCAGATTGGAGAAAGCACCGTAAGTCTGCTCCGCCATAGTGACTGGAGATGCAAGCTGAACGGTTTGTAAAGAAATGGGCAAGCCGGCACAAGCGGACACTGTTGGGCTGCGCAAGCGGACACTGTTGGGCTGTGCAAGCGGACACTGTTGGGCTGTTCCGGACAAGAAGAGGCGTCTCCTATTCTCCAGGCTACTGGAATGTAGGAGATCGTGGGCTTTGGAACCAGAGTGATTCTGGCGTACCGTTTTTCTATGTAAAAGTACTAAAAACTGTATATAAAGCAAAATAGATTCCTTTAGTGTCAAAATAAAAGAAACCAGGCCAACTTAGGCAGGGGTAAGGGGGGGTACATCCTTCCAGCGAGAAGTAATCAAGGCCGTCCCTTAAGGGGGGCTTTCCTACCGTAAAGGGGGGCTTTCCTACCGTAAAGGGGGGCTTTCCTACCATAAAGGGGGGCTTTCCTACCGTAAGGGGGGTTTTCCTACGGTAAAGGGGAAGAGGGTGTGTGAGTCCTATATGTACTTCATTTTGACTTGCGGCCAACGGAATAGGAACCGGACTGATGCTCCCCAGAATGGAAAAGGCGCCAGAAACATAAGGTTCTGTTAAAAAAAAAAAAAAAAAAAAAAAAAAAAAAGATTCCTTTCATGTAACCCACTTAGTGTATCCCTAGTTTATGGATTGCCCCTTCCCCCCTCCCCCCCTCTCTTCACCTTTCCCCCTTTTTTTTTCGGTTATTAATTTTCTTTTTCGTTGCCCCTCATACATTTGCTCACCATACTTCGATATCTGCTATCTAGATAGCTTTACTGTCCTCAGCTCTCTACCCATCCCCACATTCTATATTAATATAAGTGGTTAACTTTATATTCATTTTCAAGTGGTGATAATTTTCTCCCTATTACAGGAGACATTCATAATCTTACCTTGGTTTCAAGTCTGCTCAGATTCAGAGAGAACTGTTCACAATGGTTCTGAAGATTCATAAAGGACGCTGGACCTCTTTTCCAGTTGGAGTGGAGACCCTCCTCCCATGATTCATTTGAAGCGAAACTGGGTAATGCTCCCAGCCATTTATGTGAGGGACGCTGGGCCCGTTCCCCAGCAATATAAAGACAAGTGTTGTTTTCCCCCCCCTTAATTTCGAAGCAAAGAAACAACTGACTTACCCCTGCCTTCCCCCCCCCCCCCCCCCCCCCCCCCNNCCAAAAAAAAAAAAAAAAAAAACAGACTTACCAGATAGCCTCGCCATGCAGATTGGATTCTGACTGCGGCTTGAGAATTCCTCAGTCTTGGAGTGTAGAGACCAGCCCGCGGACCATTGTAGAGGACTTGGGCTTGGGTGCGCGCCTCTTTGTTCACATACGTTTTTCCTGCCACACCACCTCCTTTCTTCTCCATACTTTCGAGTTTCTCCCTTCTACCAAGGAAACGGGCATGTCCTTCCAGCTCGCTTTGCGCTCTTTTCTCCACTTCAGGTCCCTGCTGCCATGCTGGCCATTTGGCAGTTGCCCCTGTCCTTGAGAATCTCTCCTCTTCTTTCTGATAAGACCCACCTTCCGTCGTTCTTGATGAAAACGGCTTGAGAGTGTCCCTGAGCGAGGCAGCACATTCTCTTTCTTCGCCCTCTTTCCTCGCCTTGTCCTCTGCCATTCTCTCCCTGCTCACGTCTTTCTGGCTGTCCGTCTTAGGGTACACTTCATGACCCTTCACATGATTGGCCTCTGCCTTGTCATCGTCCATTGCCAGTGGCTTCTCTGCCTCCTCTCTGTTTGCCCCCGTCTCCACTGCGAGCTCACCTTCGTTCTCTGTCGCTTGCTTGGCATCCATCTTGAGCAGCATCTTGGCCCTTAGCACAGCTGTTCCCTCCGTCTCCGTCTCTGCCCCTCTCTCTCTCTTCCCCCCCATATTTGCGACAACCCTCTTGGCCTCCATCTCTTCCACTCTTTTGGCCTCCATATCTGCAGCTCGCTTGGCCTCCATAACTGCAGCTCTCTTGGCCTCCGCATCTGCTGCCCTCCTGGCTTCCATCTCTGCCGCTCTCATGGCAATCATCTCTGACACCCCCTTGGGTTCCACTGCCACTGCCGCTCCTGTCCTCCTGGTCTCCATACGTGTCGCCCTTCTGGTTTCCGTCTCTGCAGCGCCCTCCTCCATATCTGCTATCCTTCTGGCCTCCATATCTGCCTCTCTCATGGCTTTTAACTCTGCCGCTCTCTTGGCCTCCATATCTGCACCTCTCTTGGCCTCCATCTTCGCTCTCTTGGCTGCCAGTTCTGCTCTCTTAGCCTCGATCTCCGCCAGCCTCTTGTCCTTAATCTCTGGCACTACCTCCCCCTCCACCGCCGATCCTTCACTGGCCTCTGTCTTCCCACTTCTTTCTATCCCCTTCTTCTCATCTCCCTCGTCTGCCTTCTCTGCCCTGGCGGCTTCTGCAGCCAGTGAAGCCATCCGCCTTTTCTCCCATGCAAGAACAGCACGTACAATTTCAGATTCCAACTGGGTAGGAATGTCCCCTGCTCGCCGGCCATCGCTGCTCCCAACCCAAGCATCCCCCTTTTCTGCGTCGAGTACTCTCCCCCTTGCCAAGTCCTTGAAGTTCCTGCCTTCTTGGTCAAGTGGCACCTCTTCCTTCTCCTGTTTGCTTGCAACTGCCATCTCTTCCTCAGGTGCAGCAAGTCTCGCATTCCCGTGCTTCACGTGCCTACTCTCAAGCGCCCGATCCTCCATGCACGCATCGCTGTCTTGACTCAGTAGCAGATCATTCTCTGAGCTCTCCCTTAGTGGGCCCTCTACAGACTCTATGCTTTTCTGGGGCTGGGAGACATCTTTCTGCTTTGCACTGTCCAACCGCCTTTGTTCATTCTCTTTACCAACGGTGCGAACAGGGCTCTTCTGCTTCAAGACCTTTTGTGGAGACTTCTGGCTCTTGCGATCTTTGGCGGCTGGTGATCCTGTTTTCTCTTTCAGATGAGCTCCCTTCTCTTTTGAGGAATGAATGGCATTCTTTTCTCTCGACGATTGCGTTGACCCCTTCTCACGTGTTGACAACTGTGACTGCGATGGGCTCCTCTCCTTCGAAGACTGCGTTAGGCCCTTCTCCTTCGAGGAATGTGACACACTCTTCTCCTTTGACGACTCTCTGGACACTGGCGACGCGCCTTTGGTTGAGCTCTTATCCTTTGATGATCGCGATACGCCGTCCTTCCCTGCTTCTGTCTGACTTCTCCTGGGTACTCGTGACAACGATGACGGTGACTCATCTGATTCACTGCGCCTTGGACTCTTTCGGCTCTTCTCTTCTTGGGATGACAGATTTCTCGGGCCATCTCTTGCAGAGCTGCTGACACTCTTCTCCTTCGATGGGGTCGACTTTGTCGTCGCCGACTGCTGTTTACTCGACTTGTCCTTAAGAAAGTCCGATGACCTTTTCTTTGCCTGCTCCGTCGGACCTTTCTTCTTTGACGCCGGTACAACCTTGTGGCTCGACTCAGCCCCACGCTTCTTAGCCCCCTCGTTCTCAGAGCTTGATTCATCCACAATTGGAACTCTTCCTCCATCCGCCAAGTTATGGGTTATAGCTTCCTCCTTTGCTACTGCTGAGCCCCCCTTCCTTGTACTTTCCAGTGTTCCCACCGTGTGCACAGAGGCACTGTCGTCCTCCTCCTGAGTTTGTGGAGCGATGGAAGCAGACTCTGAAAGCTCTGCTAAATGCAGATCCTCCTGGAGAGATAAGGCAAATGATGAATCACACTTTTCAGCATCCAATGTCATAAGTACAGACTGGTCATGATAATCACTAAGGAGTTCAAAGGGACTACCGCTGTCCACTGGGAGCGAATACAAGAAATCATAATTGAAACTCTCTTGCATGGACGTCGGCATTGGAGGTGACAGTGTCACAACAACACCGATCTCATCCTTGGTCCGCTCCACACCCTCCTCGTCAGCCTGGGACATGTCTGGAGGACTCTCATCATTCCCTTCATAATTAGATGATGCTGCTGGTGGAAGAGAGTTCATGTCCGTTTCCCTTTGCAAATCAGTAGCCTCAGCAATTACTGTGCACTCGTCCGCATTGCCAATCTCCGTCAACTGGCAAGGTAACCCTCCACCATGTTGGCCGTGCTCACCTAGCTCATGATCCACAAGGGCGTCTGTAAGGTGTGGTTTCTCACCATATGGAGACCTGTCAGGTGCCACCAGCCCTTCCTGGCACAGATCTTCTTCGCAGACCTGTGCATGCGAGAGATCTCCAAACTCCGCAAAACCTGCCTCCATTGGTTCATTGGTCATTAACATACCTCCGCATTTCAGATCCTCCTGTACTAGGTTGCAAGACGGCAGTTCTTTCCGATCTGAACGTAGTGCTTCCCCTGGCGCTGCTTCGATCGCATCACTCTCGCATCGTTGAACCTCGGCAATAGTTCGAGGGGCGACCTTGTCATCTGCCGTCACTTCCATAGACATTGCCTGCTGCTGCTGCTGCTGCTGCTGTTTGATGGGGTTCTCTCCAGAATATAGTGCATCCCCTGCTGCTGCTTCGACAGCGTCACCCTCACACAGTTGAACATCGACAACAGCCTGAGGGGTGACCTTGTCATCAACCTCCGATTCCAAAGAAGAGATTGGTTGCTGCTGCTGCTGTGGGTCCATGGGGTTCTTGCCAGAATATAGCACATCCCCTGCTGCTGCTTCAACGGGATCACTCCGGCACGATTGAACAGTGACAACAGTTTCAGGGGTGGCCTGGTCATCTGCCTCCAATTCCACAGAGATTGGCTGCTGCTGCTGCTGCTGCTGGTGCATGGGGCTGTTTCGAGAATATAGTGCATCCCCTGCTGCTGCTTCGACGACATCACTCTCGCATGGTTGATGAACGTTGACAAGAGTTTGAAGGATGCAGCTGCCATCTGCCTCCAATTCCACAGAGATTGGCTGCTGCTGCTGCTGCTGCTGCTGTTTCGAGGAGTTCGCTGCAGAACTATCCACACCGAGTGCATGTAACGAATGCAAAGTCGGCACATTAACCGTCATTGTCATGACCTTGTCAGGAGTGTCTGCATCTGCAGAGAACGGATCTTGCTCTTCATGGTAGGCAGATGCCTCGCTATATGTTTCCTTCATGCCATGAACTGCATCAGTCCCTTCATCTTCAGCAGAATCAATTCCAGCTTGCTGCAAACGGTCAGGCACCGTGACAATCTCCGGTGCCTCCTCACACTGTCCAGATGCTGCTAGCTGCTCACTGTCACACATAATTTTGTCGGGGCATTCTTCCACCACATAATGATTCAACAAGCCATCCAGATCATCTTGGGCCGAGGAACTTTCTTGTCGCCCTATGTCAAGAGCAGATGCTAGCATCTTCACAGCTTCATCAAGCTCTGCATCAATTGGCTGCAGCTGTGAGTGTTCCTCCGACAGCATGCTGCTATCAATGTGCACTGCATTCTGCATTCGTTCGTTCAAATCATGTTCAGCAGTGACACTTTGTGGGTCCTGCAACGTCGCAGATGGTATCATACCCTCAAGCACCACATCAGACGGCAGAGGAGTCGCCTGCTGATCCTCTTTGCAGACCACTTGGTCAGGCTCTGTTTCCACTGTATCACCCTCCGGCATTTCAATGCCCTCAAGCACCACATCAGAACTTTCTTGTCGCCCTATGTCAAGAGCAGATGCTAGCATCTTCACAGCTTCTTCAAGCTCTGCATCAATTGGCTGCAGCTGTGAGTGTTCCTCCGACAGCATGCTGCTATCAATGTGCACTGCATTCTGCATTCGCTCGTTCAATTCATGTTCAGCAGTGACACTTTGTGGGTCCTGCAATGACGCGGATGGTATCATACCCTCAAGCACCACGTCAGACGGCAGAGGAGTCGCCTGCTGATCCTCTTTGCAGACCACTTGGTCAGGCTCTGTTTCCACTGTATCACCCTCCAGCATTTCAATGCCCTCAAGCACCACAT
>BFEA01000235.1:1990693-2010326 GCA_003427395.1 Chara braunii
CGTTTGCCTTTTTTTTTTTTAAACTTGAACCACCGCTACCTTTCCCATATGTCGGCCACGGGCGTCTTGTAGCCTACTCCTGAAAATTAGCCACCACGCCGCCATCGATATTTTTCTTCGACGGCGCATGGCAGCCGAATTTGAATTTGAGGCCCGTGGCCCCACATATGAGAAAGGTAGTGGTGGTTTATTTGAATCTCATTTTTTTTATCTCCATTTCATCAATTATTATTTTTTGGTATTTGTGAAAAAAGAAAACGCCTTGAGCTCCCGGTAGCTCTAGGCTCAACAATGATAGCAAGGTTTGGCTTGCCTGTAGCTCCACGTTCATAATTGATAGTTGAGAAAGGTACTAGTGGTTTAACCATCCAGGACCATCACCCATCACCATCTTGGCGTGGTGACATGACCAGACAACGGTTCCAGGCACCCAAGCTAAGTAGGGACCCCTACCCCCTGGTCAGCCCCGGTTGAAGCCAACGCTATGTACTAATCGTTTGAGTGCGCTCAAACGTGTGAGTGCGAGTTTAGGTCTGCGCTCAGACGTGCTCAATCTCGTTTCAGGGGCACGCGCGCCCCAAAAAATGAGCTCGCGCACCTGACGGGGTGCACGAGTGAAGGGGAACACGTGGGGGAGGGGGGTTGAGGGTTGTTTTGGGGGGTCTGGTGGCTGAGGGGGGAGGGGTTGCGACTCGGGGGGGGTGGGTGGGTAGCTCTCTCTCTCTCTCTATCAATCTATCTATCTATCTAATATCTATATGTATATAGATATAGAGATACATAGATAGATATAGAGATACATAGATAGATATAGAGATACATAGATAGATTTATAGTCAAACAGAACTGGCCGGTAAACCGCCAACAGAGCGGGAGAAGAGGACAACAAACGAGGGGCTGTGGCTAACTGTTTCGTCGGAGTTTGACCGACTCATCAGGAGGCTGAACCCTCAACCCTCTGTAGAATCCCCTAACTGATTACACTATAAGTGACAATCCACCTTAACCTCAATTATGGTTAAATATCAACGAATGCTCGACAACTGATACCCTAAGGTAGGCACACTGCCGCATACACCATTGCCCTCAAGCCTCAAGGTACCTGTGACACAAATCAAAGCAGACTATCATTCACCCACACCAGATGGAAAACTCTACTGACTATCGGTTCACACCCCATCACAAGCCCAAACTGAAACACCCATGAAACAAAGGAAGGTCTATCATAGCAAAAACATAAGCTGCACACATGCGACTTACACTATAGGCACAACATGGCCGCGTACTAGTGACAGCCCCGACCACAAATGCTCAACAGGATCGGAGAATATATGTATACATATATGTATATAAATATTTGTGTGTGTGTGTGTGTGTGTGTGTGTGTGTGTGTGTGTGTGTGTGTGTGTGTGTGTGTGTGTGTGTTTCTCTCTCTTTCTTGCACGTGGATGGGTACAATCGCGTGCGAATGAGCACATACGCATTCACACGTGCAATTATGTGCTTAAAGCACAAAACGACCACTACACCAAAACGTAGGACCTTTTTTATTTTTGTTTTAGAAAAAAAATGAAAAACAACTAACTGGTCTTTGGGGCGGGGGTAGGGGGCAGGGGGTGGTGTAGCCGGGTGCCTGACATGCCCTGCCACACCCTCCGCCCCTTAAGCCCCCGACCCTCCGCCCCCCACCCCCCACCATGAACCCTTCCCTTTTGCACCCACTAAAACCCCACTCAAGCGCGCTTTGAGCGTGGGATTGAGCGGAGATCAATGATCGAGCTTCGACCCCATGCTCAATAACCGCGTGGTAACACAGAGCAAACGCCGTCCAAGCCCAATTGCATAGGGACTTCGAGAGCTTGGTATGAACATGCTATTACATGTCTTCATGAGGGTGCACAACAACTCTTATCTAGCACAGTAGTGGTGTACCCCCACCCCTCTATCCTACCCTAGTGGTTACCACCCAAGACCATCACCCATCACCATCTTGATGGCAGACAACGGTTGTCAATACCTGGGCTAAACAAAGACCCCTACCCCCTGCTCATCCCCGTTAAAGCCATCATCGTGCAAGCCCAATTGCACGGGGACTTCGGAAGCTAAAATTCTAGATGTACACCCGCCATAGGTTTTGTCTTTTTCACATTACCTGAGTAGTAGGGGGATGCCCTTGCATTACAGGGAAGGACTCACGAAGTTGGAGTCCACTACGAGACATCACGTCCATACAACAAACTTGTTGGTTTGTCATAAATAATTTCAGGTTTGGTCGTGAAAAAACGATTTCAGATCTACTAGTGAAAAATGAGGGCGCATCAGGGGTAAGGCGGACGACCCTAGAAAAAAAGGAAGTTGCAGCTTGTGGACTCTTGACGGTTCAAGAGTTCCTTTCATGCGTCATTTCTTGAAAAAAAAAAAAAAAAAGTAGCATTCTTGAGATATATCCAGAGGTGACTGGCCCCAGGTAATTTGATATTATAATGAAAGTTATTGTTAGGTTAAATATCATAATATCATGATTATTGGTTATCGAGCGTGTGTTTTATGACAACTATGTTAAGAGTTTATAGCAACATTATATGGCCCCTGCCGAGTCAAGATCTGATTGAGCCTCTTCTAAAAGTCCAAAGGCTCGCGCATCGTTAATAAAATACATCAGCAGTGGACAACCTCTGAAAGGGGCTTGCGTCCGATAGTTGAGATGTACTGGTTCTTTAAGCTTCTAGAAGTATTGTAAAATTGAGGGTCTCAACCCTGGTAGGCATCGTAATCAAACCATGGATGTCATCTATGAGGATTCTGACTGAGAATTCAACATGACAAACCTTTTATTGGGTGTGTTCCAACCACCCGCAACAAGACCTGAGCAACCACTTTCACGTGGCCTAACGCTCCCGCATTGCCACGGGTTACAGCGAGGCACCGCTCACCACAGGAAGCTACCAGCTTTGACAGGCCCTGACCATCTTCCTCATGCCACCGAAAGCGACGACAAGGGTATCGACATCGAACACCTATGTGGTGTCGCGCAGGCATGTTTGTAATTGGATAGTGAGACATTCACTTTGATAGAAAAGATGTCATACATGCACACACATGCACTGACGGTGATACAAAATGATAGGAAAGTAGTATATTCAATCCAAAAAAGACGGATCTCCGACCGATTTCGATCGCTTCCTGACAATCGTCCTCAAGGGGTTTCTTCCACCTTCATCCCCCACATTCCCTACTACCCACCAACCCACCTCCGTTGCATCATCGGCATCCCGGAAATGCCGACTACACTGTCAGTCCCAGAGAGAGACAAATGATATTCTCATCATTTCTGAAGTACCCGTCAAGTTCCACTGACTCCTATTGTCTGAAAAACGGTCCATACTATGCCACTACGAAAAACTAGAACCTGAAAAACACTACCAATACCGATCATCAATTTACTTGACAAAATCAATTGTATTGAGGCCCCCACGCTGTCTGGGACTGGTACCGGGTACGGGTCCGTCATACCATTCCACAATACATCTGGCTTGCCTTAACGTAAACCAAGACTACGTTCGGTACGTGGTCATGAACCAGGTATGTGTGTCAGCCCTCACACAACGAAATCAAATGTCGACAAATAACCATGTCCATCGTTTCCTCAACACATCCCCTAATATACATCTACCACGGTCCTATTACAACTACTACAGTTTAGAACTCACAGTATCACTGCAGTGTCTGTGTGTCCTTGTTCACTGATTCAACCACCTACAACAAGAAAACATAACAAAAGAAAAAAAAGAAAAGAGACATTGTATGATAGCTTCATGTACCTTTCTAAACACACTACGCTAACCATTCCATTCTCTACGGTCTGCAGAACGACTGTGCTTCATTCATGAACTGGCAGGTATAGGCCCATGGTTCCAGTCTTCCTCTCGCAAAACGCTTCAGTACCCATAAAAACAAGCCTCTTGGAAAATCTTTGATGCGAAGTTCGCGCTGCATGCAATTTACACGCCTCTGAATTTCCTAACATGTGGATGTGTTCCCGTCGATTTTATGCAGTTGTCCTGCAATCACTACGTTTTTTTGGGATTTACTTCCCTATGACCATTAGGATTGCCCGCTCTTGAACTCGAGGATTTCTGTGTTGCACATGGTCTTCTCTTTCTTAATTAACTGCACGCTCATAACCTTGTTCAAATTCTGCGTGATCTTTACTTCACACCCAAAAAAATCTCACTTCCTTGTCCAGTCATCAGTTCTTTTCAGGGATAGGTTGGGAGGATAACGTTGCTTGAAGCTTTCCTAGATATCATCCAGATGATCCCCGGTAGCTGCCTTCTCTACAATAATCAGGCTAACATCATTGACGAGGCATACTCCAAAGACCGAGTGCCTTCGAGATCCAAGGTTACTAAAAAAATTGTATTCCCCGTGGACGTATAAAATACAACCCTGTGCCAGGCTTGTACTTTTGCTCATTAGAATACCAATTATTTGTTTCAGCAACACATTGGGGACAAATGTATATGTGTGCTCAAGCTCGACCTAAAAAAATTAAAAATGTCAACGGACTTTAACAATCTCCAGTGGTCATGTCCTACAGTTACACCAAATGTTGTCCTTCGTCCCTTCGTATTCACACGAACAAAATCTCGCACTTTTTCCACGTGGTACTGTATGATCCACCTTACAGCCCATAAGATCTTGTCGAGAGGTAACTTGCTAATCATGTCCTTGAAATCGTAGGACTGTGCCTGCAAGACTACTCTGCTGCGGCTTCTGTCACACCTTTTATTAAACGAATCAAGACGCTCGGTAAGTGCTGACGCGTCCTTCAAGTTGAAATGCTGATCTTGCGGAAGTGCGAACAAAAGGTGATTCAAACCCTTAGCCACTGCCTTACACGTCTCAACGGTTGGCTCAGAGAAGGTAGGGCATACAGGTTTGTACCTATCCAGGTCCTTGTGTTTCGACATGGCATAGGCCTTACCTATACTCCCTTTACCTTTCCACCTCCCGAATGCTCCCTCATTCTTCAACCTCTCCTTAGTTGTCACTATTGCCTCGGATTCAATTTCCTCAATTGAAACCTAGCTCTCATTCCGAATGAACAAATCACACATCCAGTATAGCGTTGGGCACATTACAATAATTTCCCTTGGGGTTCTGTCCAAGGGTGTGAGTACTAGGCCCACAAACTTAGATTTGTGTTCCAGTACCTTGCTCTAGTCGAGATATACCCAATCACCTGGTGTAGCCACCTGCACACCCTGCTCAATCTCGCCTACACTACAAGTTACAGACTGCCCCTTGCCGTTAGCCCAACTACCGAAACCTTCAACTATTTCTTGACTCAGCACTCACAACCGGTCAGCCCTACGGCCTAGTGGAATGTTACGAGCATTCAATGCCAAATCGGGAATCCCTCAACTTCTTGCAATCGACATTGCACGTGTCCTCTTACCCTCGGGTAACGAAAATCCGTACAAGTGCAGGCTAACGCATCAGCACGCGCAAACGCGCACTGATTGTGCAGAATATCCGCAACGCAAGGGTTCATCACCCATACTCTGTAGACAGTAGAACGTGCTCCACAGATGATACCAAGTGGGAGGTTATATCCACGCACTTTGTCATTAACCAGTCTTCAAACTTCACACAACTTCACTCGGCCGTCAAACAACAGACGAATCACCAATGATGTCGTCAAGCTAGAACCAAACAACACACGTACAACACGAGATATGAGACGTCGTAAGTATGCTTGCGTCGTTTTTTTTTTCGAAATCTTTTGTTGCATTGAAAAGTCCATCTAGTCCTTCCAAATCCCATTGTCTCAGGTAGGTAGTCCCCAAAGCCTTTCGGAGTCTTCGTGAGGTACAACACCAATTCTCACCTCCGCTCGATACCGGTTTAAAACTCTGTTGATCATGAACTTCCAAGTCCGCCAACAAGTCGAATACCCGTACCGTCGGCTGCCCACATTCAGTGCACATCTGAACTGGATGCAACCCCTGCTTCCTTTCGGCACCATCGATGTTCTTGGTTCCACCAGATTCGATGCCTCGCTGTCTCTCCTTCTTACCTTTGCGACCTCTCCCTTTACCTTTCCCGCCTCTTCTGCCAGTATTCAGAAATGATGATCATTTCTTAATATATAGATCTTCAAGCGTAGGCAGATCCGGTTGTGCAACTGTCTACAAGAATCAGTGTGTGTGTTTCATCCCCAAATGATACTGATGGCTACGCTTCCGACGTCTTTCGAACACCGATTGGTGTTCCCTCCACCGTACGTGCGACTCCCTCGACATTTGCCCTACATACTGATTGGTATCAAAAGAAGTAATCACGTATACGCAACATGCAGACTCTAAGAAAGACAAGCCATGCTGTTGCATTGTTCGATCCCCGCAAGTACACACTTTTCCAACCATCATATTTTCCCTTTCAAAGCCAGCAATACGACCAACAATCTATACAACTCCTCAATCTTACCATCAACGTATGCCAACTCTTTTCGATAAGCATCACTTCTTTACATACATGACACCATTAAGCGTCAAGAGACGTCACTTGTTGCTATTGCCTTCATCCTCATCCGACAGTTCCCCCGACTTTGACTCAAGGTTCACCACGCTAATCTCGCGTGACTGGGCGTCGAACTTAATCTTGGCACGATGGTCGGCAATATAAAAAATAACCCGTAGCTTCGTCTTGTATGGTATCCCCTCCGCTGCACAAATCGTGTGAATCTCTTCATAATGAATCAGGATAAGGTCCCTACGAGTAGCTTCGAGGAACTGCATACGCTGGATAGTTCGGTCCTTCCAGGTGGATTTTACTGCAGTCATCACCATAGGGGTGAGGCGTTGTGTATTGGCCTTCTTCAGAGGACCACATGTTCGTAGAATTTCAGCCAATCGTAGAAGTTGTAGACTCGTCCGCCTCGCTGTACGTTTCGCGGGTGTCGTAACCAGATGGTTGTTCCCCATCGTCGTATCCTCTTAACGCTTTCGCTTTTTGGCGATCTGCAAATCTTTCGTACTCTTCGTAATGTCTTCCAATGCGCATTCACCGGCGGTGCTAGAGGTGGATGGGGCACCTTCGCTCACCTTAATCTTCCCTCGCAGGTTGATCTGGCTTTCTGATAACACTTCTCAAAAGATATTCTTCAGTCGATCGTCGACGGTTCCAAAACGTGGTCCCACCGAAAATTCAATTGCTTTAGCCATAGCTTCATGGTCTTCCTCTTGTTTCCGCAACTTCTCCAGTTTCTTTAACTTCCTCAGCTCCACTTGTTGCTGCGCTTCGACAATAGCCGCATGTTCCTCGGCCTCCCGTTTCTTCGCTTCGGCCTTCTCAGACTTCTTCTTCTCCTTTTCAACTCTCTTGGCCATCTTGGTATCCATGAACACCTTTATTGCTTTGATGGTTTTCTCAAAGTCTTAGGTACAACTCTTAGTTTTTGGTTCCTTGGAAGGTGACTTCTTAGCAAGCGAACTTTGGTTAGATTGTGGTGAGGTCACCTTCCTCTCCTTCGGAATTCAGGCGGGCATCGGTACCCATCTGCTTCCATTTGTCTTCTAGTTTCAAAGTTTGTCCACAGTCTCCAGCAGTCGCTTCGGTAGTGTTCGACTACCTTGCAGCCGAAGCACATTGGAGATGGTCTACGTTGCGGATCAACACTAATGTCGTGGGTACGCTAATCTCCCCCACAGTCATGGATCGTCACGCCTTCGGTCTTCCCCCACATCGTCGTGACTCCTACTGGATGCATTGCACGATAGAGCCAATCACGTTCGTCGTGATAATTCCCTCGACGATAGTCATCTTCGCGGCCACTCCGACTGGACATGTTTGACTGATGGGACGGCGTGATACGCTCTTCAATCTTCACTTCGTAACTCCTTTCGCCACAATTTCAGTTATTGTTGGGTCCACATACATGCTCACACTCTCCCGGGACAACATCCAGATGGTTTCACACGGGCCTTAGCAGGTTTGTAATTGGATAGTGAAACACTCACTTTGATAGAAAAAATGTCACACATGCACACACATGCACTAGCAACGACACACAATGATAGGAAAATAGTATATTCAATCCAAAAAAGTGGATCCCCGATCGGTTTTGATCGCCTCCCGACGATTGTCCTCAGGGGGTTTCTTCCACCTGCAACCCCCACATTCCCTACTAGCCACCAACCTTCCTCTGTTGCATCATTGCATCCCGGAAATGCCGACTGAACCGCCGGTCCCGAAGAGAGACAAATGATATCCTCATCATTGTTTAAGTACTCGTCAAGTTCTGGTGACTCCTACCGTCTAAAAAATGGTTCATAGTACTTCATACTATACCACTAAAAAAAGCTAGAACCTGAAAAACACTACCAATACCGATCTTCAGTTTACTTGATAAAATCAATAGTATTGAGGCGCCTTGGCGGTAAAGTACCGGTACCGGATACGGGGCCCGTCAGACTGTTCCACAATACATCAGACCTCCCTTAATGTAAACCAAGACTACCTCCGGTACGCGATCAGGAACCGGATACGTGTGCAAGCCCGCACACAACGATATGAAATGCAGACAAATAACCCTGTCAACACACCCCTCAATATATATCTACCACGGTCCTATTACAACTACCACATTTTAGAATTCACAGTATCACTGTAGTGTCCGGGTGTCCCTATTCACTGATTTGACCACCTATAACAAAAAAAATAGGAAAAGAAAAAAGGAAAAAGAGATATTGTATGATAGTTTCATGTACCTTCCTAAACACCACTACGTCGACCATTACATTCTCTATGGTCTGCAAAACGACTGCACCTCATCCATGAACTGATAGGTATAGCCCCATGATTCCTGTCTTCCTCTCGCAAAACGTTTCAGTACACAAAAAAAAAAAGTCCCTTGGGAAATCTTTGATGCAAAGTACGCGCTGCAGGCACTTGACAAATCGCGGAATTTCCCAGAGTGCAGATATGTTCATGTGAATTCTATGCAGTTCAACAGAAAAATTTCCATACGAAATGAAAGTTGAAAAAACATTCCATAAAAAAAAAATCCTTCATATTTATAAATTATCATTCCAATATTTGTCCAATTCTAAAATTTCCAATTTATTTTGATAAGTTCTCGTCTAAACATGAACTTTCCCTTCCAACTACATCCATTTGTTCAAGATGGAATGAAAGTCTAGACGAGTTTATGAAATGTTTTAATTAGACTTTCATTCTACTACAACAAATATCGTTTAATTTAGATTGGATTAACCTATTTATGACTGAAAATCCTTACTTAGAATGACAGTCCAATTGAGATATTTCATGACTCATCCAGACTTTCATTCCATCTCTAGCATGCAGTTCAAATAAGAAGGGATACCCCATTCTTGAAAGGAAAGTTTTCAAGTAAGACGAAAAATTTTAAAATTGGAAAGACATTTTTGAAGATGAAATAAAAATTTAGAATTTAGAATGTAATTTTACTCTAGAATGATTATTTAATTCTAGGAAATTTTTCTATTGTTGTCCTACGTTCACTGCGGTTTTGGGGGATTTTTTCCCCCATGACCGGTAGGATTGCCCACTCTTGAACATGAGGATTTCCATGTTCCACACGGTCTTCTCATTCTTAGGTAACGACACGCTTATAACCTTGTTCAAATTCTGCTCGATCTTCACTTCACACCTAAGAAAACGGGCGAAGAGTAGTAGAGCAAGACCAGACTCACAAATTTTTGCAAGTCCCATTGTGGAGCGAGGCTGGACTCACAAATTTTCGCGAGTAAAGAGAAGTGGAGTAAGACCCGAGCCGCACTACTACCAAACGTGCAAAATGAGAATATATCCCTTGCCACAATGTAACAGATACAATGACCTTATTTCTTGTTTTTTAATGTTTTGTGAGTATTGCGGTGAGGCCCACACACACACAACACAAGGTCATGAAAGCAATTTGTCATACGATCCACAGGTTTATTCCGATCCATGATTTGGGAGAGAAAACTACACATAATGCCCTCATAGGCCGAGTTTTGCAAAAATCAGTTTTTCCGAGACTGATCTTATCGGACGTAGTAAGACAATGGATAAAATGAGCCGATGGGCATGCAACATCTGTAAACAAAAAAAACTTCTGCAGTTGACAGGCTGTAGAGGGTTCTAGGATAAGCTCAAATCACACTCCAGTGAGTTGTGTAATGCCGACTGATATTCGTCAATAATGGTTAGTAGAACTTAGAAGTTGCGAGGATGACATAAGATGGATAAACCCTTCGCAAACTTTTTGAATTTTTTTCTTTCTTCCCAGAGAATCAAGCCATCAATATTTTTCCCTGTTTAAGAAACAAAACTGCAACTCGTTTACGAACACATTTTTCGGGTGTTTGGTTACTTGACCAAATTGGTTAGCGACGATTAATTCATTTTGGGTGCGCAGGGCGAAGTAGGCTCAACATCAATAGCTAGGCGAGGTATTGGTGGTATGAGCGACCCATAATTATTTTCGGCCCGTGGTTGACTCCAGTCTATTGGTAGGGAGCAACACCTGCTTGAAACTGGGTCCAACACCCCTTTAAAAAAAAACAACTATTATGAAAACTACTACATCCTTGGAACTCGTGTGCAAAATTCTTTTGAACTTTTCAATTTTAATTCGTTTTTAGGAATTAGGCACAACTTTACTGACATTTCACGTAACTATTTTTGTGCCTTTTTAGTTTTGCGCGATTGCTTCCATCTTTACGGCGTTCTTGCATGCAGTATTTTCTCGCTTCCCCAACCCCTCTCTTCACACCATCATCGGGGCACTGTAATTGTATTTTTCTCCATCCCTTCACACTACTTCTTCTCTCTTGCTTTCATTGAATATTCATCTTGGTCCATACTCCTTCCTGTAACCTCCTTTCCCGCCTTCGTCCGTACGTAGGAAGGCTCTACCGATCCCGAACTAATCGTAGACGTCAGACAACAATGCACAAGGAGGCTTTGAACTCCTTACATTGTGATTCTATTAACTATGAAGCACTCTATGCGAATCAACATGACCCTCTCGCGCATCTCCCTCGCTCTCATCTCTCGCCTCTTCTATGCCTCGTCATCATTTTCTCTCCCTCCTCTTCACAACTACAAATCTCGCAAGCGTATCGTTTTTGCTCTCTCGCAATACATCGGCCACTCTGTTAGAGTAGTGGCTAGATAAGGTGGTGATCAACAAGTCGAAATCCTAACGAGCCAGCTGCAACTTTGCGGGATTGCACGCTGGATCGCTGCGACAGACTGCAAGATCCGAACGAATCTGCGTAATAGTTGAGTGGGCGAGGTGACGATCACTAGGTTTAGCGTTGAGAACGTGGCGACCGGGATTGTCAGAGTTCGAGCAAGGTGAGGTGTGTTGATGGTTGGTTGAATGACCTGGGGCCATAGCTTGGGAGCAAAAAGTTTTGTGTCTTGTCCTCTTCTTCCTCGTTCTATATTTGGAGTTAAGTTTTATGGCAATACACAAAGTTTCCTTCTCAATCAAGCGAGTGTTTATCATCTCCTCCTTCTTCTCTCCCCCGATGAATGTACGAGTGAATGAATGGTGGTTGTGTATGAATGACCTATTATGTTTACATGCGTGTAAGATTGTAGTGAAGTCTTATTTCTCGTCCGTCTCTCTCATTTTCATGATCTCGTTAGGTAAGGATCTTCAAAATGCGAGTGTCGATGAAGATTGTCTCGTGAATAAATCTCTTGAATGCTAGTGTGTATGCTCTCTCTCTCTCTCTCTCTCTCTCTCTCTCTCTCTCTCTCTCTCTCTCTCTCTCTCTCTCTCTCTCTCTCTCTCTCTCTCCTCACCTCCCCCCCCCAACCCCCCTATGGATCGAGGTGATGTATCGATAATGCATGATGGATGCTTTAAATTTTCCTTCGCCCTTCTTCGCAGTTACGAATTTTATGGGGAAACCCTCCACGTTCTTGAGCAGCGAGGCAGGCGCTTCCCTCGTTACAATCTTTCACTTGCAAGAAGAAAACAATGCGCGGAACAATCATGCTTTCACGGCTTACGAACACGAAGCACTCTAGTCGGCCAACGTTTCACTTAGTGCGTGTTTTTCACATTTATTGTTGAGTAAATGCCCCCTATTATGATTAGAAGTATGACCTACCTGTGGACGTGATCGAGGGGTTTTGGAATGGGCGCCCCTTAAAGAGTTGTTCAACTCGTGAAGACATTTGCTCATCTTGTTGCTTTGAAAGAAAATCTTCATCCCATGCAATAATTCGAGTATTTATTTATGTTGTCGTCACTTTGAACTTGACCTCGTTTTTGCCTTTCTTTTTGAAGAAGCCGTGATTACCCTCTTGGAAAGTTCTTCTAGAACGCATCCATTTAATTTAGTGTTTTTGGTAATCCCCCTTTGTGCAGGAGTATCAGGCGATAAAATCGTATCGTATTGCCAAATTTCCTCTGCGAAGGTGATTCCCGAAGTTAATTGGAGGTTGATTGTCTTGTTTTATAAGCGATGGATGCGTGTGCATCGGTCATGTGGACTGAACCAGCGGAGCCATCGGGGCGTTGACTTCTCGAACATCCCCACCATGACCTTTCACGTACAACGAAGATAATACACATGTCTGTGAGTGGGACGTGATCGAAGTCGTAGCCAAGATCAGCGATTCTGATCACTTTCCCTCCGAAACACGATGTTCGGGATTTGTCAATTTGGGTGTTGTGATTGTTGGTACTCATTTCCCTCCCGGTTCCATTTTGTTTCCTTTCAACGAGCTCATTGTCATCGCATGACCGACAGTTGCTCCCCACTGACATTGCACGTTGTGCAGCGATTGTTGCCGCACGGAGCGCTTCCAAGCCCAAGGGTTCAACTATCCGACATGTGGCGAAGAGGATCTCACGGAGAAAGCAGTCAGACTGAGACCCTCCTACTCGGATTCCAAGCTGTGCGAAGAACGCTATCGGTCCCTCGTTTGAAACTGAGATCTGACGTGTGTTCTCCCTCCCTTTCGGCCAGGAAAAAGACATCGCGCTGCGCGCGATAAAGTTCAAAGATACTTTTTGGATTAGGTAGTCGTTTGGAAGGAAATGACTTTTTCTACTTTTCCCACTTTGCTCGTCGCTCCATATCTGGGACCACACAGGAGATTTCAGTTGTGTCTGGGTCTCCACACTCAATTTCCCGAAAATCCTTGACGCACCCCATTTTGCCGCTTTCGAGGCCCCTTTCCGTGCTTTAGTCACTCCAACAGGAACGCTGTGCAGGGTGTGAGGTCAGAGCATCACACCATGCTTATGTAAAAGATCCGCTTGGAAGCTCTGTTGGATTTCTAGGTCTGCTTTTGTTTAGGTATCTCAGTCTGTTTTTGTAAGTGTCGAATTCTGCTAGGCCCTTCCCCCCGGGCCTTTTCTTGGGTTTTCCAAGTTTTTTTTCAGGTTTTCATTGTGACGGTGCTCACTTTGTTGTGTTTTTTCACTAGTTTTGTTCTGTTATCTGACTACTATTGGTTTTAGTGTTCTTCCCTTTGGTGTCTTGCCGGGAAGGACTGGGTACTTTAGGTAGTCTCCCGCTTCCCAATGGTAAACTCAGAGGGTTTTGGATACTACTCTTTTCATGTCCACTTTTATTATGCTTGCTCGTGATAAGTAACCAGGCTGATTGCCGCCTCATAATATAAAGGGGGTTGCTTCTTCTTCCAGCAACATTGGCAGAACCGCCTGTGTAGATGTTGCCTGGATGAAGTGGCGTGGGTGGATAAAACCCAAGCATACAGTGTACGAGTCCTCAAAGAAAAGGAGACCTAGGTCGCCTTCAGCCCGGTGCTGGCTACATAGGACCTCCCCCTGGACATGGAAGAATGGAGCTGGAAAATACCTATAAGAAACCCCCGATCTAAATTCCGCCACCTTCATACACTAGGAGTAAAGGAAACGCAAAGAATGATGAGAACTAGGTTGAACCTGCATGATAGAATACGGGAGAGGTGGGGCACTCCAATGGCAAATAGCCCACCGATGTCTCCCTACTAATGCCTGGCTCATTGACCACATGCATCTAAGACTTGAACACAAAAGGGTTAGTAGCGCTTCCGTGGTGCCCAGCCTGCAAAGAGGGCTTCCCCTCATGCCAATTAAATGAGATAACGGAACATGTGTTCCTTCAATGCCCTACAATAATCCTAACCTGGGAATGCGCTGGGAACGGATTGGGAGTGGTCGTGGGAGTGGAGGGCCCTGTTGTGCGGATACTGGACAGCCCAGACCTCGACCGTCACAGCCAACCTGTTCGGGATCAGGAGAAAGGCAGTATTTTGGGCTATCTGGTGTCGTTGCTGCACTTTGGCAATAGAAGGAGCACATATGTCAAAAAATGGGTAAGATACAATCACAAGCATCATTGAGACTAAAATCTGGGCCCAATGGAACCAAACGGTCCAAAAGTTGAAGCCACTCTCCAGAAAATCGGACATTACATGTCACATAACCAAGTTCTGCATGGATTGGCTTGGGGGGGCAAGAGGGGGAAGGATGGCTGGGGTATAATTGGAGGGGTGGCAGTTGGTGGATCACCGACTGCTGGCTCCTGCCCAGAAGAACTAATGCCTTCGCTTCACAGACTGGACGAGAACTGGAAAGGACACCCCGCTCCCCCCTCCCTCCAACTTTTCGGAGTTGTTCCCTCTCCCGAGTCATAGACTGATGGGATTGCGTTGGTATGGAAGGGATTGGAAACTCTGCCTACCAGGGACAAGGAAGAGTTGGGTGAGGCAGACAAGCACGGAGGAAGAGCAGGTACTGACCTCCGGATGCCCCCTGGAGGACAGGGACGCTCTGTAACCCCCGCAGTCACCACACCTAACCCAGCCGCTCCAATGAAGTGGGAACCTGAGCCTAGTAGCCAGGAACAAGGAGTTCACATGGGCCTGCGCCAGTGATTTCTAATACTCCGTCCACAATTCTTCAACAATTCCAGTTGATGTTTAAGGGACGCTGGACCCAGTTTCCAGCAGGTGCTGCTCCCTGCCAATAGACTGGAGCATCCAGCGGCAGGCTACCAAGGGGAGGTGCTCTTATCGCCCCACCTCATATTCCGAGGCTGGCTTTCCTATATTTAAAAAAAGGGGGTTGTGTTTTGTCAAAAAAAAAACAGTCACAATGATACTGATCAAGAAATTTACCCCGGCGCTCGGCAGCAACTATATGGTGCCCAGCAGCATTGACTTCCTTGCCTCAACGGGGAATTTACTGCCGGGCGATCTGCCTTGTCAGTCTGCTTGCAGGCCACCTGGGGAGATGTATCTCTGACAGTCCTCTCCAGAGGTTCTGCTACTATTTC
Source organism: Chara braunii (assembly GCA_003427395.1). NCBI lineage: Eukaryota > Viridiplantae > Streptophyta > Charophyceae > Charales > Characeae > Chara > Chara braunii. Next base: position 2,006,035 of record BFEA01000235.1, read on the forward strand.
GTCTCTGCCATACCACTGTAGATCCACCGCTGATAGCTCGTGCGGGGGGAGCAGAGCTGAGGGACGGCGTAACGAGATTGTTGTCTCTATCTTTGGGCAATCATTAAACACCACCTTGTAGTCCCTGATGCACTTTGTCTGTGTTGCCCTTGTCCTCCCTCCCATTTCAACCGTGCTATCCATCCCCCTCCACCCCCGTCCTCCTCCTCTGGCCAGTCTTCACTGGATATTCTGATGGTCTTGTAGATGTCTTGGTTATCATGAAATAAATAGTCTTTTTTTTTGTAACTCTGCTTTTGGCTTCTACTTCTTGGCACAACTTTCGCAAAATAGTGACTGGGTGACAATGGTTCTAACAGCCACAATATGACATGGCCCAAGTGGACTCGATGCTTCAAATAGTCCAAACGTCAACTCTGGGAAGACGCTGATTACTTCACGATCACTTGTGGAGGCCTGGTTCTAGGCTGAACAGGCGCTTCTTCCATCAAATGTCAAGGGTTTCAACAAAACAATTATTAGGGAAGGCTGCACATTCCTGGAACACTGCGGGACCAGAGAGAAAATGGACAAGCAAGCCAAAATCAAGGCCTGGCCACCTCTGGGCAGGGGGCTATGTTGCTACTCTGGAGAGGTTCTACTGAAGGGAAGGGGATTACATTTGCAGCCCTAGGGAAAAAGTAGTTCCCGGACAGAATGAAGAATGATCATAGCCCATGTACTTGCTATTGCAATGTTCTTTCTAAGGGACGCTGGACCCGGTTTGCAGCAGGTGTCGCTCCCCACCAATAGATGGAGCAGCCCACCAGCCAAGCCCTCAATCCTGGCGGTTCTATCGTACCACCACCCGGATAGTGGACTTGTGAAACAGACTTTTCAAAAAAAAAGAAAAAAAGAGAAATGCATTTTCAAACTGAAACCGTGACAGTGCCATAGTTTTCCCTTCTTTTGGGGTAACTAGGTCATTTCAGTTTTAAATCCAATTCAGGGATCCCTGGAATGCAACACATCCCCACCCAACCCTAAAGCTGGGTTGTATACATTCACGATTTTCTCAGTTTGGCACAACATCCGCGAAATGGTGACTGATATTCATTTTAAGCGAAATGGTGACTGAAATTCATTTTCAAACTGAAACCATGACAGTGCCCTAGTTCCCCCCCCCCTTTTTTATTTTTACCACCCGTACCTCTGACAGTTGAGGCGGCCCCTGATGCGCTTGGATGAACGAGCCTGGACATGAGCGCCCAAATTCTGCTAAGCCGAAACACTTCCACTTATTTTTTTCCCAAGGCCGATATATGACCGAGGTACTGATGGTTTAATGGCTCCATCTGTTGGTTGGGAGCTCCACCTGCGGGAAACGAGGTCCAGAGTTCCGTTGTTACATGACTGCTGACTGTCACTGGGTTCATTACCCGGCTTCGATTGTAGAAAATGAGGGGCAACTGTGACTCCTCCGGGGGGACTCTGCTTCCTTTAAACCACCAGTACGTCGCCCAGCCTGAAAAACAAGGGAAAACTAGGGCGCAGTCTAGGTTTTCAGTTTTAAACCACCATTACTTAGCCAGGGTATCCGCCGTGGAAAAAAACAGAGTAGAAACGTTTCTAGTCGGATGGATTTGGGCGCTCCTGTAGTGACACATACATTTTCTAAAATTGTGGCTTGTTAAAGGGCACGACTTTACAAAGTACTGGTCGTTTAAATGTGTTTCTGTCGAGGTGATATTGGGCTGGGCGCAGCGCTGCTGGGAGCGTTGCACCCCGCATGCGTAGGACTGGTCGGAGCGGTGGCGGTCGAGGGTGCGATGTGGGAACGAGCTGTCGTTCATGGTGGTGCTGGCGCATGGCGATGGTTGGCGGGAGGTGGTAGGATGGGCGTTGTGGTTGCGTGGTTGAGGGCATAGGTGTCGCTGCCTTACAGGGCCGCGCGATGTTGCGGTTGTGCGGTGCGGTGATGGGAGGGAGCGTACAGGTTGAGTTGGTGAACGGTGTGGAGGTTAAGACTGGCCATCGCGTAGATCCTTGGCGACATCTTATCTGATTTGAAGAGTCAGGCAACGTGAAGGAGTGAAGACGCATGGACACGAGGCGAGAGAAGGAAAGGCACGAGAGAGTTCGGTGATGGGGGAAGGGCAGCCAGGTAGGTGGGGCCTGCTGTTCTTGTCTTGTGTTCATATACCCGTCCCCCTTCCTCGACAGTATGGAAAAGCTAGAGTTAGGATAGCTTGAACCCCCTGTGGCAACTCGTTGACAGGTTTGGCGAGGGGTGTCACACCGTTTTCATTTCCCTTGAGGGATTGAAGATGGTCGTTTATATCTTTGGTGTTAGCTTTGCTTCGAGCCCAGATGCTAGCAGTGGGAGGGAGGTAGTCCTTCTTCCCCTAAAGATGCAGGGGTAGGGTTTGAGAGGTGGGGTAAGTGGTTGAGTTGAGGAAGAAGGGACGAGAATCTGGTATTCGTGGATTAAGATTCTAATCACGCGTCGCCTGGTTTCCTGCTAATTTGAAATCTACAGTCTAAGATAATTTCCACAATTTCTTAACACTCTGATTGTGAATTGTCTCATTGTACTCTGATATTTTTCTGATTGCTTCTTTTGATGATTGTACTCCGATTGTTTTTTGATATTTTCCTCTGATCTTATCTTCAAAATACTTTTTATCCTGTGAGTTCACTTGTTAAATTGAAAATCGTAAATCAGGCTCTGTTTCTGTTAGGTTCATAATTCTTGACGTAATTTTGTTGTTCTTAACAACGATCTTAACCACGATCAGGATTATCCTCTTGATTTTAGATATTCATGAGTCCAATTTGGACACCTTACATAGATTTCATAAATCTCGTTTCTTAAATTCATAAAACCTTAAAACTTCTAAGAGATGTTCTAGATAAGAGTTCCTAATTTCCCTAATCTTCGTTTTGACTAATTAATACTTGACGAAACCTGTGTTTGCAAAGAGATGTTCTAGATAAGAGTTCATAATTTCCCTAAGTTTGTTTTGACTAATTTCTACTTGACGTTTTGACTAATTTATACTTGACGAAAGCTGTGTTTGCAAAGAGATGTTCTAGATAAGAGTTCATAATTTCCCTAAGTTTGTTTTGACTAATTTCTACTTGACGAAACTTGTGTCTGCAAACCTAATTGATTACTATCATGGTAAACTTCGAATCTGTTTTCTTCCCTCAGGATGGTGCATCGATTTAGGGTGGTCCGGATCTGCTAGGTGGTTGGATGGTTGGCTATGGCTGGTAGGTCAGGAGGATTCTGCTGGGACGACTTAGGCCGGTGCTGGAGTTGAGGCTTTGTAACCTGGGTAGGAGCTTGAGGCCTGGGGAGTTATGCCGTCAGTGCGACATAACCAGTGGGTTTGACGAAGTCATGGCCGGGGGTGTTCCCCTGTAACTTTGGGCCTTGATGACTTTGAGGAGTAGTCGAGGGTGGAAGACACTTCTTTCCGTGCGAACAAGGTGAACCGGTTCTGGGGTAGCGGTGGCGCCCTGTCACCCTAGCATGAGGGGGTTTGAGGTCTGCCGCGTTTTTGTACGAGGACTGACGGGCTCCACCTTCCCTTCTTTCTGCTTAGCAGGTCCAAATTTTCATAGTATTGGTCGAAAGTCCTATTTAGGGCATCCGATGGTATAGTCTATTAAATTCCTAAAATTTTTATAAATTTGTAGCCTGTTTTGAATTCCCTGTACCTTGTCCCCATCTGTTTCCAGTTTCTGTAGGATTCACGACTGTTTTTTTTAGGGCTTTGTCTGAGATGGTCTCTAAAAATTGGTTATAATTCGCTTCTTAAAATTTCGTGAACTCTTGAGCTTATTTCGTGAATTCGTACAGGGTGGTTCTGTTGAGCTTTGGGGGATCTGTCCAAGATGGAGGGCAAAGGGCAAGAGATGACTCTTTGTGAGGACGGAGAGAGGGTTGCATCGGGGTTGTCTGAGGGGTACCGGCTAGGGGAACTTTCATTGGATGCGATTGGCGTCGGGTAAGTTGGGTTGTCGGATGGGTACCGGCTGATGAGGGTTTACTCTGGTACGATTGGCCTCGAAGAGTGCTGGTTCACCCCCTCGAAGACGGAGACTGAAATTTCCGAGGGGGCAGGAAATTGCAGGATGAGGATTGTGTTTAGTTTTTGCTGAGGACATGGTCTTTCGAACTCTTTACTAGGACGGAGTTGGGGAGGGTGAAGGGGGGACAGGCRAGTGGAGGTTCTGTTGGGTTTTTGGGAATCTGTTCAAGGTGGAGGGCAAACGGCACGAGATGACTCTTTGTGAGGACGGAG
>BFEA01000235.1:2028654-2038761 GCA_003427395.1 Chara braunii
AAAAAAAAAGAAAAAAAAAAAAAAAAGAAAAAAAAAGATAGTTTGTGCCTGTTGGATATTGTTACTCAACACGATATAGGGGCGCTGGACCCGTTTTCCAGCAGATACAAATCACATCACTGTAATACACATCACATCATGGTTAGGGTTTCGGTCTATTGGATTGATGCCTCAGTTTGTCTTGGAGACTCTATGGACTAGATGGACAGGGACGCTGGACCCATTTTCCGGCACATATATTCACACCATTGCACACGGGCGCTGGACCTGATTTTCAGCAGATACAGTTTCATCATTGTACAGGCACGCCGGACCCGATTTCCATCAGGTGTAGATCCCCACCAATAGATGGAGCCTTCGACTACGGGGCCTACTTACCGGGGATGCTCTAAAAAAAAAAGGCGGTTTTCCACTGGCCAAACATTTCACCACATTTCCACTCACAGGAGTAGAGTGGTCCTTGCCGGAAGCCCAACCCACATTGGGCTACAGAGGGGGATCACCACTCCCATTTGAGTTGGATGAGAGGAGCAACTCATAAAAGAAAGGTAAAAATCCTGCTGCTCTTAAACTGCACGTACACGGCCCCAGCCTTGCAGAAAGTTTTTGTCGCCGCAAGATGACTGGATGATAAGAAGGGCATAGAGCTGGCCAATATCAGTTTTTCTGCTGCGGTTGGGGTTAAGCCTGGCCGGAGAGCCCGCTCATCCCCTCAGGCTGCGGCTAATGATGTGGGGACGCTGGGCCGGTTTCTCAGCATATAATGAAATCTTCCTTTTCCTTCAAAAAAAAAAAAAAAAAAAAAAAAAAAAGCTCGGAGGGGCCGCACGGCACAGGGCGCCGTTGAAAAATAAAATTGGCAGCCTCCAAAGTGGTGTGGGTTTCATGCTGACACGTGCGCCGGGCCAATGTATGGTGTACTGGCGCTTGAACGGCTCTGGTATCCTTCAGTGGTTACACCAGCCGACAGGTGCCCAGCCACTGTCAGCAGCCTGTTTTCAGTCTGTCTCATCATTACGGAGTCTGAATCCCTCTCTCTCTCTCTCTCTCTCTCTCTCTCTCTCTCTCTCTCTCTCTCTCTCTCTTGTTTTTCGTCTTTCATCCCTCCTGCTGTCAGTCATCTGCCGGGCAGTACCGGCAGCTGGAACAAAACCTCCGCTAGCGGGACTTGGCCCCCAGTTGAGGCTCACCTGCCAAGTCCAGCCTCCGGCCAACCCGCCACACAGGGCAGAGGACCGACAGACACCTACTCTGTATATCACTGAAAAGAGTACCAGAGTTATAGCAGCGTACTAACTGTACACAAGACAGAGAAACAACAGACCCCCTCCTCTACATCTCCCCAAAAATCGCCACACATTGACGCCAAAATGCAAATCAGGAAAAAGTAACCACTAAAACTACAGCAAGTCACTGCCTATACACAGGGCTGAACAGCAGCAGGCACACATCCCCACAATGCACATACAGAGAAGATTAGTGTGGCCCCTGCGCAAGGATGACACACATACATCCAGAAATTTATGAGAACAAAAAAAGACAATACATATACACAGCTCTGGGCGCCGCAATGTCCCAAGAATGTTCAGGGGCTTCCCAGCTCATCGACCAGCCTGGCGGTAGATTCTCCCATTTTCGCTCGGTTTGTGGGAGCAACCATCCTGGCTCCAACTGCGTGGAGTCTGGAGCCTGGAACCTGCGGCCTGGACCTGGACAGAGCACACTTGACTGCTCCACCTTTCTTTTTCTTTCTTTTTCTTTTTTTTGGGGGGGGGCGTTGGGTTGGGGGAGGGGAGAGGGGAGGGGAGAGGGGAGGGGAGGGGGGAATGCTCCACCTTCCCTCGCCGACTTTCTTTCTTTCTTGTTTGGAGAAAAAACAGATCGACTTTATTCTATCAAGTAACACATGGCAAGGGGCCATCAAGTAACACATGGCAAGGGGCCGGGAAACCCCACAATATCCCGTGAAAGTAACTGGGTCCATTACCCAGCTTAGGCTCCTGGGAACAGGGTCCAGTGTCCCTTGATTGTAAAAAATCCGCCAAACCATAGTATAAGTGGTGGGATTTGAAGATGAGAAGAAGGGGTTGCTTTTGAACATAGTAGTGGTAGTGGCCCTGGCTCTGCTTGGCCGGAGAGCCTTGCTCAGCCTGTGTGCTGCGGCACACTTTGTGAGGGACGCCGGGCCCTATTCCTGGCATTAAAAAAACAATAAAAAAAATTCCTCTAAACCCGAAAAAGAAGGGAAAAGCAGGAATTTTTGTGGTTCCATTATTGCAGTCCGCTATCAGGCCAGAGAGGAAGTACTGGGACTTAGGGTCTGATCCCACCACTACACTACCAATGTAGAAGCCAAAAAAAAGTACTAAAAACGTCGTATGAACCAGGCGGGTGTGCCTGGACCATACCATGCTGGCTGCCCTTCCAAAAAAAAAAAAGAAAAAAAAAAAGAAATACTAAGAAGAGATTGTGAGGGACACTGGCCTAGCTCAGTTGGTTAGGCATGCAAGTGGCATTCAGGAGGTTGTGGGTTCAAGCCCCATGGCCGCCTGCGGCGCACTTAGTGCCAACGGACTGTGATAGTCCTCTGGATACCCCTGATCGGTATTAGCGGGGTCTATGACCAACACGGGTGTGAGTGTGAGAGAGTGTTGGCCATAGCCTCTGCTGCTACTCGATGAAGGGTGGGGGACGATGAGAAAAGGAGGCACAGCTACTGGCAGACCCCCACTGGCGGCCCCAACCCTATACCCTAACCATTAGGGACAAGGGGCAACATGAAATCTCCCCTTCACAGAGAGGAAAAACTATGCTTGCAGGGGTCCCCTCTAGATAGTCTTAGGAGTAGGTAATGGAAGGTAAAGAAACAGAAGTTGAGAGAAGAGTATAGAAAAAAAAAAAAAAAGATTGTGAGGGACGCTAGGCCCGATTCCTGGCATTGTAATATAAGGGGTGCCGTGCCCAGGGACCTTGTCCCACTAGCTCCATTGAGCTAGGCCAATGTTGGGTTTTCGACGCTGTGTGACAGTACGCGACAACGGAGATGCACGTCGTCCAAGTCATCTAGCGGTCCGTTTTTAATAAAAAAAGGCAGTAGAGACTATCTTTGCTTTTTCTTACAACAAAAAGCAGAAGTAAATCCGTTCTCTCGAATACTACTCCCCCTACCCTCACCACTTTCCGTTGAGCTGCCTGTCTCCTTTTTTCGAGACCGCTAGCTCAACGACCCTCTTGTTCCCCCCAAAGGCGTTTTTTCAGAGGCCGGGGTCCTCACAATTCTACCTGGAGATACTGGGGCCGTTACCCAGCTTCGGCTCGTGCTGGAAAGCGGGTCCAGCGTCCCTTAAAGTCGCACTTCAACCACCAAGCTTGCACAAACCCTATGTACGATCTTCTCACAAAGAGAACAGGTCCGCTATTTCGCTAAGGCTCCATGCATTGTTCCATTCACCTGACCAAATCTGCACTAGTTTTTTCTCTTGTGCATCAGTTCCACTCCACTATCAACACACGCTACTTTCCTCGCGGGATGTACAACAACAAATTTTCAACAAAGCTCTGTCTCACTGCCTGAAGCTTGCAGGCTTGCATTCCACCCAGGTGAGCAATACGGAAGTCAACTGCCTTCTGTACGTGGCAACAGAGCTGTTCATCCCAAGGCGCCTACCAAAGATAAGCAATCCCAGTGCCACAGGAAATCAAAGTAGTAATTGCGAAGCTAAATAAAATCTATTTCACTGCCCTATCACAAGAAGGCTTCTAACCCTTAGACCCTCGAAACTAATGTCCGTGCCGCTGCTGTTCCTCAACCAGTGTACACATCGTCCCACTAATCAACAAGCTTTATCAAAAATGTTCGGAGTTTTTCGGGCTAGTGTTCTAACTAGGCGAGAACAAGGCACCTACCAAAAGATGGGAGTGCCAAAATTCCAAGCTAACCTATATGAAAAAGCTTTGTTTTCCCTAGTAGCCAGTGGAAGAACTTCCAACCTTCAGACACATGCTCACAGTTTATCTTCCAGCATTCACCTACGCAGCATAAAGATCCAACTTAACCCTACGAAAAAGCTGAAGGCAGCCTAAGCACTCGTTCAAGAAAGACCACGTTTCACATAGAACAAAACGTAATATGCTTACCCTATTCGTGAGCAGAACACCAAGGAGCATTCTCTCACAGATTCGTAGGTACCTTTCCTCCATTCATCAACGAGGCTCTCTCTCTCTCTCTCTCTCTCTCTCTCTCTCTCTCTCTCTCTCTCTCTCTCTCTCTCTCTCTTGTCCTATTCAACAACCTCATGCCCTAGAAGGCCGCAGTCTACTTATTCAACCCATGCCTGAACTGCCGATGCCTTTATGCTCAGTGTGAATCGATTCTCATTTTCAACCTTTCTGGTAGTTCATAGATGTTCTACGCTATTCCCTATTCTGTATCTCTACGAATACACGGACCCTAGTTTTAACTTTCGAGATAGAACTTTCATACTATGAAAAAAAACAAAAACAAAAAAAAACTCCTGCCATATTCTTCCCCCCCCCCCCCCCCCCCCCGAAATTGCACTTTTATTAACAGGGCCCAGTGCCCAAGGCGATTAGATGATCAAGATAGTAAAAAACAGGGACGACAGGTTGTCCTGCCCCACCAGGAGTGCAGAGCTCCATCCCTGCACACACAGTCTCCGCACTCTTCACCCTAACGCGGCACCAGCCCTGCTACGACCACTGATCATCACACTCCTTTTTTTTTTTTTTTTTTTAAAGACTCGTTGAAACCATGGTAGGTAGGGTGATAAGAGCATCCCTCCCTACTATGATTTCCTTTGGTCGCTCCATCTATTGGTGGGGAGCTAGCACAACACCAACCCTACCAAGAAATCCATCTCCATTCCTACATACTCTAAATAAAAATCGTCAACTCAAATAACGAAAATTCCTCACACGCACCAAGCATTGCACTAAACAGCACCAACAGAGTAAAGTAGAGTTGCCCACCTATAAAAACACAAGTCATTTAGTTCGAGAAAGGTATATCTAACCAAGTCAAATAACAAAAATTCCTATGAACACCAACCACAACACACCTGTCCAAAGGATCAAAATATTTCCACGTCATTACCCCACTGTAAACGAAACGTCGGCAACAGAACAAATTAGGGTCGCCCTCCTATTTAATTCCAATGCGTCCGCATTTTAAGGCCAAGATCCGTCGCATCAAGCATCGAACTAAGCAGCGGCAACAGAATGAGTTAGGGTTGCCTACCTATAAAGACAAAAGCCCTTTTGTTCGAGGAAGGTATATCTAGCCAAACGCCACCGTTAACCTAGGAAGAGGCATGTCAATGCCCCAAATACCCAGGAGCCATAAAAAGGACACAACGACACACATCGAAAGGGAAAATCCTACATAATAGATTAGACAACCAAACCTCACAAAACACATAACCCAGACTAGAAAATAATCTAAACGCTACACTCCAATTCGAAAACAAAACTTCGAAAAAAACAAGTCAACGAAACAGGCAATTTCAAGAATAGCAGAAAAACTAGTCTACAACGCAACCCGGCAATTTCGGAAACAATACTACTAAAAATACACTTAACCTTAGTAGCCCTCAAACGATGTATGCCAAAGTTCCTCTCAAGAAGGTCTTCGATCTTCAAATATGGGCAAAAACGTTTCCAACCAGAAGACCTCGAACAAAACCTCACTAGCTCAATCCTCTTCATGCTCCTCTGACTCGCGCAGCATATCAGTGCCGAAAACAACGTCTTCAACAGCATCCCACAGGTCTGCGCCTAAAGCGGCGTCTTCAACAGCATCATAACAAAGTCTTCATACGTAAGATCAAACGTGCATTCAGCACGCTGATCAAGCTCCATACCTGGTGTGAAAGCATCATCCTGCAGACACGCCGCACCAACACACCAACGCACTGTCAACTTAGCACGCCAGTAGAACCACGCATAACCCCACGGCCAGGAGCAGTAGGGGCGGATGAGACCAGCCAAGCTTTTTTTTTTTTTTTTTTTTTTTTTTCACTAAGCCCGCAACGTCACCACCTCGCTTCACCCAAGCAGCTTCGGACTCTCGCGCTGGGCCACTTTGAGACGGGAACTGCGACTGAAAGGCTTCCCGAGCCGTATTTTCGACAAAACACTATCGGAGTTTTCAGCCTCAAAAGGCAGCTGCTGGGACCTCTGGGTCGAGGTATTCAGGGTAGGACTCGGGAGTAGGCACCGCAATGATTCTATGGCAGGTACCAATCGGCCTCTGATAAGCCTCCCCGACAGCCTTTTTTAAGTGCTCCCCTCTTCCTGATCTACATATTATGGGTCTCCGTTCCTACTCTGTTAACAGCACCCTCTCTACAGTAACTGTGTTATCCCCGACTTTATTCCCATCACACCGCTGTTTTCTCCTATGCCAGGACCACGTACTGTTGTTGTTGTTTGTCTTATGACAAGTACCACGCTGTGCCTCGTTCGCCTGCACTGTTGCTTACCTTCGCAATCTGTTTACCGCCACGGTCTGACCCCAGTCTCGATTTCCGGATCCTGTTTTGAGCAGAACGGGCGACGCCTGAAGTTTGACATCGGGCTCCGCTTCTGTCACGCCATGACCACTCGCCACACTGCACCCTCCCTACCATTTTTTCCTCCACTTTCCCGCCATACCACGATCTCCCTTCATCCATCCTCCCCGACCTGCCCCGTACTCCCCCTCCCCATCTTTCCACCTCATTCCGCCGCCTCTCTCTTTCCCCCCCTCCCCCTCTGACGCTCGTCTGATCCTTCCCGGAGCCTCGATCTAAGCCCCTGTCGTTTGCCAGACATGTTTCTTCAAAGGCTTCTGGCTAAGCTTCATGTAAGTGCCTGCAGCTTGCTCCAATAACACCGTCACTCATGTATCTGTATGGTGTGCTGCTCTTGGACCAGGTACGTGGAATTTTCTACAGGAGTTCCTTCTATTAGCTTGGCCCGTACGGTCTCCTCACCTCGAGGCCCCCTATTTAATGGCATTCGAACACGCTAGTTCTCAGGCGCTTTAGTCCCCTGATGATGGCCGTCTGCGGAAGCGGCCGAAATGCAGCGTAGGGACGTCCGCACGGGAATTGGTGTTTTTACTTCTATTTTTACGAATTCCCGATTTTTTTTTGCGCCAAGATATTACTCGTGTGTTCTCTCCTCCGTCGCTCCTCCCCTCCTCCACTCACTCTATCTCCCTCCGTCTCTCTCGGTTCTCTCCTTCTTCTTCTTTTTCTCTCTTCCCTTCTCCCATACATTGGCCACATTCATGTATTGCCATTCGAGGCTGTGCCGCCTGTTATCGATTGGTCCGCGGATCGTGCATACTTGTACCCTCCTCCCTACCAATGATTTTAATACCGCTTTAACCACTACGCTATCTCCTGGATTGGTGGAAACGTATTTTGCACTCAACTTTGGCGCGCGTGATTCAATGCAATACCACTGCTTTGTGTGTGGACCGGTACCTCCCATCCCTATCCACACCATCTTAATCCCGTGATCTCGCTCTTCTTTACTACGCACTGTTTCAACACCTTATCTATCCTCCCTCGACCACTTCTAATGTGCTTTCTATCTTGCGATTTCGAGCGGTGCTACTAAGCTCCATATCGTGTCTTTGTACCTTCGATCTTGTCTTTACCCCGTGCGAGTGTCGGGGGAATACGTGTGGAAGCAACATGTCGGGATCCTCCACCCCGTATGGATGCTGCCTATTGCAAACAATATGGCCACTTCATCGCCCGGTGCCCTCTGCTTGGCCGGGTTGATGGCTGGATCTCTGGAACATCGATTGGCCAACCTCCAGTTTTGAACCCTCAATACGCGCCAAGTGCTCCCCCGCTGGCGGCCCTGGCGCAGCAGGTTGTGAACACAACACCATCCGCTGGAGCATCTAGCTCCAACTCGAGATCGCCTTCACCTGCTCCGACGGTCTCCAACGCGATCATGCCGTATCAACCAAGGACCACTAATGGGCAGTTTGGTGGCGGTGGCGGTTGGAACAATCAGTTTAGAGGCAACCAAGGTGAGATCGCTTCGTTGCACCGAGAACTGGTGAACAGCGACCGAGAGAAGAGAGAGAAACGGAGGGAGTTCGAGGAGAAGAAGCTGAAAGAAGAGCAACTAGCCAAGTTCAAGGAAGAAGAGGAAAAGAGGCGGGACGATGAGGCGAAGAAGGAAGCGGTTAAAGAAGTTCGCTCGGCAAAGCTGTTCGCCGAACAGTTCGCAACCATGAGTAAGAAGAAGGGTGAAGAAGTCGACCCCAAGCGCGATCCTGCAAAAGGCAAAGAAAAGGAGGACGAAAGGAGTGTCGATGCTAGACCGAAGGTCAAGGACGGAGGCATCAGGATTAGCAACGACGATATGAAGAAGCGTGGTCAAGAGGTGCTTCAAGGCGGTTCCCCTGTGCAACCCGATGCTGGACGACAGACGACCCAGCCGGAACCCACGATCAGTCCTCTTAATGTCGGACTCCTGGTGATGAGCTTCAACAGGCTTAAACGCGATCAAGACTCATTTCAGAGGAACCAGAAATCTATGCTTCATCGCATGGTTGCAGCAATTGAACGCTTAGGATCGCTCCCACCACCCGAGCGCCCTCCCCATACTAGCCACCCGGTCCCTTCAAATCCCTTTCCACAAAACCATCCATCTTTCCTAACCTTTCCACACACCCACGCTGGTGCCAATCCACTCAACCACACTTCGAATTCCCCTCCTCCCTCCCCTCCTCCCCCTTCTCCCCCCCTTCCCCCCCTTCCCTCCCTTTCCCACGTTCTGCCCACTGTTCACCGGCAGTTGTCTTTGACTACAGGAATGTGCATATACGCTAAGTATGGGCGTCGCCCCACGGTGCAAACAGAAACGAGTGTATCAGCCCGCAGAAGGTGGCGAAATACATTCGTCGTTGCTATTTATAGTAAACGGATGAATCGTTCCATTTTGTCGGCGACGTACACGATTTCGGTTCTCGTTTCGTGTGCCGTGCGGCGAGTCCTTATGTCACAGGATATGTACTCTCACCGCTTCTTCACCCATTTGTGATCTCGATATATATATATTTATAAAAATAAACGTATAGGCGTATATGATTAGTAATGTATACGTCGTTTTATTATACATGTATTTAGACTTGTGATATGTGTATATTCATTCGTTAATACAGACATGGAAGTATGCACATTTATACGTGTATGTGTAAGCGTATGCGCTCTTCATATGCGTAGTCCGGATTGTCTCCCCTAGAATAGAAAGTTGCAATGTTTCTCCAGGAAAAAAAAAAAAAGGAAAAAAACGTTTTTGCTCTTCACATACATAGTCCCCAGAATAGAAGGGGCACTGTTTCTGCCGGAAAAAAAAAAAAAAAAAAAAAAAAAAAACGTCTTTGCTCTTAATTAGATTCGTACAGTATAACTTCGCGATCACTACCGTCTTCCCCCGAACATAACGCACCCTAAAAGTGAATGTATACGATATATATTTGCGGCCAGATACAGCCAAAATGAGGGTGCGTTGTGTTCGGGGGAAGACGGTAGTCTGCGGACAAAAACTCCCACGTAACAGTGTTTTGTCTCGTTTTCGACGGGATACGGTTCCCGGGGCAGTTCTCTGTGACTATACACGTACAGCAGGTAGGCAAGGTATTCTCGAAGCTGATGGCATATATCTCTGCTCTGGCTGCTTTTGGCGCTTCGTGTATGTGAAGAAGACTCCCCCTACACCCCCGCCCCCCCACCCCCACCTAAAAATATAAAATAAAAAATTCCCCCATACTATTTGATTTCTGCTGCTCTGCTGCTCTTCGTGCGAGAGACAAATTCCTCTAAAACGTTGGGATTGCTGTCCTTTGTGGTTTGCGGTTGTGATGTCTTACTTGGTATCTGCAGGTGTCATCTTTCTGGGGGGAACGTTTCGATCGGGCCAAGGAGGCGTCGTCAGTGGGTAGGAGTTCTTTCCGCGGACGGGATTTTACATCTGTTCATGTTATTCGACTGCACGGGTAAAGTAGAACGCGGAGTAGGGGAGTTTTTGTGTGTGTGTTTGAGTGAGTGAGAGATAGATAGATAGATAGATAGATAGAGA
>BFEA01000235.1:2057121-2080623 GCA_003427395.1 Chara braunii
AACCGCCGATGTCTGAGGCCCCAGGGCCGAGGTCCCACGAGCAAAGAGGATCGGATAGAATGCCTGAATCTGGATGGGTTTTATGCAGAGATCCAGAAAAGCAGTTCAATCTCGATTTCCTGCACCTCTCGACAAACAAGTCCAGATTCAGGCGTTCGATCGGATCCTCTTTGCTAGTGGGACCACGCCCCAGATGTCACTTCACCAGTGCTACACTTCTTTTTTTTTCTTTTTTCTTTTTTAATAACAGTGCTATACTTTTTTTTTTTTCTTTTTTTTTGAAGATGTCCGAAATGAATGGACGAGACATCGAAAGATCACATTTCCAAATAGTATTCGGCAGAAAAACAAAACAATTCAGCCGCCGAAAAGAGAAAAAATTCCATCGAAAGCCAAAGCATTAACAAATGAAATGAGAGGTTTATGCCAAATAGCCGGGCCCGCAATATACACCCATGCGTCCCGGATCCGTCTCTGACTCTCATAACGACCTGACATTGTATAACACGACAATATATATATATATATAAACAGTTTGTCACAGCCCCTCGTTTGTTGTCCTCTTCTCTCTCTCTGCCAACGGTTTACCGGGCAGTTCTGTTTGTGACGATATATATATATATATGTTTACACGTACTTTCCGCCATGCAACCCTCCCGTAAGGACAACTCTTCCTCTTCCTCTTACGTCAAACAACAAATTAAGCAAAAACAACGAGGGCAGCTACGCTTCCTCTTACGTCAAGCAACCAATTAAGGAAAAACAACGAGAGCACAGCGAAATTTCAACAGCAACGGTATTCCGGAAGGGAGAGACCTACAACTCGCAAGAGGGAATCACCGAATGAACAGCCAGAAACTAGTCGTTAGCTAACAGACTTCCTCCCGTCTGAACTCATATCCTCTCAATAAAGGAAGATATAAACAGCGCCTTGCACCTCGCCGACGATCTTGATCTCATATCCTTTCGATAAAGGAAGATATAAACCGCGCCTTTCCCCGCGCCGACGATCTTGGGGCGCCCTTGTTGCGAACGTAAGACCAACTACTTCCAAGCTTCGTCATATCGCTAGCGATTTTTTTTTTTTTTTTTTTTTGGGGGGGGGGGGGGGGGAGAGACAAGGAGGAACTTTCGATTGCCTGGCCAATTCCGTGCCCTAGCTAAAAAGGAAACAAACGCTCCTACACGGCAAAATTTCCAGGGTGATTCACCCCGCTCTAACTGTTGCCACCGAAAAGGACGCCACCATGCTCCTTAAAGAATGGTGCGAAGACAAGAGACTCGACTGCCATGAGCTTGATGAGGATGTTGAGAGATGGGCCCGACGTGTCCTTGAGGGGATCGCCCACGGTGTCTCCGATGACGGCTGCCATGTGGCAYGMGGAGCCCTTCGGCCCGAGMGCGCGAGCTTGCKCCGTGTTGCCTGCCTCGATGAACTTCTTKGCGTTGTCCCACGCTCCGCCGGTGTTGGAGGCGGAGATGGCCATCTGCACTCCGGAAACCAGGGCGCCSGCAAGAACACCTGCTAGSGTGTACACGCCGAACAGGTAACCTGCGATGATGGGTGTGAGCATCACCAARCAGCCWGGCGCGATCATCTCCCTGAGCGACGCGTCCGTGGAGATCATCACGCAYTTCTTGTAGTCCGGCTTCACCGTTCCCTCCATCAGGCCCGCAATGGTGTTGAACTGCCGCCTCACCTCCTCCACCATGGCCAGAGCAGCCTTGCCCACACTCTTCATCGTCATCGCCGAGAACCAGTACGGCAGCATGGCCCCTACGAGCAGACCCACGAACTCCTTCGGCGCGATCACGTTCACCTCCGAGATGCCGGCGCGATTCACATAGGCGCCAAACAGAGCGAGCGACACCAGCGCAGCCGACCCGATCGCGAAGCCCTTGCCGATAGCAGCAGTCGTGTTCCCAGCCGAATCCAGCGCGTCCGTCTTCTCACGGATAGCTGGGCCCATCTCTGCCATCTCGGCGATCCCACCGGCATTGTCGCTGATGGGCCCGTAGGCGTCGATAGCGAGGCAGGTGGACAGGGTGCTGAGCATTCCAAGTGCTGCGCACGCAATGCCGTACATGGCCGCCAGGCTGTAGGAGAGGTAGACGGCTCCGGCGATGGCAAACACAGGGATGATCACAGACTTGTAACCCAGAGCCAGACCGAAGATGATGTTGGTTGCCGCTCCCGTCCTGCACGCATCCGCCACGTCGCGCACTGGCGAGTACTGATGGCTGGTGAAGTACTCCGTGATGTACCCGATGATCAGTCCCGCCCACAAACCGGCCGCCACGCAGAAGAACATGTACCAGTTCTTCACCACCTTGTCCTCGTGCCCGGCAACGATGATGCTGAACTGCGCAGGAAGGCACAGATAAGACACCGCAAAGATCGTGGGCGTCATCAGCACCGACGAGATGAGAAGCTGCCTCTTCAGACTCGGCTCAATGTCCTTGATGTTTTCAACGACCTGAATGTCGGTGGCCACGAGGGTCGTCAAGAGGCAGACAACGATGCCCGAAGCCGTGATYAGCAGAGGAAAGCTCATCGCCGTGAAATCCAAGTCCGTGCCCATGGAGGACAACGAGGAGATGACCAACGCCGCGCACGTGGATTCGGCAAAAGACCCAAACAAGTCAGAGCCCATGCCTGCAATGTCGCCCACATTGTCACCCACGTTATCAGCAATCACGGCAGGGTTCCTAGGATCGTCCTCGGGAATGTTGCGCTCCACTTTGCCGACGAGATCAGCCCCGACGTCAGCAGCCTTCGTGTAAATGCCACCTCCCACACGGCCAAACAGAGCAACGGACGATCCGCCAAGCCCGTATCCCGCGATCGACTCGTACAGTCCAACCCAGTCGTCGCCGAAGTACTTTTTGAACCCAAGAATCGCCAGGAACAGCACCAACAGGCCGTTTGCCGTCAGCAGAAAGCCCATCACMGCGCCRGATCTGAAGGCMGCCGCGAAGGCCGCGCCGATGCCCTTCCTCGCCTGCAGKGCCGTCCTGGCATTCGCGTAAGTTGCGATCTTCATGCCCAGGAAGCCGGACAGGGTGGAAGTCAGTGCCCCSAGAGCGAARGCCACGGCGCTGAAGAATGCGACGGCAGTGCCTGGCGCACACATCTTCCCAGTGGGAACCTTGGCATCGCAAGGTTTCCACTCCCTCCCGAAGCCGTCGACGGATCCAAGGAAGACGAARATGATACCAGTAAACAGTGTCATGAAGATGGTCAAGTACCARTACTCCGTCGTCAAGAACGACACTGCKCCAAGRGAGATSGCCTCCTGAATGTCCGCCACCTTCGCAATCACGCTGGCATCCTCTAGCCCACCCTCATCTGCCAAATAATAGTCGTCACCAACTGCGGCCGATCGAACMGGAATCTTCGAAACCACGTACCATTGAAAAATGGCAAACGCCATCCCGATCAGAGCTGTAGCCGGGATGAACACCTGAACAGCCCAGGGGGATAGCGACGTGGTTCCCAACTTACCAAGCACGGTAGGCATGGCAGCCATAGCGACATTCATCGCATCTTCCCCAACGGCGGTATCGACAGTGGCTACGGCAGCATTCGCCATGGCGGGAGATAATCGCCTCCCGCTGCTTCGTTCTTAGCTTCACCCACTCGGCTTCTACTCTCGGCTTTCCGGAGACCGGCGACGTCGCCAACTGCCCCGAAGATCGCAGCACCTCTTCGTCACAACTCTGGTGGCGCTGTCACAGTGCTGTTGGCGTAGATCGCAGCACCTCTTCGTCACAACTCTGGTGGCGCTGTCACAGTGCTGAACTTTCGTATTGTCCCCGGAAGTAAGTAGGCCCACCTACCGTCTGCACCCGAATGCAAATCGATGCATCTGGTCCAGATTCAGATATAATTGCCGGGCGTTTTATTCGGTGAAAAGGGTAGTCGTCAGATTCCTCCTCCCTATGTCTTCGGGTCAGATCCCACTACCCTGGATTATTCATTTTTGACCCTCGATTACGAAGATCAACGGTCAGAAATGAACAATAGGTAGGGGCTACTGGGATCTGGCCCTTCGTTCCACACATAGAACTCACTCACGGGCCCAGCCTATCAGCACCACTAGCAAACCGGCAGGTGTACCGGCAGGTGTCTTTAAAAAAAAAAAAAAAAACAAATCGTCACAGTTCTATTCTAAGGTCGTAAGGGGCGTGGTCCCACCACCAGAGAGGATAGGATCGAATGCCTGAATCTGGACGTGGTTGTCGAGAGGTGCAAGAAATCGGGATTGAACTGCTTTTCTGCATCTCTGCATAAAACACATCCAGATTCAGGCATTCGATCCGATCCTCGTTGCTAATGGGACCTGGGCCAAGGTCGTAGCCCCTCCTGCCAAGATCCAAATTGACGGGGACTCTCAGGAGGGAAAAAAAAAAAAAAAAAGCCCCATTTGACGAGGACGAGTAGGCAAACCTCGACATCGAACAGCCTTTGCTAAAGGTTACGGGCCTCGCTCCACTACTCACCAAACGTGCAAAATGAGAATGAATCTTCCGCCAGAACATGGGTCCATACACCGCCGTCATTTTTGTCTTTTGTGCGTTTGGTGAGCACCGGAGAGAGGCCCTATGTATCTATCTATCTATATTTATGTATATGTGCGTACATATGTATAACATTTTTTTATTTTTATTTTCAAAGGCTACCTGTCAAATCTGGACAGGACGGCCCATATGTATTATATCATGTATTACTCACACATTATGTATTATAACATGTATTACACACACATGTTATTGGGCGTCGCTGCACCACTCTCGGAAAATGTGCAAAACGAGAGTGAATCTTCTGCTAGAATATGGAAAGATACGTGGCCATGATTTTTGTCTTTTGTGCATGTCAAGAGTAGTGCAGCGAGCCCCATTATCCTGGTATTATTATAGCAGTAGGCCTGACAACGCATTTGAGCGGCCTCGCCACCGGACTCACCAGATGTTCTAAACTGAGAATGGATCTAGCCCTATAAAATGGAAGTATACACTCGCCATATATTAGTGGTGCCGCGAGGCCCGAACTGGCCGGAGACGGTGCTGGTCTGCTGCTGTCCTCGAAGGCTCCACGTTATTGGCCAGCTTTGTACAAATGGGCATCTACACACCACTCTCCAAATCTGCAAAATGAGAATGAACTTCCCGCTAGAAAATGGCCAGATGCACCCGCAACATTTTTTTTTTTTTTTTTTTTTTTTCACATTTCTACAGTTGTGTGGGGAGGCACGCAAGTGGCATTCAGGAGGTTGTGGGCTCGAGCCCCAAACCACCTGCTGCACACTTAGGGCCTCTCCACACCACTGTTTTTGTTTTTGTTTTTCCAGGAAAGAACACATTTATTTGAAAAATGAAGATACGAGGCCGGGGACCTCACAATTCAACCCGGAGTTATGCCGGCAGCATCAGCCGGTTTAGCTTGCATATGTCACAAGTTAAGAATTCCCCATAGACCGCTAGTCTATCATTGGCAAGAACTCATTTTGGCTCATTATCTAACTCAATACCTTCAAACTGAGGGTAGGCCAGGCCCCGTCTTATGGCACAGTGCTACCTAACCCAATGAGTAAGAGAAGGGGAAGAAAAGAGGAGGGGAGGAGGGGAGGAACAGGGACGAGAAAAACCAAAACTACCAAATTAAGAATAATTCTCGAAGACAGACCTCTACGCAACTCGCAAAAGGAAACCTACCTACACCACACCTGAACACTAGTACAATGCACAGAGCCTATACGACTCTCCGAGTCCAAGACGACTCAGCTGCTAAGAAATTCTCCTCCTTGCCCTTGAAGATTAAGCAACGGTCCTCCCGCGGACCTAACCAAGGCCGAGGAGCCAGGCCTGCCTACGAAGTGCCCGCTAAACTATCAATTAATAAGCACCAGGTAGCCTAACTTTTCGTGTCACAGAGCCAATTGGAGATGACCAGCTTCCCTTCCGTTGTGACTGCTGCCAATTTGTTGCCTCTCGCCCAGGTAAATAGGAACCAATCCCTTCCTTTCCGTGATTTTCCCCTGTCCGCCTTCCGAACCCAATCCGCCATGATCATGGATCGGATGAGAGCTTTGATCTTTGCCTTGATCCCCTGATCTGCAGTCCATTCCCCTCTGAAGACAATGCTATTTCGGTCTTGCCAGATGACCCACATCAGTGCAGAGCGAATCGCCTGTTCCATGTACCCCCATCCCTTCCCCTTGAAGAATAGGGGAGGAAGCTTTCCTGTGAGAATCCAGTCCTGGTTCTAGTCAAGGGCCGAGCCAAGCCGTTCCCAATGGTTAGTCCACCACTTCCAGATTCGATGTGATGCAGGGCATTCCCAAATCAAGTGTCGGAGTGACTCTTCTCGCCGATTACCACACCGCTTACACTGAGGGCAAATGTCCATACCTTTTTCCGTGAGCCAGTTGGCTGTAGGGACTGCCGAATGCGAGATTAACCATAGAAGCCCCGACAACTTGAGACTTGGGAGAAGAGTGAGTTGAGACCAAACCACCTTCATTGCAGAAGGAAGTAGTGGATCCCCCGGTTGTAGGATTCTTGTTGCTCTCTGACTCATCTCTATAATGAAGGGTTCTGCAGGTCTTTGGACTTTCCTTCCCACTTTAGTGTTGTACTGTAATAGGTTCTTTTTGGTCATTGCAGGAAGACTCCATACGCATTCAGCTGGGTCCAGTCTCAGATCCTGGATGCCTGTGCCCCCTTGTACCAATACCAAAGATGACCTGTCAGAGCCCTCCGTCCTTGAGAGCACTCTTACGGATGTCAAAACTGGGTTACCATCAATGTGAAAATCTGAACAGCGGGTTACCCTCTGTTCTTTCCCACACCCCGCTTCCACTGCCCATCTGGAGGCCTCGGCCGATCCGGACGAGTGCACAGATTCTATCCTGAAGACTTCCCTTGGCTCCTCTGAGCTTTTCTCTTTTTTGTACCAGACTCCGGTTTCCAGTTTGGGGCCTGTTAGGAGCTTTTCTTTCCATGCTTCCGGGATGGAGGCGGTCCTCCACCCTATGTAAGCGTCCCAAAGACTTCTGTATCTCCTCCTCTGTCTTCCAGTCAAGAGTAGGCTCAGACCAGAGGTCAGCGATAACAGAGATTCCTCTCTCAATCCATTTCTTTCCGAAGTTTCCTCCTTGAGCAGCTGCTGAGAAGACTGAGCCCTGCGGTTGCTTGATCGCCGGGTTATCAAAGAGTGGTTGACGCAGTATTTCATCTCTTGATTCTGGATTTCGGAGAGACGGGGGCCGTAGCTTTTTCCATGCGATCCACCATGCCAGTCAAATTGCCGATTTGGGTCTGCACTTCAGCATGGCGGGGTTCTGGAGACAGATCCACACATCTGAGGCACGCTTAAGGTGGAACTCCTCCTGGAGAATGTACACCACAATCTCCAGCCAATTCCTTGATTCTGCCTGCGTGGCCACCTTTTGCATCCATTTACCCAGCAAGGCCACGTTTTGCCTTCCAGGGTCTACAATACTTAGACCCCCTTCCTCCTTCTGTTGGGTTACCTTGTCCCAAGCTACCTTGGAGATAAATTTGTCCTCTTCCTCGCCCGCAGGTTTCCATAAGTAGTGAGCTGACAGATTCCTTATCCTTCGCAGGGTTTGCCTAGAGATAAGGATAACCGCTGCAACGTGCCAAATGATTGAAAGGACAGATGCTGAGATCACTGTTGCTCTTCCCACCAGTGACAGACCAGAGGAGGAACGGCAAGTGCGAATCCTGGACTCAACACCAGCTGCCAAAATGGTGCCTTGGGAGGGCCCACTATTCGATAGCGGGACCTGTACTCCTAAATAGCGCTCTGACTCACCCACTGGTACAATTTTCATGGACCAGTCATCCTCCAGTTCATACTTCTGTGGGAGGAAGAAAATGGATTTGTCCCAGTTAATCTGGGCTTCCGAGAGTGTGGCATACCGGTCCAAGATCGATTTGGCAGGGTCCATCGAGTCTGGGGTAGCTTCCATGATGAGTAGGAGATCGTCAGCTATCGCCCCTGTAAGTACTTCGGAGCTTCCACTTAACTGCAGACCTCGAATGGCCAGAGTTGCTTGAAGAGTGTTGAGTACCACCTCAATCTGTAATACAAAGAGAAGCGGCGCCAGCGGACACCCCTGCCTCAGCGAGCGTGAGAGGCTAAAGACTTGAGATCTTTTGCCATTGACCAGCACTGATGCAGTCGAGCTCTGATACATAACTGCAACCCATCCGCGGAAAGGTGTGCCAAAGTTCATGTGTTCCAGCGTCGCCAGCACGAATGACCAGTTCACCCGGTCATACGCTTTTTCCAAGTCCAACATCGCCACCACCATCTGCCGCTGTTCCCTGCTGATTACTTCCAATGCACCCATCGCAACCAACATATTCTCTGCAATTGACCTGCCTTTGACGAAGGCTCCTTGGTCCGCCTTAACTAGATCCGGAAGATGAGGAGCCAATCTTCTTGCTATGGCCTTTGCCAATATCTTATAAGCGACATTCAGCAGGGAGATTGGTCTCCAATTGCGGATGTTTCTTTTGTCGCCCTTCTTATATAGGAGGGTGATAACCCCCCTACACATGTCTTCCGTCAGATGTCCTCCCACCAATACCCGGTTGAAGAGGCTAGTCAGGATGGGCCCCACTTGATCCCATGTAGCAATAAAGAATTCCATTGGGAGTCCATCATCTCCCGGGGTTTTTCCTTTTGCCATACATAGAGTTGCAGTCTTCAATTCTTCATCCGTCAAGGGACGGTCAAGTGCCTGTCATTGCCGGTCCGTCAGACATTTGTCTGTGTGTTGCCACAAGTTATCTTCCCTCTGGAGCTGGACTAGAGACTCCTCAGCAGGGCGCCGGGACGTCAGGATGTCGCTGTAGTACATGGTAGCATAGTCCGCCATGGTTTCGGTGTCTTCTGCCATATCCTCCTGAGCGTTGAATGGATGGAGGATCGCTCGAATGGTGCTGTGAGAGAGCGCTGGGCACAACCGACGGAACGTTTCTTTAGTCATCCTGTCCTCTTTTGTCATTCCCCTCGCCTGCGGTCGCTGTGCCCAAGCTTCCTGCTGCTCGATTTGTAGGAGCTCCCACTTGTTCATCCATCTGTCCCGTCTTCTCTCCCAATATAGATCTGTGTAAGGATCTTTCCCCATCTGTTCCTCTGCTTCCTCCACCATTCTGCGGCACTCCTGTTCCTTCTTGTTTTTCTCCCTTGTTAAAATACGTGAGAGGACGTCTAGAGCCCTAGTCACCATCCGGAATCCCAACTGTACCCAGTCCTCCTCCTCGTCAAACCAGACTTTCACCCGCTCCCAATCTGCCCAGTGCCTTGTGCACCAGTCCAAGACTGCTGGATTTTTCAGGTGCTCTGTATTGAGCCTGAAGTAGCCAGCTTCCCGCTTTATCTTACAATTCAATCTGAAGTCTGTATGGAGCGGCGCGTGATCTGACATGGGGTCCAGTACAATCTCCATATCCAGGGCTGCCTCCCAGGGTTCTCCTTTGGTTAATACCAAGTCCAGCCGACGCCGTGGTGTAAAGCGGTCTTCTTGGCGCTGTGTTGATGTCCAGGTGAAACCCGGATCATCCGGGAACAGATGTCTAAAGGTGTTCACGAACCCCTGAGCTTCCATGAATTGTGCCAACAGGATAGCGTCCGCTTTACGTGGCCGTACTACAGGTGAGTCCAGCCCAGGCTGTATCACAGTGTTCATATCCCCAACCAAAATAATATTATCATCATCCGGAATAATATTGTGTAGGTCGGAGAAGAAGGAGCGGCGCTCGCCTGGTACTGACGGTGCATAAATGGAAATCAGTGTCCAATTCTGGTCTGCGATCCGGATGCGCACCCGGACCCATTGGCCCCAGATGTCCGCCTCATCCTCCAAACATTCCACTTCCAAGTCACGATGAATCAGAATCGCCGTACCCCTTTTACTTCCATCTGCCGGTGCCCACCACTGGGGCCCCTTCCACCAGTTCGCCATCTGTCTTATCTTCAACTAATCCAGTTTTGTCTCCTGAAGGAAGACGACTTGGAT
Organism: Chara braunii; assembly: GCA_003427395.1. NCBI lineage: Eukaryota > Viridiplantae > Streptophyta > Charophyceae > Charales > Characeae > Chara > Chara braunii. Next base: position 2,067,177 of record BFEA01000235.1, read on the forward strand.
CCTATGGTAGTGCAGCCAGGACTTCAAGCGAGCCCTCTTACCACGGTCCGAGGCTTCTCCAATGCCTCGGACATTCCAGGACACAGTTTTGAGCTTATCCACCATTGGTTGTACTTGCGGCGGCTTGATGTTGGATCCGCTGCTCTTTAGTTCTGTTTCTGTCCTCTGCGCTGCTTCGACTGTTTTTCCTTCGTCGTCCCTGGTGTGAGTTTTCTCCATCCTGGACTGGGTCCCATGGCGTGAGTAACAGGCTTCTGAAAGAAGATGCCCAAGGTTGCTTATCAGTCGGGAGAGAGGCACAAAAATCTGCAACCATCTGACCCGTAACCCCCCGTGTGATCAGGACTTTCGAGGCTTCGGAGAAGTGTGTTGACGAATCAAACCACTGCGGAGGAATCCAGTGAAATCCCTGTGTTTCCAATGCAGCGGCTATTTCGAGTGTGATCTTGGCATCTAACATAACCATATGAAATTGAAGGGGGGGGGTTGTGGTATCCAATTTCTTCCTTCCTAAACGGATTCCTGGAATCAGTCTAAAAGGGAACCTACCTGCACACAGATTTGCGGTATACTGACGAATCCTCCCCGATCTGCCTTCACCACTAACACCTTGACCCCCTGAGGAGCAAGCGAGACACAGATCAGGACAAGAATGTTTTCTGCTTGTGACTTCAGGCGGGGGGTAACAGTCGATTGAGTACCTTGCCCCTGCTGTCCCGAGGATGAGCACGCTGTACCTTTCCCAGCCCTAGGGCACACTGAGCCGGGGGGTGGTGAACCAAGGTTTATCGATTCGAGCTCTCCTTCATCTTCTTCTCGGGTCGGCTCACTGGTCCCTTCTTCTCCCAGACGTCTCAGTTTAATTGGGGCCAGAACGGATTCCCGGTTGCCCGGGTCTCTCATTGGCTGGTCTCTCGATGGGGGCATTCCTGAGTCAGATGGGTGTACCAGCTGTCTCTGTTCCGCGGAGGGATACTGCACTACTCTGCCTGCTGTATCTTCACTGACAAACTCAGAGTTTATGTGAAGAGTAACATAGGGTTGGTCTAGCACTGGCCGGTAGCCCCCCAAATCCTGATGATTCGAGACTTGGTGTGACCCTGGATGTACCATCTGAGAAGTGGTAGAGGGCTGGACAAACCTAGAGGGGGCAGGGTCTGTGATTAGGCCGCCTGAGGTTGGCCCCGACGCTCGTGTGCTGGCTTGCGAGGAAGTCGGCTGGATTCCTGGATCTGAACGCCAAGTATCCTGGACTCGGACCGCTGTCCCCGGCCCTGTTGGCGCATAAGGGGGGAGAGGCCCCCCAGAAAAGGAGAAGGATGTCGGGGGGTACCCTAGCGGCTGATCAATATCAACCCCCAAATAGCTCGTATAACCGGTCTAACGGACAGGTTGAGAGAAGTTTGGGAGGGGGCTGATTAGCGAAGGTGGAGGGGGTAGAAGGCCGGGGTCTGTAGGATGGCGGGTCAGTGGTAAGGCGGGAGGGGGAATATAGGGCGGATTTCCTCCTGGTCAATAGCCCGAAGGACTGTACTGTGCAGGGGGGTATGGCGATGCCAGCCCCGCTCCACGAGAGAGGAGGGGGGTTGAGAATATGGAACTATAACATTGGAGGTCGGGGGCACTGCCCCGCTCCACCCAGGTCCTATGTTACCCACCCCGCCCGAAGGACCAGTTGATGGGCCTCCTGCATGTAGCCCCAGCTCGTTCCCACTGACTCCCCTCTTCCCGTTGTCCCCGCTTCCTCTGTTTCTCTCCCCACTGCCGCCCGCACCCTCAACCGGTCCGTTTCCCCTACTATATCTTCCTTCACCGTTGCCTCTACTGTTTCTTATTCCATCACTCCCACTCCTCCTGTTATCCCCCGAGTCCGCCCCTCTACCAAGTCCCGATCCCCCCCCATTCCTACCTCCAGTTCCTCTCTCCTGACCCGATCCCCCATTCCCACCTCCTCCGCCAAACCCTCCTCTATTCCCTCCAGCTGGCCCTCTTCCTGGGCCTCGTCCTGCTCTTCCTCCTCGTCTACCCCGACCTTGTCCCCTTCGTCCTTCCGGCATAGGTTCATTGAATTTCGGACAATCCGGATCGAATTCATCATGATACCACCATAAACATTTCTGACAGAACGGGGTATCCTGATTCGCAAACTGAATCTCCAAATTGCCTCCCGACGGTTTTCTTACAACTACCCATTCCATGAACGAGTCTTTGACTTCTGGGACACAATCTATTCGTACGTTCCCCAAACGTGGTTCCTCTGGCCTACGCTCTGGCGGGTGGACGATCAACACCCGACCCATGAATCTCTCCACCGCAAATTTCAGGGAGGGGAGTGCTTCGAGTGGTACTCTCAACGCGATGACTCAGAATTTACCAGCTAGATCGTTGTCTCGCATCGTCTCCAGTTCATGTTTGGTCATCCACGGCTTAAACAACACTTTCACCGATCCAGTGCGCGTGGGAATTTTGTCCTGTCCTTTCATGACCATCCATTCCGCGATACGTTCAGATTTGGCCACGTATGAGGTTACGTTAGGGCCTTCTCCGTGCGTCCTTCCCCTCTGTTGAGATGGATTGACCGAAGGGTCCAGATACCGAGCGTCCTCATATACACGGATGAGATGTTTCCGCTGGCTGATACTAAGTGACGTGCCGGGTTCATCGAAGATGACGATTACAGTCCTAGCCTTCAGCCAGTTTACGGTGGCTTGGTCAAATTCATCGCTCAAGGTCAAGACACCTACACCATCGACGACTTCTGTTACTCCTATGTTAAGATTCGATTCGGGGAAGAGCCCATCATCGAAGCACATATCTAATAAGGCCTTTATGCGAGGCCCGTCGCCATCTCCCACTATCACTCCCTGGTTATCTCCGTCTCCTCTGTTCCAATTTTGTGGCGGGGGAGGGGCGGGGGCCGCCATGGCATTTGGTAAGTCCCTGGGCCGAATTCTCCACAAACCACTTACAAATCACTTTTACGTGTAAGTTAAGCGCTTTCGATGGGGGAGTAATATGGGGGTAAATCCTCGGTGAATAACACAAAGGAAACGGGTCAAGGACGCACTGGTGAATAACAGAAAATTCGCCAACACTCTTCGAAGGACACTCTTCGAAGGACAGAAGCCAAGCACTGTAAATACGTTGAGCTGGAATAACAATCCAATCCCCAAAATTCCACAAAAGGGCAGGGTGAGCACCGTAAATACACTTGGACTAAAGAGCAGCACGCATACCAACCGGATTGCCCCTTAGCTCCTTCAGGAGTCAAGTCAACTCACCACGTTCTTATAGCGTTAAATAACAGGAAACTCAAGCATGCACATCTACCGTGAGCCCAGAAGAAGCTCGGTAGGTGAGGGACGACCTTGCCCACCACTAGCTGCCTGCTGTAAAGGATGGGCTGTCTCTAACTAATTAGGTCAACATTCTCGAGCCCTAACTACCGGACTAGCGGGTTAGAGTGCAGTCTTCCGGTGGGAAGGTTAAGCTATCGGTTCGAGGCCATGAGAGAATAACACATCGGGTCAGTGTTTTCGAGTGTGTGAGAGCGGTATTTCGGATGCTTACCCTCCCCTCAGGCAACCTCCCTCCTTGTCTTCTCACTTAAAAGTATCGATGTCCAGGGTAGCGCAGATGCCTTGACTGGTGAGAGCCCCGACGGCAGTCTCGAGAAACCTTCACACATCAAGGACGTGAGCGCCAACGGCGCCACGTCTTTTCCACGTTGTCATCATTAAAGCAAGTTGCAAGTCTCTCCCGGCCACTGCTTCGCCTCCATTCCCCGCATCCTCTCTGAGGATGTTTGACCCGGCCATCGCCAGGAAGGCTTCAACAAATTCCCCCGACGGTTGGACCTCGTGCCCGCCTCAGGGTCAGTGACATCGGTTCTCCCGAACCGACAGCGCACTGCGGAGCGCTCTTGCGCCCGACACCACGCCCGTCCCCGCAACCCTCCACACCACTGTTGAAAATGCCATTTTGGATAGTTTATCTTAGCCACACAAGCTGTAGAAGTCAGAGACCGGCAGAAAATTCGCCAGTTGTCAGAGAACGCTTCTCGACACCTCCTTCTGTCGAAAGTTGTTGAATCCCCACCCACCCTGCTACTCCGATGCTTTCGACAGTCATCGGCTGCGCCATCTACTTCTCTTCAATTCGGTGAGGGGGGGTAAGGTCGGGATGGACTAATGCTTGTTGTACCCTCAGGCACGTTCGTCTTTTTCCATCTTGCTTTCACAAGTGCGTCCACTGGCTAAAGGGGGGCAAATTGTGGAATGGAGGTTGTAGAAGGCTGTCGAATTTGTTCTGACAGGGGTTGAATTTTTTTGCCTTTCGACAGTGGTGTGGCGAGGCCCTTAGTGCCAACCAGCGGTGATAGTCCGCTTGATACCTCCGATCGGTAATAGCAGGGTCCTTGGCCAACACGGGTGTGAGTGTGAGTGTGAGTGTGAGTGCGTTATGTGCGGTGGATGAGGCAGCCGATGGAACTGCCAGAAAGGAAACAGTCAAGGACACTCCGGTTGTCCTCGTTAGTCAACAGGAAGCTGCCTTAAGGGAAGAACGAAAGAAACTGCGGAATCTCAAGAAGGACGACGTCATCGTTATATGTGAGGAGGGGATGGCTTATACAAGATTAGAGGATACTGAGGAAACGATTGCACAGGCATGTGTAAACAAGATGCTCGAGTAGGATGAGCGGAGCAGAGATTTGGGGAAGACCGATTCCATTGTCGAAGTGACTGACGACGGGGATGGCGAATCATACAAAGATGAGAGGCTTGACCCTGCTTCTTCTTAGAGTCACGCCCCGACACGATTTTGCTCTGGCATATTGTACGTGTCTGTTATCATCTTCGTTCTCTTGATATTCTCTGGCTTCGAAACAAGGATGTTAATCTGCTGTTGAACGTTGGGTTATGTGGGCTGTTTCTTTTTGGAGAAATTCCCTGGTGTGGTAAGTTGATTAAATTCATTCTTGCTTGTGTTTCTGCCTCCCGTGGTCAGCATGTCGATGACTGAAGTGGTCCTCTGGTTTATGCCTTGGTTTCCCCCTGGTCTCGTCATATATATGTTGGGAGTACAAGTTGTAAATTGAATCTGCAGTGTAGATGGAGAGAGCATGTGTATAGAACTTGTCGACAGACGGGGTGTGAGGGTGGTAACAAAAATGAAAGGTTGTATCAGTGGTTGTGTCGTTGCGGTGTGTGTACGTATATAATTATTCCGTTGTGTCATTGTAATTAGGAGGATTTATTGGAGCTGGAAAAGTTCTTTATTCGGTTGTTCTGTCTTGCTCTGAACACTCGGGATAAGCCTCGACGTGCCAGGAGGTGTAGACCCGGGCCAAGGGAAAGGTTTCAAAGACAGAAGGAATGGGTGGTTAATAAATCGACAGTTTCATTGTTGAAAGGATATGGCTCTGTGTGTACCTTTCGTACCAACAATGGTGACTTTTCCGTAAGTCTTGTTCGTCTTCTCAAGGGTAGTGTCGACAGGAAGGCTCATTGTTTAACTATTGAGTGTACGGGCGGTAACCTATTGGTGGATCGATGGAAGGTTCTGAAGCGTTTATTCGGAGGAACTCTTGTGTATTCCAAATTCGGTGTGAGAGAGTTACGTTACTCATGGGACTGGCTTGCGGGATGTTTTTTCCTGAGATTTGACCCTATTATTCCTTTTTTAAGTAGATCCCTGGCCTTGAAAGTCCCGTTAGTTGGTTTCTTGAAGAATCCGTGCACCAGGGTTGAATTGAGATCATGGGATTTTGACAAACTGATTGCTGCTTTTACGGCGATACGTACCTTTCGTGAGAAACGCTCACGTTGTCGACTGCATTGGTTGTTGTCTCACTGCATCTCGGCAAGATTTGAAATTCATGTGCGTAAAAGGATTGGCATTCGGCTGGTGTATGACGATAGGGTATCTAAGTCAAAGGTCGAACAACTTTGTTCAAGGATCGTTGGTACTCTTGACGTTCGTGACAGTTGGAAATTGATGCTCGTTCGGAGGATGCGTATTGTATGGTGTAAAAACAAAAGTGTGGGGGACGTTCTTCATAATTTTCGATGCCGAATCGACGGTTCTCTAGGGATAGCGAGATCTGCTGTCCTTGTAGCACCACGGATGTATCTCAACCTCGCATGGAGGGTCATGTCTCGTTTCGTATCAGTGAAGCCGATGAGTTTTTCCCATCTTGGTTACATAACTCTAGAAATATTCTTCGCACGTTGTCGAATGGGAGAAGTGATCTACCGGCACGTCGGAACGGCTCTGTATTTCGCCCCGTGTCTGTCACCCACGGGAGAGCTGTTCCTTGGCTTCTGCAACCTGCAAACAACCCCCGTCAGTATCAAACCCAAGCGTCCAGGCACACGTTATCAATGTAACTGGACTAACAAATAGTAGGTGTGGAACATGTATTCTTTAGGAAACTGGTTGAATGACATCAGACTTTTTTTCAGCGTGTGTTGAAATGAATTTGAAATGTATGTAGTCTCTGTTCGTGCTGCAAATGTCCTGGTACAGCCCCTCGTCCGAACACTCGGCTCACTTCTCGTCGTCTGTGCCTGACCCTTTCGACTCCAAGGCACTGTGCTGGGGCGTCATTTGGGTCTCAAAGTCAGTCTCAACTCAACTGTGCCTGAGATCCAGTGTTTGCTGTGATGAAAGTTTTCTGCCAGTGAAGTTTTCTCACTGGTTGGACTCCGCAGAATACTGATCTCGAGCTGCGATGACTCGCGATGGAGGATCATGTGTCTGAGATTTGCTGCAACTGTAGTTCTCTGTATCAGAGGTCGGCTGCAGCAGCTGTCTCAATCCTGAGTCTACTGATTGCTGTACTCTCGATCTTGAGCCTATCGTTTGCTGAGTCAGAGTCTGGTTTCTACCGAGTATGCACCTAGTACTTTCGCTATGCAACATCTGTCATTGCCAAATTTAAGACACTTCCCTGATCGGATGAATCTTGGCAAACTTCAATGTTCGAACCCCCTGAACACATTCTACTGAGTTCGACTCAGTAGAACCGCAAAAGGAGTTGTGAACAGGATCCACTAAACTAAAGACACTCCCTCAGCGGAGGAAAGTCTGTGGAAAGTGAGCCTTCGAGTTTTCCCGGGGTGGATCTGTTGGTTTGCATCACCCATAGGTCGGAAGGAGAAAAAAAGTATCTTGAACTTGAACTTCTGAGCTAGTAGAACACTGTCTATAGGGGCCCATTGGCCCTGGCGAACGGTTTCCGAGCAGGAGCTGTTGCATTTGAGTTCTGCCCTTCCACTTGAGTCTGTGTACCCATAGTTCTGGGTTCAGTTCGCAAAATGGGTTAGCTGAGAGATTGCTATGCACTCTGTCCGGGTGCGCCAAACCCCGTATAATCCACTGGATCATTTGCAAGTCTGTCTACCCGCAAAAGTCTGTCTCATTCCCGAAGAGTTTATCCCCAAGTTCACTAACTCCAACTTTATGCTTGTCACATTTCAAACGTAAATTTTGCCTGTAAGTAGCCACCTTTCCCAGGGAGATTCTTCATAAATCGCTGCTCCTACCCTCTTTTGTTAAAAGCTTAACCAACGAACATGGCTGGAAGGGGTGTTCAGATCCATGTACATGTCTATTCTTCATAAATCACTGCTCCTACCCCCTTTTGTTAAAAGCTTAATCAACGAACTTGGTTGGAAGGGGTGTCCTGATTCAAGCACATATTTCCTCCAGTTATATCATGCCCGGTACGTGCTCACGTGTATTTTGCCTGTCCCTCAAACGGCTCTCTCTCACGCACATGCACACACACACACACACGCACACACACTCACAGAGCAAAAGAGCCTCAAACATAGAAAAGAATCTGGCACTCAACCACGTCCAGCTTCTTCAGCTGATCTTTCAACCGGAGCCTTCCCGTAGTGAGCGAACATATGCACGAGTATGACTAGATACATCCACCTGCGTAGGCAATGAGATCGAACATCTGACTCAGGCGGCCTGATCTGTCTCGATTGGCACACTACATTACTCTCGGCTTACTCGCGCAGTCCTCCCCCCTTCTATCTCTCTCCTTCTTCAATCATTCTCTTCTCTAACACACTAACGGAATGCCTGTTTGGCGCGCCTACTTCGTGCAACGTTTCTCGATCTCCTCTCTCTCTCTCTCTCTCTCTCTCTCTCTCTCTCTCTCTCTCTCTCTCTCTCTCTCTCTCTCTCTCTCTCTCTCTCTCTCTCTCGCTTGCTTGCGCTTGCGTGCACACATACAGACTGGCCTATTCAACTATTCATTTGTTGCACGTACTTGGCGTTTGACTCTGGCCAGGTGCATTCCGAAATCTTCAGTGTTCTTCAGAGCATTAACGCTTCTCTGCTCCCCACGTAGGTGCGCGTGATCAAAGGGCCAGGTTTGTGTCCCATTCACAACCACTTTGAGGATAGAAAACGAGTCCAAGGCTAGAACGTGGAAATATGTTGCGTCATACAGCTATTGCCCGTTAGATTAGACAACAATGAGGGAAAAGGGAAAACTGGAGAGTCGATCATCAGCCGGGACGTGAAAGATACATCGTCATATTCAAGTTTACTCCTCTCCACCGCACTGCCAGCCTGCACTTGTGCCCTGGTGAAGGAATGAGGATGAACCCGTATCTAGAAGATGGTCGTTCTCTCTCCCTCTCCCTCTCTCTCACGCGCACGGGTGGCAGCCCTCCCCCACGCAAGTGTCCCTCTCCCGCGCAGCAATTCAATCGTGGTGCAACAGTTCTTTCCCATGCAAGCAGCTCCTACCTGCGCGCGATATTCGCTACCGCGCCCTGCTATCCTCGCGCTGCTATCCTCTCGTTGTCTGTCCGATACGGAGGTGCACGTCCAACCGAACATTACCCCCGTAGAGGATCAACATCGCGCCCATGCGCTCAGCTCGGGGAAAGCAGCGATGAGCTACCGAAGCGATCTGGCTCCTCTATCGCCGCTCGCGACCCTCCATCTATCGTGAATAGGATAGTCTCGTGAGTATAGGTCCGCATTTACTGCCAGGTTCAGTCAAGAGACTCCCATCCAGTGTGAAGCCCGGATCACACTAGACTTCAAATGGGCATTATTGTTTGGATCATTATGATGTATCTGTTGAACAACGAATCAATCAGAAGACGATAGCAATCATAGTATTCATACACACGCATGTGACCAGGATCACGCCCAGGTTCATCACGTACAAGTGGGCATCCCTTCTCTGATTGGATCGCTTTCTGATCGGTTGTCGTGAGAGCAAGTGGCTTGCGTCACTCGTTGATCGGATTATTGTGCGTGTGCGAGGCGTTTCATGCTCAATTGAGGCGCTGACCCCTGTGCATCTGTGAAACCCAGACTTTCACCTCCGCGTGCGTTCGTGCATCCTTTCCCTGGGAAGATGTCCCCGTTCGTGCGTGATTGGTATGCTGTTGAGCCTATGTGTGAACCCCGGGCCTTTTCCTGGCCTCCCCGTTCTCAAGGGAGACTATCAGCGACACAAGCATTGATTGGCCTTTCCCCGAATGGGCTTTGATTGACCCCCTTTGTGCGTATGACCTTCGTGAGCTCGCCCTCTGCGGGCTAGCCAGTGCGCCAGTTTCCACCATGTGCCTGTCTCGTGCGTCAGTGGGAAGCCCCTCCCCTGCTAGTGTCCTCTCGTGCTCTCGTAGGCTAGCACACCCCGTGTGCTAGCCAGTTCGCCTGTCTCGTGCGCCTACCCCAAAAGTCCCCCTTTTCCGATCCCATTTGGGCTTTTAAACTTTGTCGGCCCCAGTCTCATGTGGGACCTGGCTCTCTGGCCTTGCGTATGACCTTCGTGAGCTCGCCCTCTGCGGGCTAGCCAATGCGCTAGTTTCCACCGCCTGTCTGGTGCGTCGGTGGGAAGCCCCTCCCCCGCTAGTATCCTCTCGTGCTCTCGTAGGCTAGCACACCTCGTGTGCTAGCCAGTTTGCCTGTCTCGTGTGCCTATCCCAGTTGGGCTCTTAAACTTTGTCGGCCCCAGTCTCACATGGGACCTGGCTCTCTGGCCTCCCGAAGTGTCGGTCGCTGTCAAGGAAGTTGCAGCGCCCCGGTACTGAGGCTCTTTCCGAGCCTAGGCCTGAGCCCTTTTGGGGTCCCGAAAGGTCACTTGTGAAGGGGGCCTTTTTATCGGGTACCGGGCCTTTTGCAGCGCCCTGGTACCACGCCTGAGTCCGGGCCTGGTTTGGGCCTCGAACAGTCACGAGGTCCAAAGGCCCGGTTCCCTAGGTAAGGCCTCAGTGACCCCTTTTTCCCTTTTCTCTCCTTCGGCCTCCATTTTTCCCCTTAGGGCCTAGTACCACAGTTTGGGATCGGCCCCCGCCCCAAAATGTGTCCCCTTTCTTTAGCCCCTTTTTCCGTCTCCCCTGGTTCCCGCCGTCGGTCTCGTCTGCTATTCCACCCGCATTGACGAAACGCTTGGTGCGAGTCCGTAAGATGCCGCCCTCCGGTAGCCATATTCCAATGGTCACGGCGATTTCAGCCACCTGATCGGCACGTCGCTGTCTCGCATTAAAATTCCCTGTGTTCAATCAAATTAATAATTCATCCGGCAACCGTCGATTCCAGGAAAAACCCTTCTTTTTTTTTTTTTTTTTTTTTTTTTTTGGCGGGCCGCTCCGTCTATTGGTGGGGAGCATCACCTGCTGGGAACCGGGCCCAGCGTCCCGTGAATACATCTGTTGGTAACAGTACAGTCTTGAGGGTGACGCCATTTGGCTGGAAACCGGGTCCAACGTCCCATATCTGACCTTGTTCTTCCTACTTAGCCTGCAGCAGCATCGGTTACTGGCGGGAGACCCACCGGGGGGCACCGGTGGGGCCTCCCTCCCTCCCCTAGATCTTGCTCCCCTCCTACTGTCCTCATGGCGTCCAGGAATTTATAGCAAATTTACAAAAATTTTACAAAAAAATTTTCAGAACAATATCATGTCGCAAGTCTGACACCCCAGTGCTGGAAACCGGGTCCAGCATCCCTTGTCCCGAGTACAGCATCCCTACCTACCCTGGGGTGTATCCTGTGCCCCGAGTCTAACATCCCTGCCAACCCTGTTTGGACACTCAGGCTGAGACGGACCGTGCAATTCTGTTTATCCAGCCTAACTTGCAGTGTATCCATCTGCCGCTGTGTCCGTGCTGTCCATTAACCTAAGCTTGTAGTAAAGGGGACAGCCGCCTGTTCTCCTTCTGGCCCTCTATATATTTGAGACCTCCGAAGGAAACTGAGCCAGACAATACATTACCCATGCTGGAAACCGGGTCCAACGTCCCATATCAGCGCTGTTCATCTGAGCCAGCCTGCTGTGTATCCATCTGCTGCTGTCCTTCTGCTGACCATTAAGCTGCGCTCGTATTGAAAGGCCGAGATTAACGGGGGTGAACAGACAGAGGAGGTACCGAAGGGGCAGAGGAGAACAGAAGGGCTCAGGGGTAGGGAGGGGGCAAGGGTAGGGGGGAAGCAGGGCGGGGGCTCGGCCCGACATACTATGATCATAGGGGGAGGGCCTCTTCCAGTGCCAGTGGGTGGGGGGGGAAGGGGTTTGCGAATTCATGGGTCGGGCGTAACCTTTCGCCCGGATCGAGGTTTGTCCAGTCATGGAAGATCAACTGATAATCTCTTGCTATCTCCGTCCGGTGTCCTTCTTGCGGTTCTCCTCCCGGCTGGCGATTCTCTGACCATCTCACCTCCGCCACCCATCCTTTTCTTTCCCCTCCCAACCAATTCTGACTGAATCGGGATATGATCTTGTTGATGTCAGACCAGGAATTCATTTGATCCAATTTGTTTCTGGTCGCCTTCCATTGGGCAGCAATTTCATGTTCAATTAACAGGCGTAGTTGTTCTGTGACTTCACCTTCTTCGACCCGTGCCCCTTCCATTTCCAAAATGCATCGTTTCCACCAGATGACCCACATGACCGCCCGCCTGCCCAAATGAAACATGTTTTCTTCGAATGTGTCTCCCTGAATTGAGGGGTAATGTCCTAGTAATATAGCCCGCCATTCCCATGGCCATTCTGCCCCGGGGACTATGTATCGCCAGATCCTGTCCCAAACCCTTCAGAGCAAAACCGAAGCCGGACATTGGAGGAAGATGTGTTCGATTGTTTCGGCCCTTTTCCTCCTTGAATAATTCAATAGGCAACTATGGCACCAAGGTAATGCCCGACCTTGCTGCTCCAGACGGGTGTCATCTATCAACCAATCATTGGTTGGCAGACATCGGTGGGCTATTTGCCACTGGAGGGCCGAAATCTTAGCGGGTCTATTCCTACATTGAGTGAACCATCGGATTGGCTTGAGTAAGTCTCGGTCCACATTGAGATGTCGATGCCACCTATCCTCAACTGACTCCCGCAATCTTCGTTTGGGGCGGAGCATACGATAGACTGATTTCGATTTGAGAGTGTGTAGCGTTAGTGGTTTTGACGGTCCTTTTCTAGTCGTGGCCACCTGGGACCAATGCCACTCGTCGGGGTCGAAGGGGAGATCCTCAATCGGGGTTGTTGGGCGGTAGGCCCATTGTCCTCTGCCATTGTCCAAAACCCTGATGCGGTATATGTTCGTTTTGTCCATCCAAATAAACGGATCCTGGCTGCCCCGTAAGGGGCCATCCCTTTGGATGGCGAAAATCTCAATTAGGGCCAGTGTCTGATTGACAACGTGTACTTGCCCGATCTCCTCCTTCTGATTGGGCAGGCCCACCCAGTCTCCTTCTCTCAATTGGGGGTCTTTTCGAAGGATGCTATACCACTGGAGGGGGAGACTTTCAATCAGTTCGTTTAGCATAAAAACCCCTGTTTTCAATCAAATTAATAATTCATCCGACAACCGTCGATTCCAGGAAAAACCCACCCCTGTCGGTCCGCATTCCACCACTGTCTAGTCTGGCCCTGGTTTTCCCATATCGTCCAACCGCCATTTGTCAATCGTCTCCGTGGGCTCGGGTTGCAGGATAAAAACACACCGGAAAGGACTGTCGCGCGAAATCTGACTTTCAGCGGTAGTCTTTTTGAAGGAAGTAAAGGGCGGCGTAACGCTTGGGCCGCCCGACACCGTCACGAGGTGGTAGGATTAGTGGGCTTCGATCGCAGATTATTTCCTCGTTCTCCTCTCATCCTTCCTTGCCTTTTGTTGACCCCTGTTGCATTTCATCTCTGGATGTGAAGAATTGTTATTAGGAGTATGATATATATTCAAGTGGAGGACTGCACAGGTGTGTTGACGATTTGGCTGAGATTACTCGACTTTTATCAGGGTTGGTTCGCTGCCTTATTGATCACGATGTGGACGACACCTATGTATGTTGTCCGGTGATATACTAGCGAGGCATGAACACATTGTTCTTGGAAAGTCCATCGTTCAAGTTACGTACAAGGAAGGAGGAGGACATTTTGACTGCGTGTGACAAAGAGTATGCCAAGAAAGGGTTGCA
>BFEA01000235.1:2107914-2121831 GCA_003427395.1 Chara braunii
GTGTGTGTGTGTGTGTGTGTGTGTGTGTGTGTGTGTGTGCGGATCTTTCTAGTTCTCTCTTGCATATCTGCCCTCAGTTGTCTTCTCCTGCCTCCCAACTCTTTTCCATTTCGCCCATAAGTGGTCCCTCCACTGCAAGGATCACTCATTTCCTATGCAGATGGGAGCAAACCGTATTGTTGTCTATCCCCTTGGCACCCCTCTCTCTTTCTCTTTTTCTGTCATTGTTTTTGTCTTTGTTTTTTAATTCCGCCCACGTCAACAGATAGGAGTTATGGTAAGAGCATGCACTCCTACCTGTTTTTTAATTCCGCCCACGTCAACAGATAGGATTATTGATCATAAGAAGTGACAGACAGGCAGATACTACATTGACGTTTCGAGGAGCTATATGGCACATTGCGCTGCAACAGCTCCATACTCCTGTTACGGTGGTCATTCACGCGCATTCATTACAGAAGGCAGTGCATAAAACTACTCAGAAGTGGTGCAGGATACTCACTCAATCTCAGATGATGAGATATTGACTTCTGAAGAACGTGCACACGGACCTCGTCATTGTCCGATTCAGCGCTTTTTGTGGGAATAGATTCTTCCAACAGTTCTGTCATTATCAATCCTCTTTTTGCACAGGCTGATAGGAAGGAAGGAGGAGAAAGCACAACATACAATCAATCCAAACCTGTGTCTGGTCGTCCAAAAGACCTCACAGCTCTCTCACTCTGACACAGGGGCATCAATCCAAAAGGATGGCACACAAGGCCAATCACAGAGCAAGGGGGATGGGGAGGAGGTGGATATGGAAAGAAGTCAAGTGGTGGGGGCAAGTAATGGAGAGCAGGGGGAGGAGAGGAGAGAAATGCATGAGAGAGGGAGAAAGAAGATGGATTGAAGGAATGATTGGAGGGAGAGGAGGTAAGGGCCCTAAGGGGGGAGGAAGAGGAAATGGGAGAGGAATCAATCAGCGTGATGGTGGAGGGGGAGGTAGGGGAGGCAGAGGAAGGATGGGAGATCATAACAGAATGGAGGATGGTGGACGTCAATGGGGAAAGGGAAGCTTGGTTGGAGCTCCGGCAAAAGGGAGCACGGAAAATAAAGCAGTTTCTTCATCGTCCCAGCAGGCTCTTCACTCTAATCCTCCATCTACTTTGACTTGGGCACAGAAAGGCAGGGGGATGTTCCAAGAAAAAAACACTGGAAATCAAGAGGCATGATGATGTTCGTAGACAGATCATACTTCTACAAAACCTGTTTGGGAGGGGAGCAGGGGGGCTGGGTAGGCAAGGTTTCCTGCGAAGGCGGACCGCAGGGAGTATGGGAGGGACAGGGATTCGAAGGGAGGCACAGGAACTGTAAGCTACTCTTTAATGACTGGACAAATATTGCCCACACAACACCCCCCCGTGTCCCTTGTCTGACTTCCCCGACTCCTTTCCCCCCCCATCCCTCTCCCTCGTGGGCATGGAATGGTATGGACACAGTTCACTGTAATTAGTACTTGTGTCTCGGAATCCCTACTCCAGGTCGACCTCAGTGCCCCCTGAAGTCTGTACCCCAGACAGAGTGAAAAATGCAAGAATCTACTCAAGTGGTGATGCAGCAGCTGCTGACAAATCTTCTCAGCCAAGGCCAGGCAATGGTACCAAATTCCCAATCCCCCAAAGTGACTGTAAGCAACAGTTCCGAAGGTGCATTTGTTATTTGTAGCCAAAGCCGGGTAATGGCCCCGGAACCTAACAATTGTAGAGTGTATTTCTCCAGGGGGGCTGGGCCCGGTTCCCAGCACGTGTTACTCCCTGCGCATAGGTCAGAGAAAGCACATTCTCACCTTCGAATTGGGGGATCGACTGCACGTTGTACCTCAGTAGGGGGGACAAGCTTCAACTTGAACTAGGCAGATCTAGCTGCAAGCTGGCCAGGATTTGCTATGCTTGACCTTGATCACATAATAACCATCATGATGAGATTCAGATCTCTTGTTGATGGGACACAGCAATCTGTTTCCGAACATTGGGACTGCAGTACTACTCATCTCGCACACACTCATGGTTTCTTGGTATGCAAACTTCACTTGAACTGACCAGACCTAGGTGCAGGCTAGATAGTAGGTCCTCATCCTGTAGTAAAGCCATCTCGGACTGGACCCCACTGACTGCAACAAAACATCAGATTCTGTGACATCACGTTTAAATGTTCAATGTTGGATCTACCCATGAGATGCAAGCTTCAAGTTGGCCTGACAGAACTTGAAGAGCTCAGCATATCTATGGTGGAGATGAGACAAGGCCGGCAAAAACATACTACCAATCCCATCCAAGGCAAGTTAGCCAACTACCGTCTTCACCCGAATAGAACGCCTGGTCATTATTGCTGCATCTGGACTGAAAGTTGGGCCAAATGCAGCTATAATGACCGGTGGGTGTTCTATTCGGGTGAAGACGGTGGGTTATACAGCACAAGTTTGAAATACCGGGGCCATTACCCGGCTTCGGCTAAGAATATGATGATGGCAATGAGATTTACGTCTTCCAGAAAAATCTATGAAACTCATGAACAACTTCTAGCCTCACATCTACTGACACCCACATTCCAAGTGACAACATAGGCCCAACCGAAACCAACCGTACCTGTCCCGTCCCCACTACCAGGCCTATACCCGGCCTCATGCCCCAAACATGCCAGGCTACAGGGCAGCGCGACCCGCCCCAGCTCCGACCCTCGTTGTCCTGGCAGCAGGCTCTGGTTAGCCACTGGATTGCTTTCCACCCTCTACTAATCCCCAGATCTCTATACCAGGCCTCACAACTTCTAGTCTCGCATCTACCGACAGTGCCGACACCCACATTCCAAGTGACAACATAGGCCCAACCGAAACCAACCGTAGCTGTCCCTTCCCCACTATCAGGCCTATACACAGCCTCACGGCCCAAACATGCTAGGCTACAAGGCAGCGCGACCCGCCCCAGCTCCGACCCTCGTTGTCCTGGCAGCAGGCTCCGGTTAGCCACTGGATTGCTTTCCACCCTCTACTAATCCCCAGATCTCTCTACCAGGCCCCACGCTCCTGCAAGAACAGGCTACAGGGCTGCACCCCAGCACCGGCCATAGGTTTTCAGGCATCGGGCCAAAAAAAAAAAAAAAAAAAAAAACGTTGCAGCTTGGTAGATGGAGCTTGTTAAAAAAAAAAAAAAAAAAAGAGCGTAGGATAAGCTTTTACAACTCTGTATAGGGACGCTGGACCCGATTTCCAGCTGATACAAATTGCATCATTGTACACGGACGCTGGACCCGATTTCCAGCAGGTGTAGCTCCCCACCAATAGATGGAGCCTTCGACACCGGGTGCCTATTTATCGCTGCACCCGATTTCCTGTATACGAAGTTAAAAAAAAAAAGAAAAAAAAAGAAAAGACAAAAAAAGGATAAGGTTTTACTGTCACTGGAATCCTAGATCTGGTTTCAGTAGACACTTGAAGATTGTCGATGGTTGAAGGTGATCTATTGCTGGAGTTTGTTGAAAGTCAGATGACACGAATGATGTTGATGAACAAGATCGTAGAACTTTTCTCCCTCTCCCTCTCTCCTGACTGTACGCTGCCCTTGGGCCTAGTTCCCAGCACATGTTGCTCCCCACGAATAGATTGGATCTTTCAAAAAAAAAAAAAAAAAAAAGTCAGCCCACCGTCTCAGTTCGGGCCAGTTCGGCAGGAATGGTCAACATAGGAGGGTAACAATCCTGGTACAGCTAGTGAACTCTTTGGTGACTTGGAAGCTGGGCTGTCCAATGTTCGCAACCGTTGAACCATCCAAATAAAAGCTTTCGATCTTGTGAGGACACCAGCACTGATCTATTTTTAGCTCGTGGGGCCCAGCTCTGACACGGAGGGCAAATGTTGCATGCTCATGGCACGTGCCGTTACCCTAGTAATTACGAGGAGAAAGCTTTGAGAGGGTTCGTCGGTATCCTCCTCTTCGAGCACTTGCTGTTATGTTTTGGAGAGCATCATTCATGGATAGACCGATCCTCGATTGATAAGGGAAAGAATCCCACTGATTCCCCAGACCCCTGCAAGGCCCAGGCCTAAGGGTTATAATTGTGCTAGACTACCACGATGTCCTCGTCCACACTGGCACCACGTTCGCTAGGCACCAGTACAATTGTATATTTGTGGCGGCCGCATTTGCGGTAGGGCCATTGGCCTCTCTTCACTGATGATGTCATCATTCCCAGTTTTACTTGTGCTGTGGAAACATGGCCAGCATCATGTCATTCGGCACCTTCTCCAAGGAGTATGAGTGGGTTGGTGGGACCCCAAGGGAAGTAGGTTGGTTGGGTTGGGGGGGGAGGTTGAAGTGGCGCACAGGTCCATTGTACCCCAATAAACCTGGTCCATAGCAAAGCCATAGTACTCCTACGGCCATGCCCTAAGGGTCACAGCTTTCAGGGTCCTACTTCTGTGTTAAAGCACCAGTACATGGGCACCTGGGCCGCGAGCCTGACACCTAAAATTCTGGAAACACGAAACGAAAATGCGACCGCCGATCCAATTTATGAACGGCGGGCCCAGTGTTTGACGTTTCGGCCTCATTTTCTTGTGGTGACAAGTTTCAGAATGCAACGTTGGCGTCGTGTACTAGTGGTTTAAACCACCAATTTTTCGGAGTCCCGGTGCGTATATAGCCACGACTCTCCGGAAGTACTGCGGCGCCATTTCGCTGGATATCCATCCAGGCAAAATAGCTCCTATGTGAGGCCAATTTTGCCTGGATGGATATCCAGCAAAACAGCCCCCCGGTACTTACCGAAAGATGCAGCATATACGAGCCGCATATTTGTTTTTCAAGCGGGGAAAGGTACTGGTGGTTTAAGCTTGTCAAAACCAGGTAAACATAATCAACCGGGGTCCCCTTAGTAGAACTGCAATGAACACAGCAGTGGTTTGGCTAGCTGTAACAGGGCCCCACTGACCCTGCCAAAGTCTCTCAAACTGGGGGGAAGAAGCTCGTAACATGTCTCTCCCCTCCCGTCCGGCACTTGCATCCTTCGCCCAGAAAAGTCTATAAAACCCAATGGAATCACATTTTCCATATCTCTTTCCCCTCCTCTCCCCCCCCAGGCCATTAGGTTATCCACTGCAATAAAGAGGCATTAAACTTTCATGAATGGGAAGCATCTGGGGGTTCTGGAGCAAGCCACAAAAAGGGAAGGAAAAGGGTTCTGGAGCCACACTCCAGCTCTTGGCCCCACAGCAACTAACCTCTCTAGGTAACCGCCATGGAATCCGAAGACAGGCTCGGTCAACACTTGTCCAGCCACCATTCAAAACTGTCAGTAACCCTAGGCGGTGACAGGTCCCAGCAACCTGGAGTACGCACTCCTAGCTATCCATGAACCACTATAGTCTATCACAGAAGCTCGCAGACCTCACCACCACCTTTCTTTTTTTGGGGGGGGGGAGCGGCTCCATCTATTGGTGGGGTGCATCACCTGCTGGAAACCAGTGTCGGGCGGCCGAAGGTCAGTCGGCCACCCGAAATCTGACGGATTAACCCTTAGATTAACTGCTTAGAGAGGGATTGACCGGGACTTTCGTTCGAGCTGTTGGGAAAAATTAGGGGTTGGAAAGAGACCCCTAAAATCCCCCGCGTCAAGTATTAACACTGACCCCTTGAAAACAACAAAAGGAGTGGCCACGCCTGCCGCGGTACGGAGATGGGTAATAGGCCTTGGCGCGACTCTTTTGCATTGTACGATTGAAGGGGAAATGACTCCTCGAATCTTATTAATTTTAATATCAAAATTGAAATTGGGAAAAAGAATTGAAGATAATAGGAGGGATGAGAATAATGGGATAATTGCTATTTATTTAAATTTTATCAAAATTTCTTCTTAAGGAAATTATCCACTATTTTCATTATTTCCGATGATGAAATTAAAAATAAGAAAAATAATTAAAAATAATAAAAGAAAAGAAAACCAGTGATTATTTATTATTTGATTAAATTTTATTAAAGTTAGTCTCGATGAATTTTTATTTATTATTTGATTAAATTTTATTAAAATCATTCACGATGGATTTTTGCCCAGAATTATTAGCTTATTCCAAGTCTGGCGATTCTTTCGATTTCCCGATAATTGTGAACCCTCGCAGGATTTATTTGATTTACCTGATTTTCTTGATTCCTAGTCTCGCCGTGATCTGGGTGTTTTGAGTGAGTGAAGTCACATGGTCGGTATGGTGTTGCCGTTGGTGCTACCTTGGTATGTGCCGCTCGGCTTGGTTACTTCGGTGTGGCCGCTGGTTCGATTTGGGCACAACACTCTGGTTCGAGCAATGTTCGGTGCTGTCACGGCATTGCCGCATTGTACGGTATTCGACATGGGCTAGGTACGGTATGGGTCACAACAACTCCGAAGGATTATTTCAGGTACTACGACATTGGCCACGTTCACGACCGGCGGGCTCTTCTTGATATGATCTGAGACTTGCCATGCTAAGTTTCCGTTGGGTCTAGGAGCAGTACGATTCGGCCTCGGTCCTGATATTTCGGTGCGGCAACTGGTCCGGTGCCGGCACGACGCTGCATTATATGGTATCTGATATTGGCCTGAAACAGTCACTGGATAGGAGAAACTACGGGGCGGTTTGACGCTGGTATCTCACGACAAGGCACAACATTGGTACAATTGACTAAGTTGGCACAACCTTTGGTTAACTCTGACATTGTCGCTGCTCACCATGTTTGGCGGTACCAGTCCTGTTGTGACTTGGTACACTGGTTCGAGATTCAGGCACGACAGTCAGGCCTGCCTAGAACGGTTGGCAGTGTCTTTCTTGGCCAGACATTTAGCCGGGTACTCGCTGTGGAACAGTAGGCACAATACGTGAGTACTAGGACAAACCCAACAACACTTATGGGGCTTGAAACCGCTGGTACCTGCAGTACCAGTACCCTTTTTGCTTGAACTGTTAACGGGCCTGCGGGTGGCCCAGCCACAAGCGGTTATCGGGTAGCTGAAAATTCAGGAATGAAAATTCTGAAGTGAGAGTTTTGGGCAGTCTGAAAATCATGAATGGTCCTGAAGTGGTGAAAGGTCCGAAGACCCTGAAAACCACCTGTTTAGGCAGGCCGCATCCTGAAGTGGTGAAGGGTGTCCTGAAGTGGTCAAGTGAGAGTTTTGGGCAGTCTGAAAATCCTGAATGGTCCTGAAGTGGTGAAAGGTCCAAAAACCATGAAAACCACCCTTCACCACTTGAGGATGCAGCCTGCCTAAACAAGTGGTTTTCAGGGTCTTTGGAGCTTTCACCACTTCAGGACCATTCAGGATTTTCAGACCTGAATGGTCCTGAAGTAGTGAAAGGTCCGAAGACCCTGAAAACGACCTGTTTAGGCAGGCTGCATCCTTGAGTGGTGAAGGGTGTCCTGAAGTGGTGATGATAAATACGACTGTTGTTAACCTTCTCTCGACCTAGCAGCAGTAGACTGGTTGAGGCAAAGAGGAGCGGTGAAGACTGGATATAGCCGAGGCCAGCGGGGGAAGTGGGGATAGTGTGCAAGGTGTACCCCGCATCACAGCTCGATGCAGGCTGAGTCAACGAACCGCGGCAGGAGCCGGGGAAGAGGCACGTAGGTGCGATTGCTCTTCTGGAGGTTGCTTGGCGTGTGCCCGTTACTGGAGTTTGGGCACACAGGGAGACGAGCAGAGTGAGATGGGGAACGAGCTAGGCATGTTCGGCGAGTTGCGGGCAGTTTGAAGCATGCTCACACGTTCTCGCAGGCTACGCGGTTGAAGCTGGGACACAGCGAGCCAGGCGTCCGCAACAAGCTTGGAAAGTACGCCCGATTGACACAGGCGCGGGCCGTATAGACTCGAGCATGATTGATGAGGGGCTGAAGCGTAGCCAGCCAAGCGCGCACCCGAGATTTGGGGTCCACCCACAGGCGGAGTCGGGGGAAGGACGAAAGGCTTGACTTCATGTGCGAGGCGTACTCTGCTCTCGTTCTGTCTGTTAGCATCTGAAGAGCGCCGCTCGTGATGTTGAGCTAGTGGAGGAACAACGCTACAGCCAAAGAGAACCTCACTAGTGCGGCGAAAGGAGGAGAACGAGGGAAGAGGACTGCAAGAGAGAGAGAGGAGTCATCAGGGAATCAGGCGGGTCTGGCGTGCGCAGCCAGTAGATCCGTGAACTAGGGTGGAAACAGACGTCGGGATCTGAATGAAGAGGACATGGGGAGGGAAGACGGAGGATACAGGGGCTGTGCGGAAGAACCTTCATGGCCCAACTAAGGGGCTTTACACGGTGAAGGTTGGCGCCTCCAGGAGACCTTGTGATCATCATCCTGCAGTTTCAATTGCGAAGAAATCAGACAAGTGAAAACTTCTGTAAAGATCAACCCTCGACGAAGAAAAGCAAGCGGACAGTCTTCCCGAGAGCTCGGTGATGATTCGTTTTCTCAAAAACCTTCATAGTCCAACTCGCAGAGAACAAGGTATGGCCAAACTCTCTTCGTTCAGGCTTAAAGTTCCTTCTTAGTCTTAATGTGCGTCAGACAGTAGAGTGGAAGGGAAGGGATTAGGAGCATGAGAAAAGGGGGAACTCTCGAAAGTGAGTTCGGGGGGAACAAAAGTGGCAACAACTGTCTGCGCTCATTCAGATGCGTACCGAATCCTGTGCTTCTGAATTAAACCAATGTGAAACAACCTATGTGAGGCACGTTTTCGATATGAGCGAGAGTAAGGACGTGTGAAGCGGTGAAAGAACGAGCGAGGGGTGTCTGTGTGAGAGAGAGGAAGAGAGACACAGAGGGAGAGAGAGTTTGTATGCATGAGCAGAAGGGCAAATCTGAGAGATCGGGCTGGGGAAATAAGGTACGAGAGGGGATGCACCTATGAGAAAGGGAGAGCGGGCGAGGTAGTATGTGCGAGAACGGGAACAAGTCTACTGCCGGGTAAATGAAATTTATTTATCTGGTCCTAAAAGCGACCAGGTACACTCAAAGTGGGGCCCGTGATGTTCAACATGTGAAGCGGGATCCGGGCACTCCAGACAGGGTGCTGGGAGTGTGAGAAAGAGAGTCGTTGCGTCTACCTCTCGATTCATGCGTCTGACACCGCCAACGACCAAACACGCTCGCTCAAGAAGATGGTAATGTGAACTGGATTACAAAAGGAAACAAAGGGAATCTAGTGAGTCTACTCAGATGAAACGGGACAGGAGACTGCTTGCGTGCTGGTCCCTAAGAGCCAGCGGGTAGATGATTGAGCCCCTTTCGTTTTTCTCTTCGCCAAGAGAGCCTCAAAGTCGGCAGACTGACTGTTGGAATTGCTTCTTGAATAAAGTTCAGATTCCATTCATAGCCTAACTAAGGGGCTTTACACGGTGAAGGTTGAGGCTTCCATGAGGCCTTGTAATCATCATCTTGCAGTTTCAATTCCAAAGTAATCAGACAAGTGAAAGCCTCTGTAAAGATCAACCTTCGATCTGAATAGTCACTACGTCCGCGTGAGAATTTTTGATGACCTTCACTAGAAGTATTTGCCCAATCAGCAGGTAAGGGGGAGAAATCCAAACTAGAAGCTATACATAGTACCGAAAACGGGATGAGGGAAGAACCCTCGTCAGGAAATTATATACATCTAGTTGCGGAGCATGACCAGGGAGCAATGTGCTGATGCGTACTTCTCCAACAGGACTCTGGAGTGAATGATGGTAGACGAAAGGGTTCAGAAGGTAATAGTCTAACCAACATTGGGGTGGTTGCAGTACAATCATACCCGAAGTTGCATGAGAAAAACTTTCGTTATTGTTTAAATTATTATTTTATTTATTTATTTATTCGTTACTCTATTGCGGGCTTAAATCACATCAGGTGGTGTTGTGACAGAATTACCCTGTCATTCCCCGACTCAAAGGGGACTGTGCTCTATAGTTTTATCTAGGGACAAAAGGGGGGAAATCCGGGTTTTCCAGGTTGCTCAAACGGTTTGATGGTCATTGTTCGCAAGTTCACGTGTAATCTACCAGTTTCCAAGTCAGGTTGATGCCTGCTCTCTACGAGCGAACTGTGTCGTCGGTCGTTCCAAACAATGGAGAATAGTCATTGAGAAGGAGGGAAGACTTGTGGACCATTATGACCCTACCCTCAAATCTGTGGATCTGATCGTGTTAGCTTGATTTGATTCTCTCTCACCTCACTTTTGAATGTTCAACAAATAAAAGTTAAGTGCAACTTTGAGCGTCGATGTGACAGGTAGGGGCCAAACCCCAACTCCCTGCTGGTCGTTGAGGACCTCTGAAGCGGGGGCAGCGAGTGACAGGCGTTGTTGCCCCTGGCTTCAGCGAACGGTAGATACCCCTCCTCGGGTTTCCTCACACCGGGTCCAGCGTCCCAAATACAGAAAAAGGGCATGTCTGTAAGGTCTGCCAGCATTGATTACCTTGCAACTTAGGGGATTGACTGGGCAGGCCAAAAAAATATCCTCTTTACCCTCAGGAGGAGGGCGCCAGAAAAAACAGTAAGAGATGGAACTATTTTAGCCTTGATTCTACTCACTCCGAAAAATGCCGAAAGACGCAGACTGCTTAGGACACCAGGATACTCAGACTGCCAGCCTTGCTCACTTCAGAAAAGACAGACGGCCGACTATGACTCTCTCTTCAAAAAACAGGCCTTGCTCACTCAGAAAAAACAGACTTGCCGACTATGACTTTCTCAACAAAAGAAACATTACCGGAAGGAAACATGACAATGTTAGCGGAAACAAACTCCCCGGGGGGCTCCAGGGAGGAGTTCCGTATGTGGAATTTTTCTTGATCAGGAAGGGATCTTTGTCAGGGAAAGGGCATGGGGTGGGAAGGGGTCAGGAAAATCTGAGGGAGACCGAAGTGGGAATGAGGGTTCTATGTGTGTTTAGTCTTTGAAAATTAGACGATAGTCTCTCATTTCATCCAAATCCTGTTGTCCCTCTCCCCTATCTCCACTCCATTCCACTTTTGTGATCCATCCTTCTCTCTCCCCACCTAGACCCAGTCTGTACAAAAGGCTGTAATCCGTCTCCTAACATTGCCTCTTTGTTTAAAGAGATCTAACTGTGCTTTTGTGTCCGCACCTGCTGCTGTATCTGTTCGGTAATCTCTGGCCCTTCGACTCTCACCTTCTCCATGGCCAGAGTGCATCTCTGCCACCAAAGTGCCCATATCACCGCCCTCCTTCCAATTCTGAACATATTTTCTACAAAGGTCGTGGTCGTCCCGCTAGTGGCCAGTGGCCGGCCAATATGGCTTGCCTAGATCAGGGCCAGGGGATTGCAGGTTCCATTTTTCTCCATATACGGCCCCACCATTTCCATATAAATTGGGCAATCGAACATTGCATGAATATGTGTTCAATGGTTTTCGACTTCTTAGAGAATGGGAAAAGGCTCTGGCACCTCTGACACCACGGAAGTAACAGACCTTTTTGTTCTAAATTAGTACGGTCAGTCAACCAATCATTGGTTAGCAGACAATGATGGGCAATCTGCCACTTCAGGGAGGTGATTTTCATGGGTTTAGATTTTTGTTATTGGAACCATTTGATCGGTGACAGGAGGGAGCGGTCCACATTTAGGTGTCCGGCCCACCAGTCGTTGACTGTTTCTCTCAGCCTCCTCTTAGGTCTGAGCATCTTGTAGGTTGATTTGACCGTCGGCTGGTGTAGGCTTATCTGGCCCCCCCTCTTCTGGGGAAGTTTCCATATCCATTCTGCTGGGTCCAGTGTCAGATCCTGGATTCGTTTAGTCGGCTGGAATACCACCTTTTGTCCATTCTCTTTTAAAACTCTCACCCAGTTCACTAATGTTTTCTCTTTCCATTCAAAATGTGGCTCTATTTCCATGGAGAGCGTCGGATCTTGTGATGGAGTAATATTCGACCAGGACAGTTTGAGGTGATACCATATGTATCTGGCCTATCCTTGGAGGGGATCCCATATCAGCGACCCAATCGCCCTCCTTTAAGGTGGGGCCCTGTTTAAGGACTCGGTACCATGCCAACGGAATAGCTTCAATCAGGTTATCCAGAGACTCCTCCATATGGTCACAGTGCCGTAGTATATTGCGCATGTGGTCTCCTGATTTCCAGTCCCTTCTGTCATTGTCCCAAAGATCCCCAACCCTCAGCACCCCTCGCTTGACCTAGCTTTTCCAGGGCGAAGAATAACTCGACATGACACATCCACTCATATCGGTCACTGCAGCGGACCTCTGGTTGGCCTGTGAGACCAACCCCTTGGCCTGTTCTCACAGGCCTGTGTTGTATTCAGGGTAGTCAATTCCAGGCCGGTACCTCCGTCGGTACCAGCCAGTCCAGTCCAGTCCAGTCAGTCCGCTGGGGTATACCCCAGCTGTTGTCTGTTTTTGAGATCATTCTACATTGACACATTTTGGAGTACGTGCGTTGGAGTCCTGTGTGGGAGCTGGGTTGTGCCATCTCGCTCCCCCCTTCATCCTCTATCTCCATCTCTATCTCAGGCGGAGCACCACACTTGGTGGGTTCACCACACTGGTATCGGAGTGGGAACGTTACCTGCTCCCACCCACCACATCACATAGCAGGGAAAACTGTCAAAACCCGATACTGGTTTTTTTGGTTGTTTTTCTGGCCTTTGCAGCGAAAAACAGCGGAAAAAACATGGCACAACGTGTAGCAGCGAGGGAGCGACACGTGCCAAAAAAAAGGACATGTCGTGACGATGTGTGCGCGCAAGCGCCAAGGCCAACGTCGTCGCACACGCACACGCACGCGCCACGTGCCCACGCTGCCCTGCCCCGCCCTGCTCCCGGATTATTTATTATCAAGATTCGGGATACTGCTGCTGCGAGGGTTTGAACCTAGGCAGCTGCTGGTCATGCGCGTGCGTAGCCACCTCTATAACACACTGACCACAGTGTGTGCATGGCTTTGTAAGGCGACACTCTTGTGTTGAACGTGTCGTGCCAGCTATTTACCCCCCCCGCCCTTCCCCCCCCCGCGGTGGGCAAACACCGTGGCTGTTGTTGTCTATGCCCGTGGGCATCTGCAGTGTCACGTGACAGTCTGCTGTGGACCATGAAGACCCCCTGATCAGGGGCTGCTCTACAGTGGTGAGGGTCTGCTCACACAGCACACCTTGGATCTGTAGTGCTGCTGCTAGGGGCTGATCAAGATCTCAGCCCCCTCCCTCCTCCAGTTTGCTTGTTGCAGTGAAGGCCAAGACCCTCCTAGTCTTGGTATACCTTGTGCCCTTGGAAACACCAAGGGCCAGGTATCACCTCTTTCTTCCTTCTCCCTTCTAACCCACTTTCTCTACCTTTTCTCTCTCCTTTTACTCACCCCCTCTACTTCTTCCTCTTCTACCTCACTCACTTCCTTCTAATCACTCTCACTACTCATACCCCTCTCCCCATCCCACCTTTTCTCCCACCACCCACTATTTTACTCTATTTTATTCATTTATTTCCTTTTCTTTCTCCTCTTTTCTCTTTGCTTCTTGATCCCTTTCCACCTTTCTTATCCCTTTCTCTCCCATTCTCTCACCCTCCTCTCCCCCAACTATAACCCCATCACTTCTCCCATCTCCCCCTTCACTCTTTTTCTCTCTCTCACCTATTTCTCTCTTTTCTCCTTCACTTTTTCATCTCCCCCCCTCCTCCAACTTCAAAATTTTTCTGTTTTTTTTTCTTTTTTTTTTTCTTTTGATTTATATTTCCTCCTTTTTTCCTAAGTTGTTTGCCATTTCCGGCCAGATTAATTTACCGGAATATCCGGCCATTTCATCCGACATACTGTTCATCCGGAATTTCCGGATAAACCGAAAAATGTCCGATTTTTTTTTTTTTTTTTTTTTTTTTTTTTTTTTTCTGCGCTTAAAAAGGACTGCCGCAGGTTCTAATATT
>BFEA01000235.1:2135609-2154816 GCA_003427395.1 Chara braunii
CAAGATTTGAAGCATCCTATGAGGAGGAGACATCACCGAAGTATCCTGACGTGAAGCGCCACACACACACTCATCAAGGACAGCATGGAGACAAGATTTGAAGCATCCTATGAGGAGGAAACATCACTGAAGTATCCCGAAGTGAAGCGCCACACACACACTCATCAAGGACTGCATAAAAGGTAAGATTTGAAGCATCCTAGGAGGAGGAAACACCACCGAAGTATCCCGAAGTGAAGCGCCACACACACACACATCAAAGACTGCATAAAGGTAAGATTTGAAGCATCCTAGGAGGAGGAAACACCACGGATCTTTCACAAGGTGAATCGCAACCCATCCAGGCTCCCAATTCAGTGAAAACTCAAAGTTTGAAGCATCAACACCAAGGGAAACATCACGGAACTTTCAGAAGGTGAATCGCAACTCATCCAGGCTCCCAATTCAGTGAAAACTCAAAGTTTGAAGCATCAACACCAAGGGAAACATCATGGAACTTTCACAAGGTGAATCGCAACTCATCCAGACTCCCAAATCGGTGAAAACTCAAAATTTGAATCATCAACACCAAGGGAAATATCACGGAACTTTCACAAGGTGAATCGCAACTTATCCAGGCTCCCAAATCAGTGAAAACTCAAAGTTTGAAGCAATATATGAAGGGCAAACTTCACGGAACTATCCCAAGGTCAATCGCAACGTACCCAAGCACCCAAATCAGTGAAAACTCAAAATTTGAAGCATCAACACAAAGGGAAACATCACGGAACTTTCACAAGGTGAATCACACCTCATCCAGACTCCCAAATCAGTGAAAACTCAAAGTTTGAAGCAATCTATGAAGGGGAAACATCACGAAACTATCCCAAGGTGAATCGAAAGTTACCCAAGCCCCCAAATCAGTGAAAACTCAAGGTTTGAAGCAGTCTATGATGGGGAAACATCACGGAACTATCCCAAGGTGAATCGCAACTTACCCAAACACCCAAATCAGTGAAAACTAAAGGTTTGAAGCAATCTATGAAGGGGAAACATCACGGAACTATCCCAAGGTGAATCGCAACTTACCCAAGCACCCAAATCTGTGAAAACTCAAAGTTTGAAGCAATCTATGAAGGGGAAACATCACAGAACTATCCCAAGGTGAATCGCAAGTTACCCAAACACCCAAATCAGTGAAAACTTAAGGTTTGAAGCAATCTATGAAGGGGAAACATCACGGAATTATCCCAAGGTGAATCGCAACTTACCCAAGCCCCCAAATCAGTAATAATCGCAGTTTTGACAAGAGGGGGAGGGGGAAGAGGATGAGAGGCAGAAAGAGAAGAAAGGGAGAATAAGATGAGGAAGAAGAAGAAGAAGAAGAAGGGGAAGAAGCGGAAGAAATAAGAAGGAGAGAAGAAGAAGAAGAAGAAGAAGAAGAAGAAGAAGAAGAAGAAGAAGAGGAAGAAGAAGGAGGTATCCTTCCTCCTTCACTCACCTCTTGCTGATCTCTAGGCAGTCGAGTCTCAATGTTTGGTCCTAGCCTCCTGAGCACGACTTTTGCTCTCTCCCAAGCTCTCTCCTCCTTCCCTCACACCCTTCCTTCGGCTATGGCAGGTTCCTACTTCTAAGGCTATGGAGTCCTTCCCTCTAGAAGGGCTATGGGGACCCCTTTCAGCCTCTCCTCCTACTCCACAGCCTGAGGGCTATGGCGGACCACTCTCCTTGCTTCCTCCTAGCCTCTAGGTCACCTTTCTTAGCCTTACCATCATAGCCAGGCTACAGGCTATCTCCGGCTCTCACCTTCTTGCTTTATCTCACTAGTACTCACTCACGGACTCATTTGGGCAGCATGGGCACCTCTCATGCTCAAATGAGAATTGCGACCTACACCTCCAGCTTATATAGGCTGAAACAGGTGTGACGCCCAACCTCTAGGCCCCTCCAAGTGCTTCTAGGTGGAGTGAGGTACCCCAAGGGCCAAATTTCCAGTTTTGGCCTACCTGGAGGTACCTGGGCCTCATTTTGGCCAGATACATGCAGTCCGAGAGGCTGGTACCCTCTCGGACTACCCCTTGGCCTCCCCCGGCCTCTTTTCTTTTCAAAAAGTGTTGCCTTTTGGGTACCACTACCCCAAAATGCAGCCTTTACCAAAATTTGAGGGCCTAGAGGCCCATTTTTCGTTTTTTTCCTAGTCTAGGCCTCTTGTGAGTAGGCCGTTGCATTTTCCCAAGTGGCGGCACAGATCTCAGCCTTGGATTTGGCTGAGATCTATGGTTCTCATCAATCCGAGTTACTCTAAGCTCCCCTTGCTCCAAATTTGAGTCCTTTGCCCCAATTTTCAATTTTGTTGATGTACCTGGCCCAAACCTTGGGCCAAATTTGCAATTTTGTCTTGTTCCTCTCTTTGTTTTCCCTCCAATTTGCTGCCAACTCATTCCGGAGCTAGCCGTTTTGTGTCAGCCCACAAAAAACGGCTAGATCCCCTTCTCTGCCATATCAAATCTTAGATCTAAGGCCCAAAAATGAGCCGGCCAACTCACATGAGCATTTTTCTTTATTTTTGTTGCTTAAATTCAGATATTGCAAAGATAATGCCCCAAGGACCTTATCTCTGCAATCCAGACTGCACTCCTAGGATCTAGGAGGGATGAGGTCATCCTTGGGACCTGCCCATCCCTACTGCTGCAGTCCCAACCTGGCGGCACATTTTCCTCCACTCCTTCCTCCTCCTTTGTCTCATTCTCCCCCTTTTTCTCCCTCCTTCTTCTATTCCTGTAGGGACAAGTGTCCAACAGCTATTTCTCCTCTTTCTGACTGTTGGACTTCACCCAAGGTCTGTTTTTGTAGCCGGTACCTGGCCGTTGCACCTCAGACTACAATAGCGGCATCCCCAAGGCCAAAGGGGGATCCTTTTTGCTGTCGCCGCTTCCCGTTTGGGACCCCCTTGCTCCGATTTTCTCCGGCCAGCCCTTTTTCCACGTGGGGCCCTCGGAACTTCGTTTTTCTTGGCCTGGCTGATCCGGGATACTCGGACTGCCGGCCGGCCCCCTCATTACTACTATCCCCTCCTCTTTTTCCCATCGGCACCTCCTGCCGGTGCTTGCCGTGGCGGTACTTAATGTTTTCATCCCGACTCCCCGGCCCGGCTGGTCCCGTCCACCTGTCGTCCTGCTACTTTGTTTTTGTCGTTGTCGTCGCATTTGATCCAGGACCCCCTTGGGTTGCCCCAGGTGCCTTCCGTTTTTCCCGCCTCGTGCCCGTCTTCTCCGTTCTGTCAACAATCCCTGTCGGCGGCTCCTGGCACTTTTTATTCCACCGATGCCG
This sequence comes from Chara braunii, assembly GCA_003427395.1. Lineage (NCBI taxonomy): Eukaryota > Viridiplantae > Streptophyta > Charophyceae > Charales > Characeae > Chara > Chara braunii. The sequence continues at coordinate 2,138,919 of BFEA01000235.1, forward strand.
AATCTGCTAGTGGTTCCCCCGGTGCCGCCATTTTATCTAGGCCCACGCGGTCCCGGGCACTTCGGCCTGCCTGCATTACGTCTTTCCTTTGGTCTCACGTGGTTCCCGGTACTTCGCCCTGCCGGCACCACGCCGTCCCTTGGTCCCGCGTGGTCCCCGACGCTTTGTCCTGCTGGTACCGCCCCGTCCTTCGATCCCACGTGGTCCCCGGCACTCTTGCCCCGTCTGTACCACGTCTTTCCTTGGTGCCCCTGACGTCTTTCTGCCTTACAGCGACCTCCGCCCCCCCGCTCCTATTGCGTCCCACATGCTATCCCGTTCCGGGTGTCGGCTCCCACCTACCCTGCGGTCTCCCTGGCCCTCCTGCCACCTCGTTGCGTCAGCGCCTTGCGCCCTGTCCCTTCCCACTTCCTTCCTTCCTTTGTTGCGCACCTCCTATGCTAGTACCGATTTCCCGGCGGCCCTTCTCCGTCCGTGGGGAAGTAGTCGCCCCTGCTGTTCTCTCACAGTCCTTTTGCCGCTTTCTGCTTAGCCAACCCATTTCTAGTCTGGCGGCCCCGACGACTCTAGCAGCCTCTAGCTTCCTACTGTCCGTGCCCATGCTTCCGCTCTTTCCAGCATACCTGCCTCCGGTTTTCTCTGTCGTGCACAAATTGGTCATATACAGTCTCTCGAGTGACGGGAAGTCATTCGGGACTCACCAGTCCCGACATATTCCCCCCACTCATTCGTGATGTCCTCATCGCGCACCAATCCATGGTCAGTAGGAATTTTGGAGTGATAGACAGATAGGGAAGAGAGGTGGGGTGGGATGGGTAGTTAGCTTGCCAGGGTTCTTTTTGTCTTTCCCACTATTTTCTCGGGTCCTTCTTTAAGTTTTCGCCCTTGGGGCGGGGGAGGGCATGGAGGGGTCAAGGTTTTGTTTCGGGTTTCCTTTGAATTGCGTAATGTCCCCAAGCTCAATAATGTCTTTGTAACGAGCGCGTGACATTCTCTGTGCATCAACGTCCGTCTCACAGCTGTATCTCTTTCTCACTGGAACTCCCGAATACCCAAGAGCTTCCCACCAACCTCCGGTGCCGTCCCATAAAAGAAAGGACGACGAACCCATCACCTTCCCCAGGGACCGTGGTAAGAGGAAGATTTTGGCGGCGAATGTCACAAGGATCATTCACCATGGCTTCCTCCAGGTGCGAGCTAGCAACACATCAAGGAGCTTAAGCAACTTGATGTCTCTTTTCCTTATCAAGTTGACTAGCATCGCCCCTTGGAGGGGTCTGACCACAGACATGCCCTGCAGCTAGTTTTTCATTGTATGCTATTTCTCGCTCTCGACAATGTCTTGAAGGCTGCATTCGTAATCTCAAATTTATCTTCCCATTTCATTGAAAAAAAAATTCTCGAGCAAAAATCATTTTAGCTTTGTCTCATTCATTACTCTTAGGACATCCACTCATTTTCAATACAATTTTTCCTCTCCCCGAAGTTCAGACGTAGCCAAATCCACATGCACTCTTCCCGGGTTATTCCTCCTGGCCTTTCTAAGGACCTGCCAATTCCGCATGTATATCATCCTCTGCCCTTTTTTGCCCTTTACCTAATTGATTCTTCATGTACAATGCTTAGTTCGCCCCTTTGCCACTTCTCATTTTTTCAAGCTTATACGAGTCAGTTACACAGCCAATTTTCAGTCTGCCAGTTCCTTTCTTAGGTCTCCGTAGAATCAATCACACCAGCCATTTCCTTCCTGGCTATCTTGCCAAGCCATTTTTCTCAAGTTCATACCATGTCACTTGCTCAAGTCCTTTCTGCTAAGGCGTCTTGCCAGACCCCCTTTTCTCAAGCCCATACAAAGCCAATTACAATCTTTTTCTGTTCCGGCCATCTTGACAGACCCGTTTTTTCCAAGCCCATGCAAAATCAATTACCAGTCTTATTTTCATGCGTATTCATTGGTAGATGTCACAACTTCCCCCCACTCAAAACGCAATGTCCCCATCGCGCGACTGGTCCTCACTCGGAGGCACGAGACCTTTGGCCCACCAACTGCAAGTCAAGGACACAAGCCCATCCGCTTCACAAAACGAAGAGTGATCAGTTCCTCCCCAGCGGACGACGCCTCATCCTTCTACTCGGTCCGGCCTTTCTTCTCTTACGTAGCGAGCACCAATACTGAGGTTCCTCCCCACATCTGGCAGGCAGGTCCAATCCAAGCCTCCCAGGGCCTCGTCTAGCCGTAAGAGCGTTCCTCGCGAATCGTCCCTCCCGAGTGGTGATTTTCTGGATTCCGGCCTCTTCCTTTCAAGAGAGTTGGGGTTCTCAATTAGTCCGTGAGTGCAGTTACAAAGACCTCGCAATTAGTCCCGAAGCGGTTGTAATGGTCTGGCGGGGCGGTGTCAATACCCCGTGGTGGCCGCGGACTCCACCCGGTACTCCGCCAAGCCCCTCCCCTTGGACGGTGCTACCCAACTTAGTGCGGGCAGCCGAGGTCCGACCCAAACGGCCATGACATTCCTCTATGACATGGCGTGTGGTTGGAGAGGACAAAATAGACTAGATGAGAATGACATCCTCGCCCATTTGGCTCTCTCGCCCTTTGACGTTTAGGCGTTCAACAGGAGGCGCAGTTTGAACTCCCCGGCTAGAGCTCATTGTCGGGGGTAGTTCCGGACGTCCCGCACCAATCCAAGTGGTAGGTGCCTTAGTCCTTTAACCCTCATTCCCTTGAAGAGGAGCAGGTCGCATTGAGACTTTTCCCTCAAAGGAATAGAGGTCTTGGGGTCGCGGTGCGTGCACCGGTATCCCCCTCTTACTGATGCCAAAGACTAGATGAAAAAGAGAAATTCATTTCAATGTTCTTTCCAAGTCCATGTCAAGTTGCCTAGGGTCCCCTGTTTATGCAGTGCAATTTTTAATACTCAATCCCATTCCAATGCTCAGTCTCATTCCCATGCTCAATCTCTGTCCAATGCTCAATCTCAGTTTAATGCTCAATGCAATATCTCTTCCAAGGCTGAGTCCAATATCCTTTCCAAGGCTGAGTCCAATATCTTTTCCAGGGCCGAGTTCTTTCCAATCTCCTTTCCAAGGCTCAACTCTTTCTAATCTCTTTTCCAAAGCTCTGCTCTTTCCAATCTCTTTTCCAAGACTCAGTTCTTCCAATACCATGCATCTCAAGCAGCCATGCAAGGGAACCCCAGTGCCAATTCCAAAGAATGTCCCCTAACCTCTCACAAGGACTTGTGCAAAGACTCATTCAATCATGGACACAGAAATAAAGGGAAAAAACTCTCGTCATCAACGTTTCTTTCAATGTCCGGGAGTTCACATGCCCTTGCTCATTTCCTCGAGACAAAATCAATCACCCCGAGTCTCTTTCTAACTACAAAAGGCTCATGTTTCCCAAAAGGAGCAGGTACTCATACAATGTAGCACCGGTCACCCACCCACCCTCTATTAGTTTCTTCAATCCAAAAAAACGAGGAGACAAAGTCCGAATACAAGACAACATTACAGACTCGTCTCATCTAGTTCCCTCTGTTTTCCCCTTACTTTCCCTTAGTCATCCCAACCATCCACAATTTTATTCTAAGTGTCAAAAAGCTATCGTGCCCATTCCCGAAGATGCAACGACTTATATGAAGTAGTATTCGTCACCCAGTCCTTAGCCGCTTCGAGCTTAGCAGTTGTCTCATCATAATTCATTCAGAAAGAAGTTCAAATGCGCAAAAAAAGAAGATGGCAGTTGTTGCTGCCCGGTTACCAACCCTTCCCCGATTCCCAGCTATTCCCATCCTGCCTACTGCCCCCTTTTTACTGTCTCGGTGCCCTGCGCCAAACCTCCCTCCTTGCACGGTCCTCCATCTCTTGCTCCATTAGCCTCTTTATCGCCTGTAGATGACGAAGCATTTCTTCTGAGAAAAAAGTTGTTGGGGATATGTCTTCTCCCCTGCTCAACTTTTCCTTGCCCTTCATTGCCCATTGATAGCACAAAATACTGGACCATTGATCGAACCAATCGCTGAAAGTTGGTCCGAATTCTCTTTTCCATGGGTCTTTTTCTTCCCCTGGGTCCTCCTCTCTTCCCCGATCTTCCCTTGTAGGCGTTGTCACTTCGTCCTCTTCTTCGTCGTTGGTGAGGTCGATAAATTCCACGGGCACGTCCTCCTCCGACCTTGGCATTTTCCCCGGGTTCCTTTCTTCCTTGCTACTAGGGTCACTGTCTGATGACAGTTTTATTGGCTCCCCTTTCCTTAGTGGCGATGACCCCCTGGTTCCTTGCTTTTTGCCCCCCATGTTCACAACTAGGTTGTGATCGAACCCCACATACAACTTTCTTTTCCTGGAGCTTGACTCTCCAGCTTGCCTTGATGACTGTCCCTCTTCTGGCCTATTAATTGCATTGCTGTCATTTTCATTCCCAAACTCCATTTTTTCGTTTTCTTGCTGTCCTCCTTCTTCTCGCCTGACCCTGTTCATACATAATAGTCACGGTACCCCTCATACACACGCATTCTCTTCCACTCCCATTTTGCAGCTTTGGAGGCTTCCCTAAAATGCTTGCTTGCCCCCATGTAGTTGGTAGTCCCATTATCCCTTAGAACCCTCGACACATTGTCCCAACACATAGGTGCCCCATGTAGGCAGTCCACAGCATCGCCCCACAAAAACTATGGTACATTGTCCCAACATATAAATACCTCGTGTAGACAGTCCCCAGTGTTACCCCACAAAAACTATAATACATTGTCCCGTGCTCCCAAACCCAGTCACAGTCAGCCCCGGCAGTCTCCCCATGTTCCACAAAAGTCAAGACACACAAACGAACAATCCCTGTAGTCATGATCACTTTCACAGGAAGGTGGTTCAGAACTCATAGGCAGCTAGCTGCCTGCCTTTCAGGCTGTCAATTCCCCCGTTTCCCTGTCCTAGGCCTCTTGTAGCCACTGTTCCACTGGATCCCTGCTCAGAAATCTGATGTTAGTACCATCGAGATCCTCAAGTTCAAATGTGTTCAGTCCCACCCACTTAGCGATCCTGTAAGGCCCTTTGAATATTTTTCCCAGTTGCCCGGACCATGTGCTTTCAAGAGCAGAGTTCCTAACTAGCACCTTTTCCCCCACCTGGAGTGGCTCCTTCCGAATGTTCTTAACCTGGTCCCATCTTGCTTTATCCCTCATTCGGCTGTCCTTCACACGATTGACTACTTCCTCAAGTGCCTCCTCATTTCTGGCAACCTGCTGGCAACGTGCGGTGATTAACTCTTCCGTGCTCAAGTGTGGGTCGTCATCTAGCCTGTTCCAGGTAGGGACCAAAGCTTCTATCGGAAAACCGATTTCCCTTCCATACCAGAGTTCTGCTGGAATACATCCCGTTGTTCTTTTTGGAGTCATGTTCTCGGCGAAAACTGCCTGCTTGAGAAACCGTGGCCAACTTCCCAAATTATCTGCTGCCAACTTTGCGATTGTGTTCTTCAGAGTCCGGTGACCCCTTTCTACTGGTGCATTTGCCTCAGGATGGTAGGGCTCGGTGATCTTGATCGGTACACACAGTGTCTTAAGCCTGTTCAACACTTCCTGGTTAACGAATTTTGTCCCATTGTCTGTTATAAACCTGCGCACGAAGAGGTGCCTTAGGTAGAAATCTTCCACCCAGTCGGCCACTGCTTTCCCCGTCTTCTTCTTGAGGGTTGTGGCTTCTACATAGCCACTGAGATTATCCCTTGCATCCAAGATGTATCTAAACCCATCCGTTGATACGGGCATAACGGCAAGGTCGAGTTGAACAAGGTGTCCGGGTCCCAGTACCCGGGTGGGTCTAACGGGCTCGTAAACCCGTACAGAGCTCCTCTCTTGACATATCAGACACGTCTGACAGTACGTTGCGACCATGCTTGCCATTCCTGACCAGAAATACAGGGGCACAATCTTTGCAAGCGTCCCTTTTGATGACCGGTGACCCCCAGCTAGTCCATCATGCATTGCCTGAATTATGTCCAGCTGCCTAGACCTCCCGCAGACGACGCGTCTAGGCATCATCCCTTCCTCTCTATTGAACAGGTGGCCATTTCTTAGGACGTACTTTTCTACTTCCTCCTTTGCCTTGGGACTGACTTCCGTGGGTTGTTTGTTCCCGACAAGCAGCAAGCCGATTTCTTTGAAAACGCCCTCATACATTTGTATGAGATACATTTGTATGAGAAATAATTCTTGTTCGTTCTGATCCGCATCCTGCTCCTCCCGAGTGAGGTTGACTTGGCACTGACACTCTTTCTGCGCCCAGGTTTCGGCCAATGTCATTACGGCGTCTCGTCCCCCTTCCACGGTCATTGCCATCAATTCCTCTCTGGCCCCTACTTCTGCTCCCAACGAGTCTTTTTCCTCTTTACGCGTGACCGTGGTGACTGGTTCTTCCCTGAGTTCTGCAACTACTATAGGTGCGCCCTTTTCTAGGGTTTGAATCAACAACTGTCCTGTTGTAATTATCGGATCTACCATCTCATTATCCACGACAAGAGTCCCTCCTTCGTACTCCAGTAAGGCGTCAATTGGTTCTGCATCCTCAACTCCTTCTGGCGTGATACAAACCCTGCTCAACCCATCTGCCATATTTCGAAGCTCTGCAATTCGCTCGACCTTATATTCGAATTGCCATATGAAGCCTATCCATCTGCGGACAGTCGGGTCTATGGGTTTGTAGTTCTTTAGGGCTCCGACAACGTTGGTGGGATCGATCCTTAGGATAAATCGCCTCCCGAACAGGTATGCCTAGAAGGTCTTAAGACAATGCAGGATTGCTAAGACCTCCTTCTTGAACTGCGAATACCGTCGTTCTGCTGAATTCAGGGTCCTACTTTCAAATCTGATTGGTCTTTCTTTGCCCTCCTCGCTTCTCTGTATCAATACTCCTCCCACTGCCAATGGTCCCCCATCTGTTTCTAAGATGAAGGGCCGTCCTACCTCATCATTGAAACAGGGTGCTGCTAATGTGACCTGATTGGACAACAGGATGTCTTTCAGGGTCTGGGCTGCCTCTTCCCTATCCTCTGTCCAATCCATAGTGCCACCTTCCCTAATCATCGTGCAGATGGGTTCTGCCTCTTCCTCTGTCCAACCCAACCACCCCTAGGAAGGTTCGTACTTCCGTCGTGGTACGCAGGGGTGTCGGCCACTGAGAGATCTTATCAGTCTTTGCTGGATCGGGTCTCCTCCCATAAGCTCCACAACGGAATCCCAGTATGGTTAGTTCCGGGACAGCCAGGATGTTCTTGGGTCCGCTTGCAGTAATGTTGTACACTAGGAATCGCTGGAGTAAGTCCTTAATATCCTGCAAGTGGTCCCAGACGAACTTCCGCACTCTCGGTTGTACTTCCGTCTCATCTTTGTATCTTGCGCCTTTCACGGGATTATCATCTATGTAAGGTTCACACTTTTCCAGAAACATATCCCCTGCGATGACAAGCATCCTCCTCTGAGTTTCTGCTACCGCATTTGTGAAGCCCATAGGGGTCACTTGCATCTGCAGCTGTCCTACCAGGGTGTGCATTGCGGTATACGGTCTATCCTTCGCGTCGAGCGGCAACTGATCATATCCTGAGTACAAGTCTACCAGGGAGTAAATGATCCGCCCTGCATGAGATTCTGCCAATAAGTCGGCCTGTGGAAACGAGCCTGCATCCCTAATTGTTGTAGCATTGAGCTTTTGCAGGTCTTGGATCCACCTGAGTGTCTTATTGGGCTTTCTGAACACGAACCACTTGTTCGCGTAGGGAGATGCGGTGGGTTCAGCCACGAAAGAATCTATTTTGACTCTAAGCAGATCGGTGACCTCCGCTGCTATCCCAAACTCGTAGACAGACCCTTTATCATTCCAACACTCGTGCTGTACGGTGTGGATCCTGGCAGGGGGAACTAGCTTTGCGTCCAATCGTCCTTTCTAATGATCGTTGAAGGCGAAAGTTAAATGAAACTCCTGACATGCTTTTCTTATCAACTGAGTTTCTTCCGCTGTTAGAAACCCTTCCACTCCTATTTTCATGGTGTCTGCTACCTCATCTGGTATGCGATGCCCTTCTGTTGCTCGCCTCTCCCTTATTACCCGCAAGATTTCCTCCTCCTTCTGCAAGGCCTCTTCCTTTGACGTTTCTACTAGGATCGAGACCGGCTTGGCTTTCTTGCCTACGTGTTTATACTTTCGCACACTACCTTCGGGGATCGTTCTCCTAAAAAATGAACGGTCGGGATTGGCCTTGCTACCTCCAAGACGCGCGGTTGGATGCTGACTAGCTTTCCATTCAGACAGTAGCCCTTTCGAACCCCATCCTCAAATCTGGCAAGCGCTGCGAGGTCCACCCCCGCTTTGTGGTACCTGATGGCCTTAACGAGTTGTAATAAATCTGGGATTTCAAGCACTACCTCCGACGTTTCATTCCGGGTTTCCTTTGGTTTGGGCAGGCTGGCCCCAAGTTCGACTTCCGACTCTTTTTCTGCCACCATAACTTCTAGAGACTCGTCCTCTGACCTCCTCTTCTTTACGGACAAGCCCATTTTGATCCACTCCTTTTTACTAAAAGCCTCCTCAATCATAATTTCTACCCTTTCCCTCATTCCTTCCATTCGTGCGAATGCCCCCTTCCGTGCACTTTCTTCGAATGTTGGCGACCAGGTTGCCAATTTGCCCTTCGGAGGGTCCCCTCCAGTTCCGAGGAGTCGGAGGAGTTCCCCGCGACCAGTCACCGGATCCTCTATGTCTACCATGTACGTGTTGTCATGCAAGTGCGTGACAATCATTTCTACATTGGCGCACCATGGCCTCCCAAGGATTATGTCATGGTCCATTTCTTCCATGACGGTCATCCGTTGGAAAGACCAGATGAATTCCCGGACTCCTTCCTTGACCGCGCATTTGGTGACGTACCCAGTGAAGGGGATTTCTCCACCGGCTCGCCTGATACTCCCTGCTACTTCCTTGTTTATTGTGCACCCGGTGATTATTGCGAAATCCCGTCGTATGAGGGTAATTTCTGCGCCGCCATCCACTAGTGCATCGGTGTGGTGAGTTCCGATCTGAATTTTAAGCTTTCCTACGGGCATTGCGTGAAAGCTAAGTTTAGTGTCAGGCGGTGCTCTCATGACTTCACCACCTTCTCGGTCCGGCAGGTTCAGACGAATGTCAGCAAAAACTTTTTCCAAATCTTCCAGGCCCCCTGGGATGCTTTGGAGGTTGGAGACTCCTTGCGGTGCCTCGGCCTCTTCCGTGTCTTGCTCTTGCAGTTCCGAGGCCTCCTCTACCTCTACGCGCTTACGCGTTAGCAACTGCCTAAGTCCTTTGAGCAGTCTCGGGCTGACTTGCAGCATGGTCTGAAAAGACACCGATACCATGGTACCCAGTAGCTTACTCAAAGTGCCATCGATTTCTGGTGAAGTCAGGATTGGAATTTGATACCTGAACTTTTTTTTCACCGCCGTAGTCTTGACTACCGGTTCCTCCTCCCTCGGCTTCCCACAGACCTTCTTTTGATCCCCGACTTCGGTCTCTTGCTGGCCCATGCTAGTCCCTGCGAGTTCTTCCATTACTGTATCTTGAACCAACTTCTTTTCTGCGCCAGTTCGGCGAGTGGTGATATTCACCCTATCCTGGCCATTGCCTTCTAGGATAAAATTGGTTTGTGGTTCCCGTCCCCTTGGCTGGTCCCAGACAATCTCGGTTATCGGCTTTGCTTCTACGACAACCATTTCTAGGTTATTCAGGAGAATGACGGCTCGCCGCATCCCTCCTGGCGAGTTCCAATTGACACGCTCCCCCCTGGGTCCGAGGATCTCGCCTTTGAGGGACCTACTGCACCTCCGCCGCTCGATATCGTGATTGAGTCTCGGACAGGCCCGTACGAAATGCCCGATCATGGTGCAATACTTGCATTGTTCGTTGGTCGGGTCCCTCCTGCCAAACCCCCGGTTTGCTACAGCTGCCGGAACCACGGCCTCTTGGGGCGGGAGGGCGGGGCTGGACACTTGCACCTGCATTACTAACAACGCATTTTTCATTTTGTCCATCTTGCTATCAACCCCGTGCACCCGTTCGTGCAGGCTCTCTATCCCCTTCTTCACCTTATCCCCTGTCTTCCCGGTCAGATCTATGACCTCCCCTTCCTTAAGTAGGGCTACTGTCTCGGTAACCACTGTCTTTTTCGCAAGGTCTGTTACGGTGCTGAAGTCCGCGTCTCTCGTGTATTCGAACTTACTAGTCTGCTGGTATGCTGACAAAATCTTATCTTTATCGAACTCGGAAAACTGCCTGAGGAAGTATTTACTCATTATACGGTCCGTTACCCCGGGAATTCGCAGAGCCACTAACGTGAATACCCTCAGGAAATCGTTGTAGGTCGCATAGTTTTTCCTCTGGACTGCGGCTAATTCTGCCTCTGTTGCCATTTTTTCTGCCTTCAGGTATTTCCTCATCATCTCATTCCTGGTCTCTTTCTAGGCTCCACTGGAGGCGACGATGGCCATAATGTCCCTTCCCAAACTTAGCGATATGTGCTGTCCTAGGTGCTCCATCTTTTCCTCTTCCATCCATTTCAGTAAGGCTGCTAGGTTCTCATAGTCTATTAGAAACTCCGTAATGTTGGCCCCATCGAACGTGAGTTTCTTTTTTGCATCTGCGAGATACCCCTGGTTCTTGTTCAGTGTCCTGTTGAGGGTGGCGACTACTTTCTTGAGACCGTCTTCGGAGCCACCCGCTTCCCCGGCTGCACTGGCGCCTTCCCCTTCCTTGCTTTCTCTCTGCTTCTCCCTGGTTTTCGGTGTTCTTTCTGGGTCGAATCATCCTAGCACTCTCTCCCTAAGGCTCCAGAGTCCGTCACACGCCCCTGTTACTTTCGGCGTGGCGGGTAGTCTGCTAGTGCCGCTGTCAATGGCGGGTGAGGTCATAGAGTTTTCCGTTCCTTCCGCCGGGGGGTCGCTCTTGTCCTTCCCCTTCTTGCTAGGCGTTCCTTTGTGACTATCATCCTTCCCCTCATACCTAGCCTCGTCCTGACCGGCCTTCGGTTCCTCACGTGACCCTGCGTCCTGGAGATCCTCCTCATCCCCGGCCATCATCTGCTCGATAAGTCTTGCCTTAAATTCCGCGGTCCGCTTCTCTATCTCTGCCAGTTTATGACTGGTATCCAAGACTTTCGTTTTTTTAGGGGTGGCTCCTGCTGAGTTCCGATGACTTGTTCTCATATCGTTTCCCCCTTCCCTGTTTTCCTGAGGTCCCCTTTTGCTACCCCCAGCTTTCCCCGAGCTTTCTCCAATTGAGGCGTCTTTTCCGTCTTCTCGGGTCCCCTCCAGTTGGGCTGACTCTCGTTCCCTGGTTGATCCCTCGTTTCTTTCCCCATTCCCATTCGTGCCCTGATTCCCTCCCCTCTGCTGGTCATCGATCCCTTCCTCCGTCGCCATTTCTTTACCTAACCTGCACATGGAAAAATATTTTTTGCGAAAAGGCGGCCGATTGTTCATAACTGCTCTGGTCCCGTCCCTAAAACCTGCCTATTCCCATATTTTTGCGTCTTACATTAATCAGTACGACTCTTCTGACTTTTCTCTCCCGGGGCGTCCTTCAGGTTTTCTTCTTCTGGAGCCTTGCCGCCGCCGCTTTGGCATTTCATTACTGTCGCGCTTGGATTCTTAGGGCGGTACCTGAGTCCAGTGGCTTTCCTATCGGGGATGGCCTTTTCGGCTTATTGGCATCCAGGTGCCCCAGAATCTTTGGAGCGGGTGGTCTTCCTAGTCCATCCCTGCCGCATCATTGGGTCGGCCGGAACTCCAACCAATGCCTCTCTTTTGCTGATGGCTGCCTACTTATCTTAGTACCCATTCTTTATTTCCGTACTTCTCCCTGACACGTTTTTCTCATGCTGGTCCCTCAAGCCTGCCCTGCTCATCCGGTTCCTCGAACAAGTCCGCCATCCCTGCAAGGTAATTTTCCCCCATCTCTATTTCCCTGATAATTATTGGCTCATATACTTCAAATGACAGGTGGGGCAATCCGAATATCAGAATCTCGAGTAATTCGAGTAGCTCCCAAGCCTGATTCCCCCAAAACGGCCCATGTCTGACTGACACATCGTAGAACATGCTCGTTGTTTGTGGTCGGAAGAGGTGGATCCAGACAAGGGTCGAGTCCACCAACCCCCTTGCCCTCTTGAAGCTGCCGAATACCAAATCTACCATGAAGCGAGGTACTCGGCACCTCAGCCCGGTCATTGGGGCCTTAAACTCTCGCCAACCTCCTACCTCCACCCGAGTCCTTAACCCCACATTTCTTCTCCCTCGCACTTCCTGGCCTACCCGGTTTAATACCCTAGTAGCCCTTTGGAAGATTGGCAACAACCCATGCCCTAGTGCCAATTTCGTCCCCACCATATGCCATCCGAGCTCTGGCAGGTATACAGTCCCCGTCACCCTAAGATCCGTATACAGGTCGTCTCCCGGTCCCCCGTTAATCCTCATGCCATCCCACAAACATTCCATCATCATGAACGCCTGTCCTCTTCCCAGGGTCACGGCTCTCCATTCGACATCCAATCCTTGAATCCCGTAGCCTGCTGGGAGCGACACCTCCCATCCACCTCCGTTTTCCGTGGGTGGTCGCGGGTGCATGGGTCGGTGTCAGCCCTGTTCCGAGAGAACAATCGTCCCAGCTGATTCCACCCTTCCTTCTGCAATCTCCTCCCATCTTTCCTATTCCCTCAACGGATTTCAGATACGCTCTATCCAAAGGTACGATAGTTCCGGCACAATCTCATACCCCCGCCAATCACATGGGGTCCCTTTTCATTCATTACTCGGCGGTATTGACATCTCTACTCCCCTTCCGGTTCGTCTTGGTTTCCATGTGCAGTCCGACAATTCGAGTTCCCGAACCATCGTTCCCTACCTGCACATAGCCGACAACCCGTTTCCCCAGGTAAGCCCCCCTCAGAAGTCCCAATCCTCTATCTCGTCCTCGTCCCCCTCATCACTGAAATCCTCCTCGTCGTCTAGGAACATCTCTTTCACCCCTTCCAAGAAGGTTTCCCCTGCTGCCATGTTTCGGTAAACTATCTGCCAATGCACCGGGCTAGGAACAAAGATTTCGTCTGCTTTGAGGAGGTTTAACACCTCAGCCAATTCTTCCGCCTAGTTTCCTTCGAACAGCCCTGCTTCCACCGACAATTTAAAGAAGTCCTGCCTAGCACCTTAGTACAACCTCAGGTGCGTCATTGACCGGAATATCCGCTCCAATCTACCCCTGGTCCCAAAGACTGCATCCACCAGAAACGGGGGTAGCACGCATCTCATTGTCCTAAGGGGGCGTCTCATATTTTTCCGGTCCCCGAGCTCCACTCGCACCTCCATCCTCTCCATCTCCATTTCTGCCCGCTGACATGCAGCCCACACCACTTCCCGTTCCGCTTGCCTAAACAGCTGATCCGGTGCCGTGCCCAATACTAGTCCCACTACCATTGCGTTTTCCATTTCTTGTGATAGGTAGACCCATCCTCGAGCTTCCACTGTTCCCCGGAATTCTAGGTCCATCAAGCTAGGTGAGAGTCTTGTCAGGCTGACCTTAGTCCAGATTGTTTCTATCTAGAGGAACGCGTCCTTCTTGTCCAGCATCACGGCTTCATAGGCTGGTTCTAGGTCGGTCCATGTCCCTTCTTCCGGGAGAACAACAGATACCCCATCCCTTACTTCTATAGGCATTTTCGGACCACTAGAGTAGACAAGAGGCGACAACCATCGCGCCATCTTGTTTCCCGGCGCCTGTCCTATTTTTCACATGAGAGCACCACACGACTCTTCATGGTCAGATGGTTTGTTTTTCCTTTTTCTAGATGAGGGTCGTTTTCAGACCCCTCATCCGGGTCTCCCTAACGTCCCTTATCCATTTTTCAGGTACCATTGCCCTACCGTACCCCCAATCGATCACCCGTGACTCGCATTCCTTCTTTTCTTAGTTCCACTTCCTTTCGACTCCTGTCCAGCCTCTTCCTCATGTTCTCTCACTCGTGCAGACTTAGGCAGGGGTCAAGAATAGACAAGAAGCTTAGTTCCCCTTCCAACATTCATCAGGCAACTTTACAGAGGGAGGCACAAAAAGCAAAACTCAGGCAGACGTCGCACACAGGTCTGTCATCTCCTCACCGACCTCTTCCCCGGAAATGGTCTCTCCACTGTTACTATCTGCAGGGCCTTACGCCATACCTTAAGCACAACTCAGCCGTCGCGAGCGCGCTACCCAGGTCTCGGCAAGGCATTCGCCCTTTCCTCCTTACCCAAAATACCCCATCTCGACTTCCCGCTCGTGTACCTACCGTTAATCTCGGGAATCACCCCGCACATCTCGGTAAGGTCATTGGAGCCGGTCGTCCAGGCATTCACTTCCATCGGTCCGACAAGAATCAACTTTTTTCAAGCCATGCTACGAGAAGCTTTTAATCGCCTCCGAGGCTCCTTCCTTGCCCCATATGCAGTGGTCCCCCTGCCGTCTGCCGACAAGCAGCCGCCCCGCCTGAAGACGTTTCACACCCCACCTGGGCAAGATCATCGAGCCATGCTCGGACTGCTCGGGCGAGAATGCTACTAATCAGCCGACGAGACCCACCCTTGCCTGACAGCCCGGTGGCCCGACCCCCACACACGGAACCCGGTGAACTTCAAAGAGGACGACCATTCCGCATCCCGCACCGGCCGGCGCAAACCAATCCTTTCCTTCCGAAAGGCAGGACGCTCGAATCCTCATCATGCAAACACAAGCCTCAAGTGGGACACACATAACACAAGTGACTTTCCCCAGGTGCACCCAGTGCTTCCTACCCATTGCTCACAGGTTTTCACTCAGGACAGTGCGTGCCACTCTCCCCTAACATTCATACATAGTGTCCGGTTCCTTCTCGTGAGCATCTTCAAGGGTGAGCTAGTTTTTCTTGGAGTCTAGCAACTCCCTTCATTCCCTTATCTTTGCTTGTGTGTCCGTTCATAGGGCAGGATTGTTCCTTCTCGATTACCGTTTATGTTCATATGAGGTTCCTTCAAGCATTTAAGTGCGGTGCACGGAGCCCGCTGAGCTCCGAAGAAAAGGAAAGAGAGCACCCGTGTCAGTCGGATCACTCCGCCGCGGGATTTTCATTGGAACCTGGACTAGCCCGGAATCCCAATCGCCTGCCAGGTAACCGGAGCCCTTCTTTCGCACGAAGAGGAAGGGTCGACCAACGGCTTGCCCAAGGCTTCCCCGGTCTGACGAACATCAGCCCGAAGGAAGGAGGAGTAGAGTCATCTCCAAGGGAGATGGCTGAGCAAAAGTGCAAGCATACATGTTCTTCCTCCAGGCCTGACCTTGCCATGAACCCAGCCACCCTCATATCTGATTCACTCAAAGGGATGAGCATACACAAGTCCTCATTCTCTCTCTTCAAGTTTATGTTCGCGGTCATGCGTCGGGCGCCCCCCTCGAGACCCAATACCCGACACCTCCACCATTTTTGTAGGGGCCGTACCCTGAAGGACTTTCGAGCCTCGCTCGACCCCACTGCGGGTCCCATTAAGCTCGACCCGCCCACGCTCACGCTCAGGGCACGGTGTCAGGCGGCCACAAGTAGTGCGCCGCTTGAAAACGACAGTTTAGGGGTTTAGGCTCAGGGTTAAGCCCGCGTTTTGACAGTGCTTTGGGATGACCGGGCTGCGGGAATTATGAGAACTCAGGGTACCCCTGATTCTGGACGCACTAGATTTTAAGAGTAACCCCCAAAGACAGCAAGATGGATGGGTGCACTGAGCACAACTAGAGACCGTCATTTCCGGTCGCTCAGAGGACTGGGACCGTGTTGGCCGGCCGCGGAGAGGGATCGCGGAAACAGACCTCGCCGCGGCATTTT
>BFEA01000236.1:152412-171180 GCA_003427395.1 Chara braunii
GTGGAATGGAAAGGGCAAGGGCGCGCGGTCAGGAAAGTTGGAAAGGGGGGGGGGGGGAAAGAGGGGTTGGGATTGTAGTTGGGACGGAGGGGAGCCGGAGGGGAAGGAGGCGCTGACGTGGTGGAAGTCGGCCGTCCACGTGTCACTGGTCCTTCCACCGGTACGGGAACCTTGTTACGGCTTTTCCTTCGTCTAGATGATGAGGTTCAATGAACTTCTCACGTGGCCAGCTGCACCGCGGTTCAGACACTTGGATGGCGGAGCGGTAGTGGATCGGCCTGTAGGAGAACTGCAGCCGCCGGAGTCACGCCGGCGTCGCGGTTACCGAGGAGAAAGGCGCCAGCTTGGATGCCGGATGTATCCGGTTGCCTTGATGGACCAGGTGCAAATGCAGGGATGGGGATGGCTATCCGCAATGGTGGGATAGAGAGAGGGGGAGGGAGGGAGGGAGCAGAGGTTTGAAACCCGCTCCGATACCAATGCGACGCACGTGCAGAGGGCACGTGCGGAGATGGTGAGAGGGAGAGAGAGACAGAGAGAGGAGATGGACACACACGAAGCAGCAGCAGAGTGAAGGTCCAGTCCGGCTCAATGAATGAACGAACAAAATGAATGAACCTCCCGCCCTGGGCCTAGGCCGAAGTGATATACCGGCCTAGGTCCAGGTACAGGATAACCTGGTACAGGACCAGGGTAAGGTCGACGGCCTGAAACTGGTCCGGCCTCACTGCCGGGGCGTAGGGGTACCGCTACACCGACGGGCAACTGCATCCACGAAAACAAAGACAATCCACACTAGCAGTCTATACGTGAGATGATCAACGACTCACGGATGTCACAGACGGACGCACGTGGTCGAAAACGGCGGAGCACAAGCGTAAATCGGACGTAGTGGGACGAGGCCCCAGGGATGGAGGCCAAAAAAAGAAAAAAGAAAAAGACGAAATAAAAAAGTAAGAGAAAACTACGGCGCAGTCAGGGTTCGAGTTTGTAATTGCACTTGAGGCAAACGGGCCAGTAATGGTGAATGTATATGACCTACGTTCCGGGTCCGGTGGGGTTGCGTGGGGGTGTGTTGTATTCGCGGGATTGCCTGAAGTGCAATTACAAACTGTTTTCGTGACCGCGCCGAAGTTACCCCAAAAAGTAAAGAAACGAGGACCGGAAGGCCCTCAAGTCACCAGTGCTTTGAGAAATGTATCTGGCCAAGAAGTGAGGAACATGAAACAGGTCGGTTTCCTTTTTTGTTTCTTGTTGTGAGTTCCTTGTAGCGCCCTGCCAGCCAGGCAGGGCGGATTCCGCGCCAGGCAGCTAACTGCCTGGCTTCCCTGAGTTCCAGAAAAGCACTGCAGCATCCTGTATCGGACCGCAATCAGAGCATAAGGGATGTTTTCTTTTTTTTTTTTTTTTTTTTTTTTAATCTGCTGTTCGTGGATAGAAGAGGGCCCTGGCTGAACTGCTTACCTAAAGGCAGCCCGAGTTTCAACTGCAATTGAAACTCGGGCCCTGACTAAACAAACTGCTAAAACGCAGTTTCAAATGCAACTACAAACTGTTTTCGTGACTGCGCCGAAGTTACCGCTAAAATTAAAGACGAAACTCGAATTATTTTTTCATTTAATCCAAACCATGGTATATATTTTTCAAAAACGAAAGTCTCATTAGATTGAGTGTGTACCAAGTATAATAAATAAAGAAGAAATTTAAAATATGTAAAGAATAATTTATGTAATCAATATCTCCATATTCTTCTATTTTATTTTCATTCCCTTTGAAGATTTTTTTTTTTTTTTTTTCTAATCATTAGCCGCCATCGAGGTGGGGGACTGGCTGCAGGGCGCTTGGCCTACTACTCCTTGCGTCCTACAGCCTGAGGGGGTTCATGTTGGCTTGCAAGCATCTCTATGGTGGTACCCAGCCGCGCAGCATGGCCATTCAATTTGCCAGAAAATCCACAACAACTGAATTGAATTCCGAGCTTGCTTCTGCCTAGAAAGCCATATAGAGTGAAGTAGCCGAGCGCCGCTCGGCGGGACCCCGATGCCCTCGGGCCCCAAGTCCCACTTATGCTGATTCTTCATTTCTGGCCGTTGATCTTCGTAATCTACGGTCAGCAGTTGAGATTTCGGGTACTAATTGGGACTTGGCCCCCGGGCATACCTTCAACGGGGAGTTCACAGGTAAACATCTCGATCGCTTGGGGGCCTTCGGGTCGGGGCCCCATGCCAGCGACTCTGAGCTGTCCTATCGTATCACAATTATTATCAGTTGAGTCAGGTCTCTCCCCTTTATCAGTACCGTATTTCCCCCGAACATAACGCACCCTGAAAAAGAACGTATACAAGGGGTGTTTCCGGCCCGGTACAGTCAAAATGAGGTTGCGTTGTGTTCGGCGGAAGACCGTAGCAATTTCGTGACAGGAACGCATTTAAAACTGAAAACCATGACTGCGCCATGTGGGGTTGGGGGGGGGTAGGCGGAGGTGCAGTGACTGGCCATTGCTCGGAGCTAGCACGGCCTATTTCCCCCATCGGCAATGCCTGCCCACCCCTCGTCACCGTGATGAGGGACTGGTACAGCCTTGCTCTCGCACCACAGCTGTGGTGCAAACCTACCCCGTGGGCTGGGGAGAGATCCTGGTTGGTTGGTGTACCCCCGTACTATAAATAGACAAGTGAGGGGATGAGATAGATGCGTACTACCAAGAAAGATGAAATAGACTGAGAGACGAATATAGAAAACCCAAAGTACCTTTCCCGCGTGGGAAAATAGGGAAAACTGGCTGTTTTCCCAATCGCCTGAATTTTCGGAGGTCGGGCCCGATGACGACTGCTATTGATAAATCTGATTGGCGGCCGTCATTTCGTTTCGGCCTCCGAAAAGGTCGGATGCCTACCCGAGGCCTGCTATTTTCCAAGCGGCAAAGGTACTAGTTCGTAAATGAATCTTGACTGCGCCCTCAGCCACCTTTTTTGCGCTTTCGTAAATGAATCTGACTGCAATTGCGTCTTCAAGACCTCAATGCATCTAACAGCTGTCACGTCCAGAGCTGAGTCCAGGAAGGCATCAACTTGTTGGTATACCCTCCACCGGAAGGAGTTCCGGGGCAAAGTCCCACCAGCGGAGTGGATGCGACTTAAGGGCTGAACATGGACGTGGTTGTGCACATATGCAGAACATTGCCACTGATCGGCTTCTCTGCATCTCTGCTTAAAAGCCAGCCAGATTCAGGCCATCAATCCAGTAGTCTTCTCCAGTGGCACTCAGTGTGCCCCCTGCGTGATCCTTCACATGCTAAAGATTGCCTGCATAGCAGTTCCACACGAGTCTCAGAGGAGGGGGAAAAAAAAAAAACAAAAAAAAAACACGAGTCTCAGATTTCTTTCCCAAAGGCTCTGGCCCCGTAACCAAAAATTCCCCCGAGGATTGGAGGTCCCACCAGCAGTCCCACCAGCAGTCCCATCAGCAGTCCTCTCTCGTCCAGGTTGTTGTGCTTCCCCCTCATGTGATAGGTTCTTCTGCGTTCCTTGGCTTGAATGTCTCGTTAGACACTCCTTAGTACCAGTTCTGAACAATATAGGATAGGGCCTCGTTAGGCCCTCCTTGGAAAATCCTCAGGAATTAGGACGGAGTCCGTGGAAAAAAATTCGCACAGGTATAGTTTATTTGTGTTCAAGTGTGTCTGGAGCATCAAAATGGTGTGATGGAATGATAAATAGTTTGAATGCTAATCAATTGCAATCTATGAATCAAAATTACGTACGTGTTTTCGGCGTCTCCGTCATACCACGTCCTTAGACTCCTTACGTGAAAAATTTAGGACTTTCGACGTGGTTAGACTTGTCCTAAGAAATCCCTCTTTACTAGTCTGTCTTTAGGACTATTCCTTAGAAAGTTGCTGGTGACAGGGAAAAAAAAAAAAAAAAAAAAAACAGCTGTGCTTTGAGCTTTGGGGTTTCAGCCAATAGAGAACGCCACAAGGCACGTCTCCACTCCGTGAAAATGGGTCCTTGCACATCACGAGCTTTTTTGGATCTAAGGGCGTCCTTAGACACTCCTTTTGAAATCCTCGAAGGGCAAGACGAAAAACTCCTAATGGTTCAAAGGGAAATTTGGGCCATCGTTCCGCCTGTCCTCGGGGATGTCGCCGGAGGACATTCCCTAAGAGGTATGCCAGAAAAGAAAAAAGAAAAGAAAAGAAAAGAAAATTGTGCTTCAGGCCATCGGCCAATAGGGTGCCGCTGTTTCCTTTGTTCGGGATATCCAGAAGATTAGCATGGCCCCTGCGCAAGGATGACAAAAAAAACAAAGAACAAAAAAAAACAAAAAGGGTGCCGCCACTATCCAGATTCTCGGCTGTAACATCTCTCTGTGTGTGCCCTCTCCTCTCCTTGAAATGCGGATTCCTTGTGCCACAAGGGAGCTGGCGAGGTCCCTTGGGCAATAGGGAGAAATGGCTGGGGAAAGTCCTATTGCCCGCGGAATTTCCTTACGAGTGTTTTCATTTTTTTTTTCAATTGCATCCCCGGGGATAGGTCGAACGGACCATTCCTTGGGGATTTTGCGTCCCCGAGGAGTGTCTAAAGAGCCCCTAAGGACCATTTGGCGGAAAAGTGATTCTTTTTTTTTTTTTTGGACTGGTCGTTCAAGCGTTTCCATCTTTTTTTTTTTATAGGAATATTTGTGAAATGCCCCTGAAGTTTCTTTTTATTTGCGATTTGCCCCTCGGACAGCGGACTTACCCTGATTTGCCCCTCTAAGGCTCTGACAGTGATTCAAGTTTCCATAAAACCCCCGGTGTCTTTTGGGCCTGAGACATTTTCAATATGCCCCTACCAGGTACCATGCCAAATTTCCAGTTTGCCCCTACCGGATAGCCGTTCAGTACAGGCACAGAAGTTTTCCATATGCCCCTACCAGCAGCGTGCATCTTTTCGGTATGCCCTTGTGGCCATTGTTGCAGTAGTGGCTGTTCCCCTGGCCGTGGGAGGGGTGCTACGGGGCACTTCTTTATTTTTATTTTTATTTTCATTTTTTTTGGTGTGTGTGTGTTGTCATATTCGCTATACACTAAAAAAAAGCATGACTGCGCCAGACTGTTTCGTCGGAGTTTCACCCACTCATCACGAGGTTGAACGCCGACAGTTGTGCGTGTGTGTGTGTTTGTGTGTGTGTGTGTGTGTGTGTCTGTGTGTGTGTGTGTGTGTGTGTGTGTGTGAGAGAGAGAGAGAGAGAGAGAGAGAGAGAGAGAGAGAGAGANGTGTGTGTGTGTGTGTGTGTGAGAGAGAGAGAGAGAGAGAGAGAGAGAGAGAGAGAGAGAGAGAGAGTCGTGGAACAAGGGGAGGAACACTGACCTTAGCCAACCTATGCTGCAGACGTCCAAGGCGGCGGTGGATTGCAGCAGCGGCCACGACAGTGAGTGCAGCCCTTTGTTTTGCCCGGCGGCCTGGAAAAGTAATGGGGTTTGAGTTCAAATTCTTAGTGCCTCCCTGCTGGAGGGCATCTCAGGAAGATGCATCCCCCAGAGAAGGGAAAATAGGACAGGCAGAAGGGGAAATAGGACCGCCAGTTTGGTAGGGCCATTCCAAAAAGTTGTGCCCGTCACTGACATGGGCCTACAGGAAAGCTCAGAGGCATAGGGGCATATCAGGGTAAGTCTGCCGTTGGAGGGGCAAATCAGTTATAAATGCAAACTTCAGGGGCATTTCGAAAAATTTTCCTCTTTTTTCTCTCTTTTTTTCGGGACTCAATTTTTGGGAATGATGGAATGATGACGGCGCATCCCTAAAAATCCCATTTTTAAGGAGGGTCTAACGAGACCCTAATTCTTTTGGGTGACTGTTAAGGGGGGCTTGGGCACCGTGAGTGAAATGCTTTACCCGCTGGACCTTCTGGTGATTTTCAGGCCCAGTCACCCTGTTTCAAGGCCACGTGCGAGGCTAGAGCCTCTATGGACCCCCTTTTGGCCCTGCTATACAGACCGTCGGCCGCCCTAAGTGAAGGCAGGCTCGACGAGACCCTCAGGGCCCTTTTTCGGCCACTGCGCAACCAAGGAAATTCAGGCAGTTGCGCAGGGCCAGTTGGTTGAAGAAATCCAGGCCCTGGGCCGCCTGTGTGAATGAATGGAAAGTAGGCCCTGGGCTGGATATGTGTACTGGGCCAAACACATGTCAAAGGCAGTTGGGCACATGCAACTACCGCAGGCCCAGGCCTGTTCTCTATCGTGCTGGGCCTCAGGCTATCGGGGCCTACTGGAAGCTTCCTGAGACTGGACGCAGGCAGGCCACTTCGATATAGCAAAGGGCCTGCCTCCTCATTGGGCATTCGGGTGCTGGCTGCATGCTGTGCAAGCGCTGCTGCGCTATTGTGCTGGCTGGCGCCTACGCTCTCACGGGTGAGCAGGGAAGGAGCACGCAACCATAGCCGAGCTGCGTTGCTGTAAGCTGGGTGAAGCGCAGGGTGGTCCTTGGGTGCTAGTGGCATCTGTGTGTTTGGGGAACGAGGTTGTGAGTGTGGCGATAGACATACCTGGTGCTGGAAGCGTGCGACATTGGTCGCCATATGCTCGTACTTCGGGAATGCTGTTGATGTCATCTTTCGGCATCGTAGTGTAGGCTAGATAGAATCTGCCACATGTAGTCTGGGCGCCGAGCGCCAGATAGGATATCGACTCTGGTTCTTCGTTGATGATGATGGGACTATTTCAGCATTATCAATTATGAACTCTTGGTGTGTTCTTATTTGGTGAATCTCGTGATGCAATTCTGCTGTTGGTTCGAGGTCAAGACTATCTGGACTCATATGTATGATGCTGTTTGATTGCTGAGGTTCGCTATTGCTCATCTTCCTTGCAATTTGGTATCGGAGTTGTGGTTCGATTGCGCTCATCTGGCGCTTGTCTTCTGCCTTATTCGGTACATACATGCGGTCTGCTGGGCGAGTTTGGCCTTAAGTGGTGTGTAGTGAGGAGGGTGGAGACGAGTGGTAGGCGACCCACGAGGTGAGGGGTATCGCCTGGAAGGCTACATGGTGTGTATATTGGGTGTTTACAGTGTGATGAGAACTATCTGCTGGTTGATTGATGCTGAGGTGGAACAGCGAGGTAATGCTGGTTGTGCTGATGCAGGGACTGGTCATCGCAATCTCCATCAGGTCATCTGGTGAGAATATGTGTGGTTGGGGGCAGCTATATTGAGGTACGTTGCTCTTAACCTTATCTACCCTCTTCGACACTTTTTACCGTGAGGTTGTGTCCCATCTTGAGAGTCCTCTCATGTGAGGTGTCGGGTGCGCTCAATCTTGAGAGTCGGCATACTGCCTGTGGAGCAGCTGGAAGGAGAGGGCGTTGCTTTCTGAAGGGCCCTGGACGAAGCACTGGGTCACGGTCACCATGACAACCCACCGGGAGTAGAGCACGCGTGCTTTGCTGCTTTATGCTTGTCTGCTTGCTGCGCTCATAGATGGGTATTGTTGGGCAGGCCAGCCCTACCGTGACGGGAAAGACGAGAACCCGACGTCAATAAATAAACACGGGTAGGGGATATCACTGGCTGTAGGCATCTTGAATGACCTAGTGTAGACGGTGCACAGTGCTGTAGCATATGAGCGACCAGGAGGACATTGGAGAGGACGATCGAATATTGCGATCGGCAATGCGCCCAGTAGCCCATTTGGCATTAGGACCAGAGGGCGACAGACATCTGTTCCGCCAGCTTAGGGAGAGGCAGCAATAGCAGAGGAGAGCTAGAGCAGCCGAGGCCAGCAGGGCTTTAGTTAGCGAGACCGCTGCTACAGCAGCCATGGCCACTTCCGCTATGGTCACCTCTGCACAACAGACTTCCCAGGCCAGCAGTTCAGGTATCGTCGGGTCAACGGTCGCGCAGACCGTGAGTCAGTCCACTGGCGTGATGGCAAGCCAGGCATTAGTATTGACTCCAGAGGATGTTGCCATCCAGCAGGCAGTCCTGCAGGAGGCACAACTACAACGGGCATTAGGAGAGATAAAGGCAGAAAAATAGAAAATGATTAGAAGAAGAGTCAGGATGCAGCGAAGAGGAGAAGACATAGAGGAGTTAGAGACGATGGACCTGACGAACATGGATGATGATGTGAGAGTAGTTAGGAGGGCCCTGCTTGGAGTAATAGAGATGCAGGAGCATCAGACTACTATCCTTCAGGATATCCAACAGAGTCTAGCCATTCTGGCAGGGCGTTCTCAGGCGGCACCATGGCTTGGTGTCTGGCCCCTGGCATATCCTCCTTTTGCTGTTCCACCGGTGACAGGGGTATCCCCATATGTAGCCCCGCCATCGATTGCGATCGTTTCCCTTGGCATGCCGCTGTTAGGAGGGATCTCAGCAGGTCCTAGTGTACAGGTTCCAGTGCAGTCAGTGGTCACTCGGACTCCGTCGTAGGTTGCCATTAGTGGACAACCAGCTGTCTCACAGCCTGTGCAGCCGCAGGGGTCTCAGCCCCAGCAGCAACAGGTGCAAGTTGTTCCCCAGAGTCCACTACCGGGACAGTTGTAGGGACAACCGCAATGGGTTCCAAAGACCGCCATAGCCGCGAACTAAGACTTTTATAGGAGACAAGCGGGGCGAAGACCTTGACACGTGGTTAAGGTCTGTGCCAGTCTATGTCAGGTGTAATCTTACCTTGCTGCATGAGGAAGTGTTTGTGGCTGCTTCCTACCTGGAGGGTAGTGCAGCAAAATGGTTGAGCAGTTTGGTGCAGCTACAAGGATATGGTCATGACTTCCGCGCTTGGGCAGCCAGCCAAAACCTGGGTGACTTTATCAAGTTAGTGGAGGAGAGGTGGCATGATCCTCAGGAGGCTCAAAAGGCCACTGACGCGATCCTGACTCTGAGCGCTCGATCGTTCAAGTCAGTAAGGGATGCCACAGACGCAGTAGAGCGTCTGATCTGTGTCCTTGGGGTTCGTTATGACCCCCAAGTCTTACTGACAACTTACCTGAGGTGTGTGCCGATACCAATCAGGAATTAGTTGGCAGTTCAGGCTAACATCAACATGCACAACTTTCCCTCGTTTAGCAAGAAGGCCCTAGACCTTGAAGCTAAGATAGGACATCGACATAAACCAGCGACGAACGGGAGAAAGAGGACCCTGCCTCCTAACTGGAAAGCCAAGGGTCGCATGATGTTTATCGACAACGATGGGTCAACCATCGAGTTGGACGACGACCCCCAGTTAGGAGTAGGTATAGAGGCAGGTGGCGAAACTTCAGAGGGTGGAGTAGTCGCCGYCGTAACCCAACAAAAAGGTAAGGGGACCGGTAGACGCCGAGGGGGCTCCCGGTCTAGGAGTCAAGTCGACCCCAATGCTCCTCCATGGGAGAAAACGGGTCTTGCAGAGAACGTGTGGAGAGACTGGTGGAACCAACAGACCTACATCCGTTGTGGCCAATACGGCCATAACCAGTTTAAATGTAGGAACAAGAAGGTCACCGAGAAGATCTCGCCTACTATGGGGCAGGCGGTAGGATCCTCCGCTTCCGTAAATAGCAATGTTGCCAGTACGTCAGGCACTGCTCCGAAAACACGCCAGGCCAGTAGGAATAGTAGCTGTTCCTACTAGAGTCGAGGTGGTGGAGACACCCTCGCCATCTCGCGATATGGCCCAAGCTACTGACTCCCTAGTCGTCCCGCAAACACGTTCGGACCCATCGACCCTCTGCTCGATGAATATGTTTAAATCCTTAGAGGAGCTAGAGGTGGAGTGGTCTAAATCAGACCCGCTAGCTTCTTGGATGACACTAGTTAAAGCCCCGAAGGGTGAGATGTTCGTCGGCGAGGTTGTCATTGGCGGTCGCAAGACCGGGGCCTATTATGACACTTGCTCGACGAGGAATTTCATTAGTCGCGCGTGCGTTGAGAGGCTGCTTTTACAGGGGCGAGTGCAGCACCTGAGTCGACCTGTGGAGTCGACTTGTGCCAACAAACAACGCATGGTAGTCAATGACTACCTTCAGGACGTTGAGTGTCTGTTCCCATAAGCGGGAGGGGAATTGAGTCATCGTGTTTCATTCCTGGTAAGCGACGATCTCCCCATGGATATCTTGTTGGGTATGTAGTATCTCTCGGTTGCACAACCCCACTTTGACTGGGACCGAAAAGTGGTCAAACACACTTTGTCAGGTGGAGGGACCGCTAGATTACATAAGTTTAAGGCTAGTAGTCTGATTGAGTCATATGGATGCAGTGTGCGACCGCATTCTATAATTATTATAAGCAAAATCAGGAGGAGTGTATGTACCTAGTTTATGTCTCTGTTGCAGGCGAGCCGGTGAAAATGTCGCCGGAGATAGAGGGAGTAGTTGCTAAGTACCCTGATCTATTTGAAGAGTCAACATCGGTTGTTGAGAGGGAGGTCGTCCACGCGATAGAAATTATCCCAGGGTCTAGTATCCCAAAGGGTAGGATTTATCGGATGTCTCCAGGCGAGCTTGATGAGCTTCGCCGACAACTCAAGGAACTCGTAGAGAAGGGTTGGATCCGGCCGAGTGTCTCTCCTTACGGATCTCCCGTACTATTTGTACCAAAGAAGAAGAAGGGTACACTTAGGATGTGCATTGACTATAGGGGCCTCAATGCCATCACCGTAAAGAACAGAGAGCCCCTACCACGCATCGATGATCTGCTTGATAGAGTGTAAGGGTGCCGGTACTTCAGTAAGATAGATCTGAAGTCCGGGTACCATCAGATTGCAATCCGGCCCGAGGATCAACACAAAACTGCCTTTCAGACCAGGTACGGTCTGTATGAATTTGTGATGATGCCTTTCGGCCTTTGCAATGCTCCTGACACCTTTCAGCACGCTATGAATCGGATATTCCATGACTACTTGGATAAGTTTGTCATCATGCACCTTGATGACATACTTATTTTTAGTAAGACTGTCGAGGAGCATGTTGCACATTTGGACAAAGTCCTCAGCCTCCGACGGCAACACAAGTTCAAGATCAAGGGTGAGAAGTGCGAGTTTGGCCGCACCCGTGTCTTGTACTTATCCGCGGAAGGGTTGAAGCCCGATGACGCGAAGGTGACCAGCATTCGTGATTGGCCACGTCCTCAGTCTGTGACTGAGATGAGATCTTTCTTAGGGATGACCGGCTACTATAGGACCTTCGTAAAGAACTATAGCATAGTGACCGCCCCTTTGACTGATCTGACCCGCCTTGACACCCCATGGGAGTGGACAGACGAGTGCGAGGCTGCTTTCAGACATCTGAAGCATGCATTGACGCACTACGAAGTCTTGAAACTTCTTGATCCAGACAAGTCGTTCATAGTCACCATGGATGCCAGCCAATACGGCATTGGCGCCGTGCTAGCGCAACAGGAGAGGCCAAAGTTGAGGCCAGTCGAGTACATGTCCAAGAAAATGTTGTCTCAAAAGTTGGCAAAGTCAACCTATGAGAAGGAACTCTATGCAGTATACAAGGCACTTGAAGGCACTGACCCATTGGATACACTATCTCCTTGGGAGGTTCTTCATCCTGAGAACTGAATATCAGACATTGAGATGGATGAGAACTCAGCCGGTAATCTCTGATGCTTTGAAGCGTTTGATCGAAGTTATTGAACAGTATGACTTCGACCCTCAGTATCTGAAAGGAGAGTACAACAAGGTTGTTGATGCCTTATCGCGTAGACCTGACTTCTAAGGTGCGCTAATTACTGAGTTCGATCTGAAGGACGATGTTACTCGCTCTTTGGTGGAAGCCTATCAAGAGGACCAGTTTATGTCTGAGATCATACGCAAACTTCAGGCGAAGGACAAGAAGACTTCTGCCGAGTTTGAGTTGGTCAATGGCTTGCTGTTTCTTGAGAAGGCAGGGAATAAACGACTGTGTGTTCCTAATAGCGAGTCTTTGCGTAGTTTGTTTTTAGGTGACTCTAAGGTGAGTGCCATGATGCCACCAGACATTTTGGGTATAAGAAGACCGCAGCCAATTTGCTGCATCGGTTCTGGTGGCCCGCGATGATGCGAGACACCCAGTTGTACGTGGAGACTTGTCAGGTATGTCAAAGAGAAAAGTCACGTACTCAGGCTCCTCTTGGGCTTCTGAAGCCCCTTCCGATTCCGGAAAGGCCAGGTGAGAGCCTGTCCATGGACTTCATGGATACTCTGGTCACCAGCAAGAGCGGCATGAGACACATCTTCGTCATCGTGGATAGGTTTAGAAAATATGCTAGGTTGATAGCCATGCCGGAGTCAGCCAAGACCGAGTATGTCATCAGATTGTTTAAAGAGAGCTTGGTGAGGGATTTTGGTCTGCCCAAGTTCATAGTCAGTGACAGGGATGTCCGTTTCACCAGTGAGCTGTGGAAGGCCGCTGCTGCTGAACAGGGGGCACAGTTGCAGATGACTTCTGGGAATCACCCAGAGGCCAATGGTCAAGCCGAGCAACTGAACCGCGCTGTACAACACCTGTTGAGGCATTACATTAAGCCCAACCAGGTGGAATGGGATGAGAAAATCGCCCTCATCGCCAGCCTCTATAACAACGCCATACACAGCGCCACCGGGGTGAGCCCAAACAGCCTACTACTGACCTTCAAGCCTAGATTGCCCTTAGACTTTCTCCTACCCGAGAATCAGTCAACTGCTGCACCGGGCACCTTAGAATTTGCCTATAGGTATCTAAGGTATGAATGGAAAATGCAGCAGGCGGTAGAACAAATGCAGAAGGCGCAGGCGGCAATGATCGAGTCTGAGAACAGACACCGCCATCCTTCTAGTACTTTTCAGGTTGGGGATAGGGTCTGGGTTAAGTCTTCAGAACTGGGACAAGAGCATGGGATTTCCCGCAAACTCATGCCTCAGTACTTCGGGCCTTGGGAAGTGTTGGATGTTGTTGGGAACGATCCGGATGGGCCATCCTATGTTATCCGGATCCCTGGTCACCTCCGTGCCTACCCAGTCTTTCACGCTTCTAACTTCTAAGCTTGCACCATTCGAGGAAACCGATCAGTTTCCCTCGCGACGCTCAATGCTGCCCCCAACCATGGATGGAGAGGTGGACATCGATGACATCGTAGATCACAGGGAGCTGACAGTGCAGAAGTCCACAGGCAAGGGACGTCCGCCGAAGCCCAAACTGCAGTACCGAGTCCGGTTCAGACATCACACAGATCCCAAGGAGGACCGCTGGTTTACTCGGGAGGAACTCATGTGGACCGCTCCTCAGGTCGTAGCCCACTATGAGAAATCTCTGCAGAAGGGAAAGCGCCAGATCATTGAAGACTGATCTTCTCAGAGGACTATCGAAGATGTGGAGGAGGGAATGCGAGGCTAGAGCCTCTATGGACCCCCTTTTGGCCCTGCTATACAGACCCTCGGCCACCCTACGTGAAGGCAGGCTCGACGAGGCCCTCAGGCCCTCAGGGCCCTTTTTCGGCCACTGCGCAACCAAGGAAATTCAGGCAGTTGCGCAGTGCCAGTTGGTTGAAGAAATCCAGGCCCTGGGCCGCCTGTGTGAATGAATGGAAAGCATGCCCTGGGCGGGATACGTGTACTGGGCCAAACACATGTCAAAGGCAGTTGGGCACATGCAACTACCGCTGGCCCAGACCTGTTCTCGATCGTGCTGGGCCTCAGGCTATCGGGGCCTACTGGAAGCTTCCTGAGACTGGACGTAGGCAGGCCACTTCGATATAGCAAAGGGCCTGCCTCCTCATTGGGCATTCGGGTGCTGGCTGCATGCTGCGCTATTGTGCTGGCTGGCGCCTACGCTCTCACGGGCGAGCAGGGAAGGAGCACGCAGCCATAGCCGAGCTGCGTTGCTGTAAGCTGGGTGAAGCGCAGGGTGGTCCTTGGGTGCTAGTGGCATCTGTGTGTTTGGGGAACGAGGTTGTGAGTGTGGCGAGAGACATGACTGGTGCTGGAAGCGTGCAACATTGGTCGCCATATGCTCGTACTTCGGGAATGTTGTTGACGTCATCTTTCGGCATCGTAGTGTAGGCTAGATAGAATCTGCCACAGTAGTCTGGGCGCCGAGCGGCAAGCACCAGATAGGATATCAACTCTGGTTCTTCGTTGATGATGATCGGACTATTTCAGCATTATCAATTATGAACTCTAGGTGTGTTCTTATTTGGTGAATCTCGTGATGCAATTCTGCTGTTGGTTCGAAGTCAAGACCATCTGGACTCATATGTATGATGCTGTTTGATTGCTGAGGTTCGCTATTGCTCATCTTTCTTGCGCACGGGTTCTTATACAGGTTTTTTCCTCCCGGTGCTTGTCTCAAATCTTCCTTTCAGACCTGTGTCTGATTCCCTATGATATATAGTAGTATAGCTCGTCTATTCTTCCATTCCCAGCGCACCCTTGAGGAGAGCCAGTTCACTGGGCCAGGCGAGCATGCCGAAACAGCTGTCGGGTCTCACCAGATGCTTTCATGCTATGACGGGCTTTTCCGCCATCCTTTTCTTTGGACTTCATTGGATATCATTCGAGCTGATGCGCTCGGGGTTTCTATCTCTTGTTCATCTTTCTTTCTCCTTTCTTCTTTTTTCATGTCTTTTCATTTTGAGTGTTTCCACTTGACTGTGTCACTGCATGATGTTCTCGAGTTAGGGTCATCCCACACTACTTACGGTAAGTAAAAAACGTAAAAGTATCGAAAAAGATGGAGGGGGGCCAGACCAAACGGGATAGAAAAATTGCATCCCACAGACCCATGCCAATAGAAACCTAAAACTTTTACTATTAACGTGCCCTTTGTTTTTGGCAAATCTAGCATGCTAGCCAACCAGGACGAGGAGAAAATACACGCACACATTAAAAAAAAAAAAAAAAAAAAAAAAAAAAAAAAAAAACCTTCCATCTTTTTAGCTGCAGGGTAGAGGTTTGCCTTTCTCACGATTTCCTTCTCTCCCGGCTACATGCGCGCTAAGCGCCACAACTACAAACGTTTCCACTTTCATGCGATGGCAGTGCCGCTCGTGCGGAAAATGGTGGGATCCCGAACTTTGCCAGAAAGTACTTAATATGGTAAGTAGTGTGGTATCCGACCCTTAAACCACCAGTACTTGGCCCAGCTATCAAGTCTGAGCCTCGACCGACGAGTATGCCGGGCCTTGCCAAGGCTCGAACTACCAGGCGCTAACTCGCGAACTAGTCGGAGGAAGAGAAAAAAAAAAAACACAGAAAATGCAAAAAGAAACCACAGAAAAAGGGGACCAAATCCATTATTAAAAAAAACATGGAAAAAAGACAAAGCACAGTCACTACCTGCCAGTACCTGGACATGCAGAAAAATAATCATGGCGGTGTATCTTTCCATGTTCTAGCGGAAGATTCGCTGTCGTTTTGCACATTTCAAAAGTGGTGGAGAGACCCAGAGAGAGAGAGAGAGGGGGGGCCGGCGACCTGCACGGAGGGCCGTGGCAAACGGACCACCCCTCTCTCTCTCTCCCTCTCTCTCTCTCTCTCTCTCTCTCTCTCTCTCTCTCTCTGTAGCCGGATCACTCTCGAAATGTGCAAAACCAGAGTGAATCTTCAGCTACAACATGGAAAAATACACCGCCATGATTACTGTCTTTTGTGCTGTCCACAGAGAGAGAGAGAGAGAGAGAGAGAGAGAGAGAGAGAGAGAGGGAGGGGCACCGAGTTCGCCCCGACCCTCCGTGCAGGTTGCCGCCCCTCCCTCCCTCTCTCTCGCCCCTCTCTCTCTCCCTCTCTCTCTCTCTCTCTCTCTCTCTCTCCCGAACGACTTCAATTTTTTTTCCATTCGTTTTTGTTCTTTTTTAATTTTTGTGTGTTTGATATTTTTTCTTTCTTTCTTGGTTTCCTCTGTAGGGTTGTCCCTACAGAACCGGGCCCCGGCCTTCAGACAGCAACAGGGCCTTCCCTTGGCCAACCCCCAAGCTGTCGGCGCGTTAACGGGAAAGGCCCGCGGCCGATAGCTGGGCCTAGTACTGGTGGTTTAAGCCCCTGTATGTGCTCTACGCGAAAATTGCAGCTATAATATATCCAATTATCCTGCAAGTTTCGGATGAACAAATGCGCTACCAGTCAGAATAGAGAAAATTGTGCTCATGGTCATTTGGTCTTTTTCGGAGTGCAGTGGAAATCCACCATCATGATCGATGAAAGACGCTCGGAGGTAGTGGTGGTTTAATGTGGAGAAAATGGTGTAGGGACAAACAGCCTATTTTTCTACGCATGTACTCTATTATTATTTTTTCTTGCACCTCATAGTAGCGCAGACAAATATGATGTATAAACGTTTCATGTAAATGCTACATCTTTTTAATGCTTACAGACTAAGATTGTATATAGTGCCACATTCATTCCGAACGGCGTTTGGATGGATGGATGGATGTGGAGAGAGAGAGAGAGAGAGAGAGAGAGAGAGAGAGAGAGAGAGAGAGAGAGAGAGAACAGTAGATGGATTATCCACACCCGTGCTTGTTGGTTTCTTACTATATCCTCTTCAGCTTCTGACTTTCAGTATGTTATGCTCATATGTGTATGCTATTTGCTCTCTCTCTCTCTCTCTCTCTCTCTCTCTCTCTCTCTCTCTCTCTCTCTCTCTCTTTGTGTGTGTGTGTGTCTGTGTTATTGTGTTTTCGTGTGTGTGTGTGTGTGTGTGTGTGTGTGTGTGTGTGTGTGTGTGTGTGTGTTTGTGTTTGTGCTGCATTTGCCATCCTCTCAGGGCTGCAGTGAACTTTAAAGGTTGTGTCGACAAGATGAAGCAGCAGTCTGCCAGTCTGGTGATGGCCGTTCTGGTGGCCATTGGCCTGGTGTTGCTGGCTGTATAACCGTCAACGGTCATGGGTTCTTCCCGTAGGCGCTACAACTGTCGTTGGAACATAGACGACGATGGCAGTATCTTTGAAGACATCGATTGTGTATCCCATAGAGACGCTAGGTCTTTGAAAGGGTGCAAAAAGAGGTGTGACGCCAACTCAGAGTGTGCTGGAATCGAATGGATTCCACTTCGCGAGGGATGGTCAAACGGACGGCTCTGCTGTTTCCTCAAGAATGAGATAGGTGACACAGAGCCTGCAAAGAACCGCGTCTTCTGCGAGCCAGAGTTTTAGAGTGCTCAGTGCAGTACTCACCCTCAGGCTGGCACTTTGTAAATGTGTCTCATTTTTTGAGCTTATTTACGCTGGTACTTGGACAGTGTGAATCTGTCTGAGCGCAGTTACAGCCAGATTCTGAAGCGATCCGAGAGCAATTACGGCCAGAATCTGATCCGGATGGATCTGGCTGCAGCGTGTTTCACTGGGGCGGTCACAGGTTGGTGTATGGACAAAGGAGGCTGCCGGGAGCTCTCTGTGAGAATTTTCAATCTCCACCTTTCGAACCATACAAGCAAATTTGAGCTCAGCTGAGTTTTCTTGGTGTTCTTGTTGAAACTCTAAGGCATATTTTCTGCTTTGAAAGTTTGGAGGGCGTTGATTTAAAGCTCGAGTTGGCATACTCGGAGTCCCGTCCCTGCTTTCATGACATTGATTTATGGTCAGGCTTCAGGAGTTCTGCCGATACATACCATGATTTCGACAGCCAGTCAATCCTCTGGATCTTCCAAGCAGAGCAATTACTTATGTCCTGTTAACTCTGTACTTCATGCTTGCTGTGCGAAAAGGTCGGAAAAGCTGGATGCGGCTGGACCCAGTTTAGAGCAACTTGAAGTGCTGCTCCCCACAATAGATTGAAGCTATATCCTCCCTAAGCAAAAAGAAGGAAAACGGAAAGACGACAATGATGGTTAGGCCTCCGTATCTACAACAAGGCGTGTCACTGCTTCTTTCTGAGGGGACTGGTTCCTCTTTTCAGTTGATTGAGCTTCAGGACACTTTGAAAAAGTTAATAGTACTTTTGAGGAAAGTAGGGTTGGACGCTGGACTGGGTTTCCAGCGCTTAGCCGAAGCTGGGTAATGGCCCCATTCATCTGGGTTGAAGTTGTGAGGTCCCTGCCCTCAGTCTCTATTTTCCTGATAACAAGATGGATCAGCTCTTTTTGAAAAAAAGAAGAAATAACCGCGGATGCGGCATGTTTTGAAACCCTAAAGGCAAAAAAACACGCACCGGCAAAGAAACCACGCTCCAACTCGAAATGAGTGATTTCGGTCCAAAAGTATCCGTTGGGCATTTTCTTTGTTTTTTGTTTTCCCCTCTGACACCACGGCCGACCCCTGTAAATATGACACCCGGTCTGACAGGACGGTCGTCGGTACTTCCGTTGCCTTTTCGAACTCGGTTTTCTTTGCCGACGCGTGTTTTTTTTGCCCATTCGATACTCAAAGGTGACATAAACGTACTTATCCAAAAAAGAAACATGTCAAACGGAAAAAAGTATCATCAATCTCGGGCTAAGAAATATGGCACCCCTATAGGTCTGTTTTTTCCGCTTGGCTTGCTTATGATATTCCTTGCTTAATATGGTTATGCGTTTCCTAGCTTATTCCTTTTTTTTTAACGTTCAAAAAATACCAGGTTGTTGTAGAGGTGGGATATTAGACAGATTACAGTCACCCCACAGTAATATGCCATTTGCTTCTCCAGATGAACCCCTCTAAAGACCCCACCCACCCTTCCTCTCATCTTATTCATATTCTCTGCCTTTGTGAGGCTTTGTCCCTTGTCCCACTCACACAGAATTGCATGAAGTTGGCAGCGATTGCTGGAGAAAAGCCACGTGGCAGAGCTCTCTCTCTCTCTCTCTCTCTCTCTCTCTCTCTCTCTCTCTCTCTCTCTCTCTCTCTCTCTCTCTCTCTCTCTCTCTCTCCT